>JARHVA010000007.1:12825000-13337500 GCA_037957365.1 Torreya grandis
AAAATAGTAATTTAAATTTTAAGAAAGGAACATTATTCAAATGTATCATTCGATTGGAAAAAAAAACTATTCAAATTACATTAAACTTCACCAAGAGTAAATTATCATTCAACCCATAAACATGAACTAGGAAAAACATATCATAAATCCCCTGTAAAAGATAATCCATTCTCTCTCATGGAACATTAAGAAAAAAAATACACATTCAAATTTATTTTTGATATTTTTATTTTTTTAATGGTGCATTTTGTATTGGGATACGAGGTGTACTCACAAGTCCCTTGTAGTACTGGGGTGTACCTGAGATGTATCTGGGGGCCAAAATGGATTTATTTTTTATTTTTTCAGTTTTACTGTATGAAAAGTCAAATATGGACTTCAAAATACAATTAAAAACAAAATAAAGTAAAGGTGCAACCCTAAAAGTAGCTTTCACGCTCATTTTATCACGAGAAAATAACACCACATTTACCTTTCATTGTTGTTTTGTCCTTATTTTTGTTCATATAAATTTTTACAATAGCACTATGTATTTGTTCTAATTTCTAAAACTAATCTAAGTTTGACTATTGAACGTTATGATATTTGGCATTGAATTATTAGTATTTCACTATGTATCTATTATACTTCTAAGACTAATCTAACTTTGACCATTTGTCATTAATTTTGCTTGTATGGCTATTTTTTTAATGTTTAAATTTGCATTTGTATTTGTATCTACATCCGCTACTTTAGGTATGAACAAGCACTTATGACTCTAGTGAGATTATAGTGTCAAATCCTCCCCAAGACTTTGAATTCTATTTGAAAACTTTTTTGACCTCCATTCGGTGAATTGAGAACTTTGATAGCAACTACCTTGCCATCCCTTCAATTCCCTTTATACACTGATCCAAAGTTAGCTACTCCAACAAAATTTGTCAAATTAAATCCACCTCAAATGGATGATATAATATTAAAACTTATCTTAAGAGGAGTGGAATAAACTTTAATATGGATTTTAAAGGCATTTATGTTTATCAATACCAAAAGATTTTTAATCATGGAATCCATGTGGGATTGATTGGTTCTACTTCTACATTTAAACATAGATTTCAATCCAATTGTTTAAAATTGTAATACTGTTTAAGGTCGGTCAAATATGACATTGTTAGATTCCCACAGGCTATAATAATCCTTGTCTTGATATAAAAAATAGTGGAATAATATTATTTCTATAAGTTAAAAATATTCAATGTAAGCTTATCCAATATTTATAAATTAATTGATTTTAGTTAAACAACCAATCATAATTTTTTTAATATTTAAATATTTTTTGATATGAATTTTGTGATTTGTAAAGAAGGTGAATCATATCAATTTGTAAGTGCTAGTTAAACTTGAATGTCAAATATTACATTGTTAAATTCCCACAGAGTATACCAATCCTTACCTTGACATAAAAAACACTCGAATAATGTTATATCTATAAGCTAAAAATCCTACCAATACATTGATAGGAGATTAAATTTCAAATGCTATAGTTATTAGGGATAAAATTTCTCTTATCTTGTCAAAATTAAATCTCATATTTTCAATACTTCTGAGGCTACTAATGTTCAGTTTGATTATATTTGATCGCTTTATTATTTGAGTTTCTTCAATTCTCTAAAATGCACTTAAGACAATTGAAAATATCTCAAATAAATACATAAATAATTAAAACAACCAACCAAAATCATCAATATTTCCATTAAATCCAAAATAACATTAATTCAATGAAAGAGGAAAGGATGGAACAATCAGGTTCTCCTTGATTACTCGATTATGTAGGAGATGTGTACAAGGAGTGTCCTCTTTCATTTTTTTTCTTTCTCCCATCTAGTTTTTCCCACTTAAATGTAATAATTTTTTAAAAAGGGTTGTAGCCCTTACACATCATAGAAACAAGCCTTCTATAAAACAAAACTAATATATAACCTTTTTTTTAAAACCTTAAAACAAACCCACACTACTCACCTAATCATAAACCAATCCACTGAGTGTAAATTCCCAGCATGTTCCTGTCAACCTACTCATTAGTGTTGGAATGTCTAATTGTAGATTTTAAACCAATGTCATAGGCTTGATCTCATAGGATATGAACAAAAATTAATAGTAGAAATAAAAACAAAGAATCAACTTTAAAAAATAGAGCATAACACCAAAAAAATCAAATAACAGGGCACAACAAATAATACACAGATTTGTATTTTGTGCAATGTGTAAATAATAGTCTTTATTGATGTATATATATATAAAACTATGCTAAAAACAATATGTTGCATCTAAAGATAGAATGGATAACAAAAAAATAACAAAGCATGCAATTGGCATGCATTCTTTGCTACGTGGGAAGACTGGCAGTTTGATGGCAAAGAAGGGTTTGTTCACTGCTCTTTAAACTAGTAGTTTAAAAATAGAACTGAGCATGTTTTTTAAATGAACTACAACATCACTTTTCAACATACTCCCCCTTGATGCTGAGAGGGCTTACAATCTGATCTCTGAGTGTCAAAAACTGATCTGTTGCAACTACTTTCATGAAGATATCTGCCAATTGTTCTTTAGTGTTGATGTATTTCAATTCTACTACCATCATCTACACTAAATCTCAGATAAAATGATGCTTTAAATCAAAAAAAATTGTCCTACTATGATGGACTGGATTCTTGGCCAATTTAATAGCACTAATGTTATCACAAAAAATAACTGTGGGCTAAACTTGAATCTCTCCAATTTCTTCAAGAAGTTTTGTAAGCCATAATGCTTGTGTACCTACTGAAGTGACTGCAACATACTCTACTTCTCTAGAAGAAAGGGCAAATATACTTTGCTTCTTTGAGCTCCAAGTAATCAAACCAAAACTAAAAGAAAAACAATTCTCAGATGTTGACTTTCGGTCATCCAAGCTACCTCACTAATTAGAATCACTAAAATCAACAAGATTGAACCTTTTAGAAGTGTAGTAATGAATACCAAAATCTAGAGTGCCTTTCATATACCTCAAAATTCTCTTAGATGCCTTCATATGTATTTCTGATGGCTCTGCCATGTACCTTGAAAGAAGTGAAACTAAATAAGCAATATCAGGTCTTGTATGAGTTAGAAACATTAAGCTTCCAACAATACTTCTATAAGTTGTCTCATCAACCCTTTCATCACCATCATCTCTACACAACACAACTCCATGAGCAACTGGAGTGGAGACTGGTTTACAATCAACCATATCAAATTTCTTCAACATATCTTTAGCATACCTTGTTTGACAAATAAAAAATTTATTCTCCCTTTGATAAACCTCCATTCCTAAAAAATATTTCATGAGGCCTAAATATTTCATCTCAAATTCATTCATCATGGAAACTTTGAATTCATCATTCATCATAGAACTGCTACCCATATACAACAAGTCATCAACATACAAACTTACAATTAGAATATCATTACCTTCTTGTTTGTAGTAAAGGGTAGGTTCACTCTTACTTATTTGAAAGCCATTCTCTTGAAAATATCCATCAATCCTAGCATACCATGCTCTTGGTGCTTGTTTGAGGCCATACAAAGCCTTCTTTAACTTGTAGACATGATTTTCTTTTCCTTGCACTTCAAAACCTTGTGGTTGTTCCACATATAATTCTTCTAATTACCCATTCAAGAAGGCACTTTTCACATCCATATGATGGATGCTCCAATTCTTTTGAGATGCTAATGAAATCAGCATTCTAATGGTCTCTTGTCTTGCTACTGGTGCAAATGTCTCTTCATAATCAATGCCATACTTTTGTATGAATCCTTTAGTAACTAATCTCACCTTATGCCTTTCAACACTTCTATCACTGTTACACTTAGTCTTGTAGACCTATTTGGTGCCAATCTTCTTCTTGTCATGTGGAAGCTTTGTAAGCTCCCAAGTGTCATTCCTATGAATAGAATCCATCTCTTCTTGCATTGTTTTCATCCAAACTTCATTAGTATATGCATCTTCAAAACATGATGGTTCAAAATCAGCCTTGGTAAGTAAAGCAAAATTCATGTCTCACCTCTTGGATTTTCTTCATGTGCTTGATTTGAACTCCTTTGATAAATGTCACTCAATCTTATTACCTTCCTTGTAGAACTAGGACTTGAATCCAGACTTACACTTGGAATTGAACAACTAGATGAGGGGTTACTTGGTGGGTTTGTAGCACTTGGAACATAAATATTAGTGGGCTGCCCATGATCAATATTATCCATAATAACTTCATTAAAAATAGATTTTGACTTCTCCATATGGCCTTTTTGATGACCATAAACTCCCCCTTCATCAAAAATCACATCTCTTGACACAATAAGCCTATTAGTGAGAGGATTATATAACCTATAAGCCTTACTTTCCTCACTATATCCAACAAAAATACATGACTCACTTTTGGGATCTAACTTTTGCCTCTTTTGATCAAGAACATGAACATAGACTAAGCAACCAAAAACTTTAAAATAATTAACATTTAGTTTTTTCTCATACCAGGCGTCATATGGAGTCATCCTATCAAGTGCACTAGTGGGACTCCGATTGAGAATATATACTGTTGTAGCAACTGCATCTCCCCAAAAAGAATTTCTTAATCCTTTTGTTTGTAGCATGCTTCGTGCCATCTCCACCACTGTACAATTCTTCCTTTCAGCTACACCATTTTATTGAGGTGTGTATGCAGTGGTGAGTTGTCTTCTAATGCCATGCATATCACAATAACCTTGAAAGGCTTTTGAACAAAATTCTCCTTCGTGATCAGGCCTTAAGCATTTGATTTTGCACCCTTTGTCATTTTCTACAAGGGCTCTAAACCTCTTGAATGTCTCAAGAGCTTCACCTTTGGTCTTCAAAAAATAAACCTAACACTGTTGTGAGTAATCATCAATAAAAGTAATGAAATATGATGACTTACCCAAACTCTTTGTCTGCATAGGACCACAAATGTCTGAATGAACTAACTGGAGTGGATAATGGGCCCTCCATGCATTGCCTTTTGGAAATTTCTCTCTTGCATGTTTTCCTTTAGCACATCCTTCAAAAACTTCCTTGTGCTCTTCAACCTTAGGCAAACCAGAAACTAATGCTTTTGATATTATAATCTTCAAACTATGAAAATTTAAATGCCCATACCTGAGATGCCACAACCAACTTGTATCCTCATATGCCATATTGACAAGGTTCTTGTTATGTTCACCAAAATTCAATGGAAACATCCTATTCTTTGTCATAGGCACAACTGTTACCACCCTATTTCCTTGATTCTTATAATAAATTATACATTGTTGATTTTCAAATACAACTTTATAATTCTTCTCACACAATTTTCCAACACTCAACAAATTATTCTTTAACTTTGGAGTGTAATAAATGTCTTTAACACTCTTCATACCTTCTTTTGTATGGACTTCCATAGCTCCTTTTGCAGCAACCTCCAATAATTTCTCATCGCCAAGCTTGATCTTAGATTTAAAACTTTCATCCATTATAGAAAAAAGTTTTTTATTCCCTGACATGTGGTTAGAACATCCCGAATCTAAATACCAAACATCTTTAGAAACATTTTCAGTTTTGTCATAAGATAAAAATAAATTATCTGGAGGATTCTCATCACCTTCTTGAACATAATGAACACTTTTATCATTATTACCTTCTTGTAATCTACACTCTTAATTAAAGTGGCCATACCTATTACAATGATAACACTGGATATTTCTTTTATCAAATTGGCCTCTACCTCTTCCTCAAAAACCACCTCTGCCTCTATTTCCTCTTGAGTAATTCTGTTTTTGACCTCTACCTTGGCCTTGATTAATTTTGATGCTACTATTGGCATCTTCATTCTTTGTGATTTGTAATTTGGAGGAAAAAGCTTTCTCATCACTTTCCCCAAATGAATCTCTCAATCTTTCTTCATGAGACATCAAAGATCCAACTAGATGATCAAATTGAAGGGTAGACAAATTTTTGCTTTCTTCTATGATTATGGCAACATGGTTCCACCTTGGTGTGAGAATCCTCAACACCTTTTTGATCACAACCTCATTGTTCACAATTTCACCAAGTGTAGCCATCTTATTGACTACATCTTTTACTCTGACACAATAGGTACTCACACTTTCAGGTTCTTGCATCTTCAAATTCTCGAATTCTCTCTTCAATGTCTGTAACTTGACAACTTTGACTTCATCACTACCTTGGTAAGCTTCTTTTAGAGTCTTCCAAGCATCTTTTGCTATCTTTGCTCCTGCAATTTGTAGAAATAGGCTCTTATCTAGAGCTATTTGAATATGAAATAAGGCTTGAGCATTTTTCTTCTTAGCCTCCTTCTTAGCTGTTTTATCATTTGCTGTGAGGGCATTCCAATCAGCTGGCTCTGCATAACCTGATTCAATAATCTCCCACAAATCTTTTCCTATCAAAAAAGTCATCATTTTGATACACCAATAATCATACTCATTTCCATCAAATTCTGGAATGGGCAAGGAGTTAGAATTTGACATGATAAATTTTTGGCAAAATTCCAACTACTAAATCTTTAACCCAAAAGAAAAAAAACTTGGCTCTAATACCAAATGTAGATTCTAAACCAATGTCATATGCTTGATCTCACAAGCTATGAACAAAAATTAACAGTAGAAAGACAAACAAATAATCAACTTAAAAAAACAGAGCATAACACCAAAAAATCAAATAATAGGGCACAACAAATAATACACAGATTTGTATTTTGTGCAGTCTGTAAATAACAGTCTTTATTGATATATATATATATATAAACTATGCTAAAAACAATACATTGCATCTAAAGATAGAATGGATAACAAAAAAATAACAAAGCATGCACTTGGCATGCATTCTTTGCTACGTGGGAAGACTGGCAGTTTGATGGCAAAGAAGGGTTTGTTCACTGCTCTTTAAACTGGTAGTTTAAAAATAGAAGTGAGCATGTTTTTTAAACGAACTGCAGCATCACTTTTCAACACTAATCCCAACCACCAGCAGAATTCAGATTCAACAAGTTATTAAATCCAGCTGATTTCCTACATCTACAGTGCAATTTTTTATAAAATGTATGACTCTTTCTTAAGCTGCTAAATCTCCACCGTGTCTCTGACTTTCAAAAATAGGTAACAATGGTTTTAGAACCTTGTAATAAATGAAAACAGTGATGTATTTTTTTGGAAAAAAAAATACAACAAAGAAGCTCTGCATAGAAGAAAAACAAGGGGTGTATGAAGAAAAACAAGGGCTGAATAGATTTATAACAGCTACGCAACTTTCCCACAAGATTTTTTTAAATAAAAAAGGCTGTCAATTGGAATATAACAGAAACCACAAACACTCACTAGAAAATGAGAAAAAAATACCGTTTCATACCGCACTTAAATAAGACACAACCATGTGGAGCAAGGAAGGTAAGTTTGGTAACGACCCAATGTATTTTCAGCAACAAATATAAAATAAGATTTAATGAAATCCATCTAAAATAATACATGCTTAATAGAAGTCTTATCAACCACCATACTTACGCTAAATCGTAATTACATCAGCAAGCCCGTTGAAAGAAAGCCCTGCGTGTGTTTAGCTACCAAAGAAAGGTTTCCCTATGTAAGGAATAAGGCATGGTTTCTCGCTAAAATATTGATTCAAGACCCAATGTAACTCATTGATGGTTAAGAGTGCAATGATATTTGCAGAGCCCTTTGCAGAATGAGTATTTGAGATTCACAACTATCCACTGAAGCCATCATGCTACAGTGTAAATATCAGTTGATCTTGATGCACAACCCTTGTCGAGTTGCAAAAATCTGTAGTGGTCGAGGGTTGCCACAAATCTACCCACGCCAACTGCATCTTGCAAAATAGGAAATGACGTCCCAGATAGAATTTACATGGGCAAAACCACCCTCCAAGCCAAAGATGCACCCAAACCCAAAACCACATAGCAAATTTCTCTACGCCTAAACCAACAGTCTGCAATACTATCATCCAAATCCTCATGTCAACATTCGAATGGGGACAAACAAAATATTTTTTGCTTTGTCTCATGTGAGACAACTCTAAGGGCTTTGCCCTACTGTATAAGCCTCCAGTTAATTATTCAGACGTTTTAAAAAAAAATGTTCAACTGGGAAAATTGTTTGACTCACAAAAAGCCCAATAAAAATCAATTCTTGCTACTAATAAACTCTGATATGATAAAAAGAGTGAGACCATGATCATAACCCGAAAAAATTTCGTAAAATAAATACCATCAATCCTTAACTCTTAACTTAAATTACCATATAAAATAATGATCAACCCAAAAAAAAACAAAAAAAAAATACAAAACAAAACAAACAAACTTCTTTTTAAAAAATCAGTTATTTTTAAAAAATCAAATAAATGTTTGTTTTTTCATAACTATATGCCAAACATATAAAAAAATAATAATGGTGGCGCAATCTATTTGACATTTCCGAGCTAAACAGGACCAAAAAAAGGGACGCTTGTGGCTATGTAACTACGTCGAAATAAACGATTAGATGGTTTGTCGTTGCTCCTCCATGTTTATAGGTCGATAACGTAATTAGATGCTTCGTGTTTAACTTTATCGAGAGAGATATTCCCACTGTAACTCTATTATGAATTATTCATCCAATAAGCGTTTTGAGAAAGAATCCACTCATTGTAATCGACTCCTTCATGGAGCCCATCTTACTCTTGATTTTCTTCTGAAATACAATTCTTATTGCTTATATTGGGTTTCGTTTGTCTTTCCTAAATGATTGCGTTGGCAGGTAGTGATAAAGAACTAAGACAGTAACTTCTTGTATTATTAAATTTGGTAGGAAGGACAAGAACTGGTCATTCTATTATTGACGTCCTTCCTTACATTATTAGATTTCGACTTGACATCCAGAAAAAGATTATTCGTTTCGAATTGAAAAAGATTTTATATCCATATTGATTTCGAATATATAATATCAAATGTTTTGTTAAGTACATTGGGGAATAAATACCTCTCAATCTTTTCCGCTAAACACACCCCAAAAAAAAAAAAAAAAATGATTCACAATTCCCAACAGATCTGAGCATTGTTGATGGGCCGCATCACTAATTTATTATGGTGTGGATTGGTATGACACGACACCACCATCCCAAATTCCATCGTCATTTTATCCATTTCCCATTGGTTTAAAGCCTATAAATGCGTCTCATCACCCCAACCTCAACGCATCTGTTTTCCATTACTTTTTTTTCATAAAATTCTGTGCTGTCTTATTATTCTCATAATGTGCGGAATCCTTGCTGTTTTGGGTTGCTCGGATAGCTCGCATGTAAAGCGGGTTCGGGTGTTGGAACTCTCGCGAAGGTAGCCTATGCCTGACATTGTAATTCTTAAAATTTGATTTCTGATAGTTTTTACTTGGGTTTAAGAGCAGAGAGGTAAGTAATGGCGAATCCATAAAAAGATATAGAAAACTGTTGAATTTTGTGCAGGCTAAGGCACAGAGGGCCCGATTGGAGTGGACTGTACCAGAGCGCAAATAACTTCCTTGCTCACCAGAGATTGGCTATCATAGACCCTGCATCTGGCGATCAACCTCTCTTCAATGAAGATAAAAATATAGTGCTCACTGTATGTTTTCCACTGTTTTTCTCACGCATTGTTGTTGGTAGGGTAAATTTTAGTGGCCATTTTTCGTTAATTCACCAATATTTTGATTTTAAAAATTGACATTTGAGTATTTTAAGAATGATAAATAACATGAATTTGTCTAAATTATTTAGGTGTAAGATTATTTTCAAGATCGATTTACTTAAATTATTTAAAAATAAGTTTTTAAAATTAAATTATTTAAAATAAATTTCATATTATATGAATATAGTTCAAAAAAATAATATGAATTTGCTAAAATTATCTAAATGTAAATTAATTTTTAAGATCAATTTATTTACTATTTAAAATAAATTTTATACATATAAATATAATTCAGTAACATCTACCCATAATATTGATAATTTAAGTACTAAGAAAGAGATGAACTCTTTGTAGATTTTCTGTATAAAAAGATGAAGTGTTTTTAGATTTTCTGTATAATCATATGTCAGTCTCGCTTCTATCTGTTAACTTCAAAAAATGCAAGTTAATTTTTATATAGACCACTAGAATTTACCCAGGTTGCTTGTCGACTGCACATATGTTATGGTCTTGCAGTTCATAAATTTTCTCCATTTACAAGCCAAGACATGCTAACGGGTATTGTAGATTTATTGATAGATTTCTTTGCAATTGCAGGTGAATGGAGAAATTTATAATCATGAAGAACTCAGGCGAGGACTGAAATCTCACAAGTTCAGAACTGGCAGTGACTGTGAAGTGATAGCACATCTGTACGAAGAGCATGGCGAGGAGTTCGTCCACATGTTAGATGGGATGTTCTCCATCGTTCTGCTCGACACACGGGATGGCACCTTCATTGCCGCTCGAGATCCCATTGGAATTACTTCTCTTTATATTGGATGGGGACTCGACGGTACCCACCACACCGATCTTGTTCTTGTTTGCCTGATTGTATGGACTCCATCGCCTTATATAATGTTTGTTTGCAGGATCTGTGTGGTTTGCATCGGAAATGAAAGCTTTAAATGATGATTGTGAACGTTTCGAGGCATTTCCTCCTGGGCATATATACTCCAGCAAACAAGGTTGTCAAATCTGACCATTTTCTTCTGTTCTTTGCAGGGAAAAGCTTATTAGAAAAATTAGGATAAGTATCCACACTGTGTCAATTATTAGTAGGAAGGATAATTCAGCGGGAGAATCTGATTTATAAATTGTGATGTGACCTTATTTGATGATTCGTGCAGGAGGGTTACGCAGATGGTACAACCCACTATGGTATTCAGAAAATATGCCGTCGACTCCATATGATCCCTTGGTTTTAAGACAAGCATTTGAGAGTGTATGTACAGTACTTACGCCTTGCAAATTATTTTAGGGATGCATATAATTGGGGATGAAACTAAGGTGGATTTGTTTATAATGGTGGGTGATACAGGCCGTAATAAAAAGACTCATGACAGATGTTCCATTCGGAGTACTTCTTTCAGGGGGGCTGGACTCCTCATTAGTTGCTGCAGTGGCTGTTCGCCATCTGGCCGCTACCAACGCTGCCAAACTGTGGGGATCACAACTGCACTCATTCTGTGTTGGACTAGAGGTCTCTCTGCTTTCTCCCTCCCTTCGCTTGAATTCTCTCACATAATATGGAATCCTGAATTTTATTCTGTAAAATTTTTTTCAGGGCTCACCAGATTTAAAGGCTGCAAGAGAGGTTGCAAGCTACCTCGGTACAGTTCATCATGAATTTCACTTTACCGTGCAGGTATGTCCTTTCTTACACAATTTGCTCTTAAAATCCTTGTATCCACTGCACAACATGTATGGTACTGTAATGTTTCATAGTGTTTGTGTTGTATGATATAACAGGATGGCATAGATGCACTTGAGGATGTCATTTATCATGTGGAAACATATGACGTGACAACTGTAAGAGCGAGCACTCCAATGTTTTTAATGTCTCGTAAGATCAAGTCTCTGGGAGTGAAGATGGTTCTGTCTGGGGAAGGCTCGGACGAGATATTTGGGGGTTATTTGTATTTCCACAAGGCTCCCAACAAACTCGAATTTCATCAGGAAACATGCCGAAAGGTGAGCATGGCTTAAAATCACTGAAAGTGGCTAGACTCTAATTGCTCTTATCCTCTCTCTTGTGAATGTATGCTTGTCAGTTATCTGTATGGGTCTGCAAATAGATTTTAAGTTCTGATCCTTAATCATGTTAATCATTGGAGTAAGGAAAAAGTTAGTTGTGCAAAAGAAATAGACCAAATTGTACACTGATTGAAGTGGGTTGTGCATTTGGGAAATCAGATAAAGGCCCTGCACATGTATGACTGCTTGAGGGCTAACAAGTCCACATCTGCTTGGGGGTTGGAGGCCCGGGTACCTTTTTTGGACAAGGAATTTATCAATATTGCTATGAACATTGATCCCCACTGGAAAATGGTAAGTGTCCTGTTAATCCGTTCTGCCAATAGCGGTATATACTCAATTCAGTTAGTAATCATACAATTTTTTCATAATGAGTAGAAAAGTAGTTTGACTAAAAAGAAACTTTCAAACAGATAAGGCCTGGTTTGACTGAATTAATAACTTTGTAACAGATAAGGCCTGAAGAAGGGCGACTAGAAAAGTGGATCTTGAGGAAGGCATTCGATGACGAGGATAATCCTTATCTTCCAAAGGTTTGATTGTCTATCCCACACTATGATTCAACAAAATTCTTTACTACAGTCCTAGGATACTGTTATTCTCCCTAATCCACACTTCTACCTAATAATTTAATGTAGATATCTTTCCAATTGCTGATAAGCTATGATTTTCGTTAATAAGTGATAAATTATGTTTTCAATATTATCATTCTTTTGGGGGTATTGCAGCATATCCTGTACAGACAAAAAGAGCAGTTCAGTGATGGGGTTGGCTACAGTTGGATTGATGGTTTGAAAGCACACGCGGCAGAGCATGTGTGTCCCACTTACTCATTTCAACAATAATTTAATGAATTCTCCACGTAACCAGTAGTACACAATTATCTTTGTCTGCTATGACTTGAATGTTTAAAGTTATTTATGAAGTTGCAACAAATGACCCTTATACCTGAAATGGAAGCTTTTTTTATCTTTTTGATTCTCAGGTTACAGATATGATGCTGGTGAACGCCAAGTATATTTTCCCCTATAATACACCCACCACAAAGGAAGCATTTTACTACAGGATGAAATTCGAAAGATTTTTCCCTCAGGTAGTTAACAGCTTCCTAATCTATGTTTTGTTGTGCATAAACCTCTGGTCATATCATTAATTTTACAGGCCTCTAAGATTGACTCGGCAACCCCTTTCTGTTTAGAGCTGTTTGGTAGATTCTTTGTTAACGTTTGAATGGGGCTCTTTTTAAACCGTAAATTTTAAGTGGATTAAGAATTTACTGGGTATGTGCAGAATGATGCGAGATTGACAGTGCCAGGAGGGCCAAGCATAGCTTGTAGCACAGCGAAAGCAGTAGAGTGGGATGATGCATGGTCGAAGAATTTGGATCCTTCTGGAAGAGCCGCTTTGGGTGTTCATGCCTCTGCTTATGCAAACACAGACGAGGTGGGTGTTGCATCACACCCTCCAACTGTAACTGGTGGCCTGCAGATTCGTTTGGGTAAAAGCTCTGCAATGGGAGATAGTCTACCTTCCAGGGAAGTTACCATTCAGGGATAGTAGCTATGACACCCTCACCGTCAAAGTTCAAACACACTTGTAAATATGGATTTACAAAACTGTTTCCTGTTTCCCAAGCTTGATGTATGTATTGATTAGTAAATGGATTGAACCTGACTTTGGTGTTTATCAATCCACCCATCCAAACCATCTTAAGTTAAATTGAATGGCTTGCATGGGCCCATAGAACTATGTCTAATTATAGGGCCTTGATGGTATTGTAACAAGGTACTTTATGATGGGAATAACCATCGTGGCACTTCTTCATGAACAATGAAATCGTTTCCTTAAAACGATGACAGTTGGCAAGTTAGTTTATAAATTAAGACTTTATATTTTGGAAATTATAAATGATTTTTTTAAAATATTTTTATTTTTGTTTATATTTTAAAAATAAATATATAATAGATTTATAATGTTGAATAAGGATACATCTAATTTAGTGAGTTCTTTCACTAAGCAATCACGAGTAAGGAGTATCTATATTGTTAAAATTATCAAAGGTATAATCTTGAATTTAATTGCTTGATTTTTAAAGAGATTTGTATCTTCGTAGATGAATATAAAAAATCATCATCCTCATCAAGCAAACTGTAATCCATAAATTATGTTTAGAAAAAATTTAATGATATTTTAGATAACATTAATCAATCCTCGATGATAATCAATATGAAATAATATTTATCTTATTATCAAGATCATTAAGCAAGGTAGTCTAGTTTAAATACGCTTGTTAATCAAAAGTAATTTCAATGCTTGAAATCCAAAGCGTTAAGAGTAATTATGTTAATAGTTTGGTCTCTTTATATTAATAGTTTGACGTCTATTAATAGAAGTAAGTAGTAATTTACCATCCCAAAATTAAAAGAGAAAAAATAGTATTGAGATTTCATTTTTGGAGATATCTAAAAGGTTTATTTTAAAATCATTTATACACAATCATTCTCTCAATGTACACTTCCGTAATATTATGTCACACCTTAAATCAATTTTGTAATTAATAATTTAATAATATTGATTAGCTAATTTAATTAATGATAACATAATATTTAATTGGTAGTTATTTATTTTAAATTAAAATAAATAAATAAAATTGTCCCAATTATATGCTTAAAATAAATCTGGTGATCATCAATGTTGATTGCAAGTCCTTGTGGTTAACCCTAGATTCAAAAACTCTATAAAAATGTTTTCTAATATTAAAAAATGCACAAAAATGAAAAATATTACAATAATTATCAACAAATTAAAGATCTATAGAATGAAATTGAACAAATAACTAAAAACATAACAAGTTGGTGAGCATAACACAAGCTCGAATAAAACATAACAAATTGTTGTACATTAAGAAAAAAATCTAGTAAAAAAAATTCAAAAAAACTTAACATCCTTTGAAAAAGCAAACTTGAAGTTGTCGCTTTCTCTAATTTTTTAAACAAGCATTCATGGTTATCCACAAGGCACACTAACTGCACTTTACACTCTTTTATTTGCTTTTCCAAGTCCTCATTTGCATAAAGATAGATTGCATGACTTAATACATAGACAAGAATTGTAATTAAAACTCAAAGGTCTATGAATAAAATAGATTGAGAAATAGTATTGTTATAGAAAACATGAATAACATCGATTTTTTAAAATGTTCTTAATGATTATTTTCTTGAATTTTTCAAAGATCACATTATTAGATATTCTTATTGCCAGAAGCACATGTTTTTATGAAAGATTAAAATAGAAAAGTACACACATATTTTTCTAAACTTCAATCCAAATGACCTTTACAAATTTTCAATTCTAGAAAGCATGTAATACAATTTCTTTATTTTTGTAGAATGGAGAAGAAAGTTTGACGTTCTAATTAAATTTGAGCATTTTATCTATTGAAAGGTTGTACTAAATAAATATAGACTTCAATAACGAAGTTATATGTTCATATTTTCAAAGATATAGCTATAAAGTCAAATCTAGCCGCTTTTATAAAAATTACATTTCCATTTCATGTTCAACAACTTTTGAATTAGAATGATAGGCATAAGGTGGAGTCATAAATTATAAGATGAAGTTGATCGAAATAGAAACTATCAGGGTATCTCCAATATTTAATAAAACTATATAGGACTATAGATGGCATCTTGATCAATAAATCTTCCTTAACCAACAAAGTGATGGTTGCAATGTGTTGATTTTATTTTTCTATGAGTGAAAATCATTTTTTTTAGCACAGGCCAAGAGTACCATTCAATTGGTAAAGGATTCCAAAAGTATTTAAAATAAAAAAATCTCTTTGTTGAACAACTTTAAGCCACATAGCAATTTTTCTAAAGCTAAAGGAAGGTTGTTAATCATAATCAATCAATCTAAGTGAGGTGTTTTTCAAGTAGAGGAGTTTAGACATTTTTTTCCATGCCTTCCAAACACAAAAAAGAGGGGGAAGATCCTTTAATTTTTAAGAACTTGGCATTTAGTAACTATTATAATAAACTAGATGGTAGTTAATTTACTATAGTAGTTATTATAAATAAATGTAATGTGAGGTTGTTATGATATAAGACAACTCACTCAATTTTTAGGTAGGTAGTTAGTTAATGTTATCACCCAAATTTGTACCCTTGGAATGTAGTTTAAGCCTTCCAAATTTAGGGTAACATGGAGACAATCCTAGGCTATGGATGGCCTAATGTTGGATTGAATCTTTATGTTAAAGGGCTAGCTCTCCTTGATGTATCACTTAGGCTCACAAACTAATCTACCAACTTGTTTGGAAAAGAGAGAGAAACATACTATAATAGAGGTGATGCAGCAAAATTACTTGACCACTACCCATCAGTTGCATATGCACTTCAACCAATAGACTAACTTGAAACAAACACTACTCCTAATCTATGTCTCTACATTAACAATTCATTGTGGGGGTAGTGAAAGATGCTTCGGCTAAGAGGACTAGTCAAGAGGTCATATGTTGACACTAATGAATAGACAACTCACTCAACTTTTCAAACTTCAATTTAACACTTCAAAATTCCTATTAAAAGACTTTCAAACTGAATATGAATGCTAGAAAAGGACAACATGCCAAGGAAGCAAAGCTAGTCACTTGACAAGATCAACTAGTCACACATTGAAATGATGTTACTTCACCAAATAAGCAAAAATAAAATAATATATCACAATGATATGAAAATATAGAAAAAATTATGAATAATAAATATCTCACTTTGAGGGTAAAACATCCCAAATATTCACAATAAGAAATGAATACTTAGATATGATGATGAACAACTAACCCTACCTTCTATATATAGTCTACCAAGGCCATAAACAACCCATAGGCCAACCTAATAAGCATATGAATGCATAGATAAATGTAAAATAATATGCAAAATGGTTATGCAAGCCACAAGTCGACTACACATATCCCTAGACATGTCAATGGTTAAGGGTGTAGCATGCCCCTCCCCTTCAAAACAATGTTGTCCTCAACATTGATGAAATCTTAGATGTTATTTCATGAAAGATTCATCCTTTCAAGTAGCATCTTTAGAAGGTAGATTATTTCATTTTAACAAATACTCTATAATCAGTCTAAACTGTAGTCGCTTAGTGCGTATTTAAAGGACCGCTTCAAGATCAAGAATAACCCTCCCTTCTTGACCTAATTATGGTAACTCAGTTTGAGTGGTAACTCTATGTCCAATGAAATTCTTAAGGAAAGATACATGAAATACTAGATGAATGCGAGTGGATGGAGGAAATTCCAACTTGTAGGCCACACTACCATTTTTTTGAAAGATCTGATAAGGGCTATGTAATACTTGCGAGATAGCTTGTTATCCTTTTTATATTACTTCAAAGACATCTACTTATATGGATGCAAGAGAACAAAGACCCAATCACCAATTTAAAAATGTCTCTCACTACTATGTTGATTTGCTAGTTGCTTCATGTAATTCTGGGCCAAATCTAAATCTTCATGCAAACTAGTAAGGACTTCTTGTTGATGTTGAAGGTGTTCCTCCACTGCATGCACCTTTGGTTGGTCATTTAAGGGTGAAGTGAGGGATGGAGGATGTTATCCATAAAATTCCATAAAAGGAAACATTTTGGATGAACTATGCACTAAAGTATTATACCACCATTCAACCAAGGGTAGACACTAAACCCATTTATCTTGTTTATCCGACGCAAAGTAATGAAGGTACCCTTCTAGACACTTGTTAACTACCTTAGTTTATCCATAGAATTGAGGATGATAAGATGAGATATGAGCCATTTAGGTTCCCAAACATGCAAATAATTCTATCCAAAAATTACTAGTGAATATGAAATCTCGATCACTGATAATAATCTTAGGAGTGCCATGAAATTTTTGAGCTATATTGAGAAAGAAAAAAGCTACTATACTGACCACCAGTGGTTGAGATAAAGAACTAAAATGAGCATAATTTTTGAGTCTATCCACAATTGATAACATTTATACCTTAAGATCATGGTAATCTAGTAATGAAATCCATAGATACCTATTTCCATCGTTGATTAGGGATAGATAAGGGCTGTAAAAGACCTAGGGTTTTAATGGTTTTAGATTTATTTTATTGATAGACCATACATTCAACCACATATTTCTATACATCCCCCTTGATTCCTTTCCAAAAAAAATCCTTCTTGACTCTATGATAGGTTTTCAAAAAACCTGAGTAACCACCAAGTGGAGATGCATGAAGTTCTTGAAGGGTTTTTTATTTTAGAAGAGAATTCTGACACAGATATAATTTATCTTTGTATCATAATGCATTCCCCTTCCATGTAAAATTTTCAATCCCATCTGAATCCTACTACAAATTTTGAATGAATGCATGGGTAGTACTGTCATTCTCCCTTTTTGACCTTGAATCTTTGAGCCAGTCTACCTGCCAAATGGTCATGGCACATAATAATGCCTCAACTAGTTCATCTCACCTAGATAGTGCATCAGTCACCACATTTTTTTCCTTTCTTGTAGACTATTTCAAAATCAAAACCTAACATTTTTGTCACCCATTTTTTTTGTTCTTCATAGGACAATTGTTGTTCTAAAAAATATTTAAAGCTATCATGATCAGGGTTTAACCTAAAAGTGATGACCCAATGGATAAGGTCTCCATTTTTTAACTCCATGTAGAATAGCCATCATCTCTTTCTCATATATGGGTTTGAGATGATTTTTACCTTTCAATTGATGACTCTCAAAGGTAATGGGCCTACCCTCTTGCAACTGTACCCATACCATATATATATGTATCACATTAAACCACAAAAGTTTTAAAAAAATTGGAGTAGCTAATACTCAGGTGGTGCTCAGAGCCATTTTCAACTGTTCAAATGCCTTGGTAGCTATTGGAAGGAGTCTTTCTTCAACAAGGTAGTGAGCAGTGTTGTAATACTACCATAGTGTTTGACAAACATGCGATAATAACCTATTAGCCCCAAAAATCCCCTTAGTTGCTTAAGTGTCCTAGGAATCCACCACTCCATGATGGCTTGGATTTTTTAGGATCAACTTTTAGTCCCTTATGTGATACAATATGACCCAAATATTCCACTTCCTAGACTCCAAAAGCACATTTTGATAGTTTAGCATATAACTGATGTTGCTTAAGAATTGAGAGTACCTATTTCACATGTTGCAAGTGGTCTTCCCAATTTTTTTATAAATAAGGATGTCATAAAAAAAAGTACAAACTTTCTTTAAAATGGCCTAAAAACCATATTCATCAAACTCTGAAAGGTGGATGGTGCATTGGTGAGACCAAAAGGCATGACAAAAAATTCATAATGGCCTTCATGAGTATGACAAGTTATTTTAGGAATGTCCTCCTCATGGATCCAGATTTGATGATACCCAGAGCAAAGATCTAATTTGGTGAAATAAATAGCACCATGTAATTCATCTAACAAATCATCAATTAAAAAAAAAGGAAACTTATCTTTGATAGTGAACTCGTTGAGCTCTCTATAATCTAGGCACATCCTCCAAGTTTCATCCTTCTTTTGCACCATGACTACTAGAGAAGAATATTCACTTTAGTTATGGTGGATGGTTCCTGCCTCCAATAACTCTTGTATCATTTTTTCAATTTCACTCTTCTAGGCATAAGGATATCTGTAAGATCTGATGTTGGGTGGCATACTTCTAGGAATGAGTCTGATGGCATGAATATGGGTACGTCTATGAGGAAGACCTTTTGGCATGGGGCTAAAAACAACTGAATGTTCATCCAATATTTTTTATAAATCAAGATGGGTAGAATCCTTAGTTTGTTGAACATCAATGGAAAATAAGTGCATCATAAATCCTTTAACACATTTTTTCAGCATCTTGGTCATCTGATGTGAACTAACCAATTGTAGAGATTTAAATCTTAATCCCTACAGTTCCACTAGTTGCTTTCAAAATAAAAATGCATGAATAATTCATGTAAATTCATCTCAATATTACCCAATATGGTGAGCCATTATACTCCAAAAATAATGTTAGTCTCACCCATAGGAATAACAAACATAAGAGAATCTAGAAAATAGTCCCCCATTGATAACTTAATATTGTGGCATTTTTTAGAACAATTAAATGTACCACCATCTGCAATCATGACTTGAAATTATAGGTCTGGGTAGATGAAACAATTCAAATGAGTAGCCAGCTTACTATTGATGAAATTTTGTATACTACCTAAGTCAATCAACACCATGACCTTATATTTCTTAATGAAACCCACCACCTTAAGAATTTGAGGAGTAAAAATACTTGTGAGGGAATGGTAGGAGATAGTAGGTTGAGAATCTACAACTTCATCCTCAGGTCCTTCAAAACCCTCACCATATGCCTCATCATCTTCTTCATCCCTGTTGGCACCTTCAATGTAAAATAACTTATTTTCAACACATCAATGACCTTTGCTCCATTTGCTATTGCAATCATAACATAACCCTTTGGCATGCTTTTCCTCAATTTGTTGTGATGACAATCTAGTAGGTTGAGGTAGTGATAGAGTTCAGAAGTTGTGTTCCTAGCTAGTAGTGAAAGGATGACATTTGCTCATCTCTTTTTTTTCTACTAAGCATGCCCTTGGTATAGCTTCTGATATAATTATGGGGTTAAACATATGAACCTCCAATTGAATACTATGTTTTAGTCCACCCATAAAAAAGTCAGTCAGATTTGCCTCAGTGATGTCCTCCACATGTAAGGATAGATTTTGAAACTGATGAATATAATCCTTCATTATTCCTATTTATCATAGTTTGTCTAACCGGTTAAAGTAGTTTTAAAAAACATTATCTGATAGTGAGACATTAATTCATCAAAGAATATTAACCATGAAATAGGAGAACTAGTCTTCTTATTTTGAGTACACAACCAATGATACCAAATGAATGACTCAAGTTCTAGATACAGAGATGCCACAACCACCTTTTAAGAGCTAGGAGTTTGGTGCAGATCAAATAGATTTTTAATCTAAGTGATCCAAGTGAGTGGATCATTACCATCAAACATGTGCAAGTCCACTTTTATCAATATCGATTTCACCCCCATATTGGTAGTGTTAGTGTTGAGAGGAGGAGGACTAAAATGAAAAAGTGGAGTGTTGTTGAGTAGTAAATGAGATGAAATGGTATCCAGTTGTGTTGTGATCTATTGTAACTGATTGTTCATGCCATTAAGCTCTCCTTACATTTCTAACATTTGAGTTTAGACTTGCACATCCTTCTGCATTATGCCATGTAGATTTGACTAAATTTGAGAAATCAAATTAGAGATTTTAGACTCCATGTCATCCCCTAAAGGAGTTTTAGGGGTGTCTTATCTTTTTCCTTGTTTGTGAGTGTTAAGACCAACCATAAGAAGGCTTGATGGTGAACCTTATTTTTCCCCATTGACCCAACTTTGAACATGAATTTTTTAATATGTTAGCCTTAAATCATTGATATCAAATAATAGACCCAAAATTATTTTTCCAAGCTTTCCAAAATTTTAAATAAATTTGAAAATTTCTACAAATTATGAGCTATGGAGCGAATTTATGAAAAACCCTAAAATGGTGATAAATTTTGAAACACAAATCCAAATGATCTAAAATTTTAATGGAAATTTAATTTAATTATTTCTCAACTTTAGTAGAAATGTTATAGAGAAATTTCTACTTGTTTGTGAGATATAGCCAAATTTAAAGATCTAGGGATTTTAACCTGATCATGGCCCAAATTGATGCTTTGATACCACTTAAAATGATATTAATTCACAAATAAGTATAAATATAAAAATATATCACAATGATATGGAAATATAGAAAAAAAATATGAATAATAGATAAGCCACTTTGAGGGGGTAACCTCCCAAATGTTTACAATAAGAAATGAATACTCAGATATGATGATGAATAACTAACCCTACCTCATATATATAATCTACTAAGGCCATGGAAAACTCATTTTCCAACCTAATAAGCATATGAATGCATAGATAAATGTAAAATAATATGTAAAAAGGTTATGCAAGTCACAAGTTAGCTACATATATCCCTATACATGCCAATGATTAAGGGCATAACACACACATATTAAAACCAATCAAATGAGGAGGTAAATGTTATTTATCATTGATAAAAGGCTTGAAAATGGGAAGGTATTCACCATACCTATGTGGAGGATACATTCTTATCCTATCAGGGCTGAATTTATAGATAAGCGAGAGAGAAAAAGAGAGTAGGGCATAGGAGAGAGGAAGACAAGTGTCAAGAGGAGTTACAAGAAAGAAAGGGGTTGTGAAACTATCTCATCAGGTCCTCAATTCCATGTATTTATCTTTTTAATATGTTTCACTCTTCCAAGTGGCATGGGAGTTTCCTTTTTGCTTGATACCTTGACCTTCCACTTCAAAACTGCCCCTTCTTTGGCTTGTGAATGGACAAGTGGCACTCTTCAACATCAATTCATGTTGAGTCACCTTCTTCCCCTATTATTTGATACATTAAATTTGTTTATGAGTCTTCATAACTGATGATACCATGATGATGAAAATCCTTAGGTGGCTTGAATTTCAATTTGTGTTATTATGCCAATCTTGCCCAAATAACTCAAAACTTGAGTTTGCATTCATAACTATAATTACTCTCCATGAATGACATCTTCAAATGATATTAGAACTATGTTAGGAATAAAATATAAATTAATGTGAAAACATTTCATAGAATCATAATAATAAAATCTATGAATTGAGATACATAAAGAAAGGAAATTAAAATGCATAACAAGAAGATAGGATTTAACGTGGTTCACCCAATGTGGACTACATCCACCAAGAAACACTTGCTCAGATCTCATTATAGGCAAAAAAGAGTAAAATCAACTCTCAGATCAATATTCTCATAATTACAATGAAAGAATATTGTTTATATCTGTGCTCAACAAAATCTCCTAAATTCACACCCTAAATTCACACACTCTGTTCACCTTCTCAAAAACTCAATTCTTTTGATGTATTGCCTACTACATAATAGGTAATTGACATAGTAATTTTAAAAAATAATGGGTACCAAAACCATGGGCCAAATCAACCCATAATGGTTCCCCATCAATCATGGGTTTTGACACCACACATATACAAGTATAGATAAATGACGTATCTATACTCCCAAAAAAAGGGGTCCAAATTTTTTTTAGGGGCTACTACCCCCAAACCCCTGAAAGAATACATTAAGAGTGTATAGTAGATTTTAATATATAGTATTTGAAATAAATTTTAATATGGAAATAGGATCCATAACATAACAACCTAAAAAAACTCATTTGGAAACCTCAAGCACTCACCAAGACCTCATTTAACACCAAAAGCTCTTAGTAGCACTCATTTCATTGTAGCCCTAAAAATAGGTAAATCTCCTTGTGTAGGATAATGTACAAAGGATATTGGAAAAATAAAGATATATTTGAGGATCTAGTTTCCATTTACATCTCCATGTCAAAATTAAGGACCCAAATCTGAGTGGAAGTACATTTATAAACCCATTTTCTCTCTCCAATTAGGTCTCCATTAGCCCTCTAGGCCTAGAAATTGAGTTTTGGCTCCACAAGCCTCCCACACTTGTGAAAAATCTAGGAAGTATGTGAATAAATTTACCCATGGCTCGACCATGCTTCATACCATTTTTCAAGTTCCAAGAACTTATATGGATATGTGAACCATGAAATGGTCAAAACCCTAGTTTAGGCATTTGAACATGCTTGAGAGATAGTTGGAGTGTTTGGCAAGAAGCTTATAGGATATGAAGCTTGAACTTGGTTTTTTTAGGCTTGAAAATAAAACACCATCTTAAAACTCAACATGCTAAATAAAATTATCTTGAAGTGCTCAATAGGTCGGCATATAGGCCATTTGGCTTGCAAAATAGTGCATTCCTCTATTTTTTCTCAATGTAATGAGTTAGATGGCTTATATAACATCTTGAGGGACATATAAAAAGTGTGTATATTATTATTTGACCTATTATCATGCTTACAAAACCTTTTTACTTGGTTTGGAGGTCAATTCATACCCAGTTTATTCCAAAACACACCTAAAACTAAGCTTTTTGAGTAATTCCATACACTTGTACCTTCAAATGTATTGTTAAGTGAATTATGCATGTGTCCATGAGAGTTTTGAGAATATTTAAAATCATTTCTAGTCCATACTAGTCCATTTGAAGGCATTATTACCATCCTTTGTCTCATTGAGTCCTCTATGAGGGTTTAACAAGGTTTTTAAAATCTTACCATATTAATGATGGTTCATAAAGCATATGCAGATATCCCAAGACAAATACAATAAATTGGAATTAGGGATGCCCCTCCAACATACCTTATGAGCCTGAGCTACCATGCAAATTATCAAGAGAGATATCATCATAAGTTGATGTCTCTTAGTTGGCATACTATTCAGTCTATGAGGTTGAGAGAGATATAAGCCTGAAGGTGGTGTCTTAACACTTGGTATAAGTTAAAAATAGTTGGATTAGGTATGAAACACTATTATAAATGTTTTAAAGTGTTCATATTTTCCACTTCTCTTTTCTAGGAGCTCTGCAACACTCATTGGTTGATACTTAGGTTCATGAGCATACTAGCTCAACTGACCCTAAGAGCATATGTTAATCCTTTTACACTACTAAGGGAGATAAAAAACTCATATAATTTTGTATTTAAGACACTACCACCTTAAACAATATCTTCATGTTCTCATTCCACCTTTAACAACAACTTATTTCAAATTGTGCATGCAGGTCTATGTACTTGGTCTTAGCCTCTACAGGCCTAAGTAGGGTCTATCAACATTGGTAGTAACTTTTATTGATTATAAGAACTATATGGAGGCTATAATAACATCATATAATCATTTTCATTATTTTATTCTTCATGTAAACCTCCTTTCTTTCAAACCAAGCAAGTACCTTCACTCAACAAGGCAGACATATATGTGGTGAACTAACTATATGTAGGGGTTGAAGTGAGTCCTATTTGGGTCACTTAATTATGATTATATTTTGAGTTTAAATGAATTAAAATGAATATTTATAATTTTCCATTCACTTAGATAAACCCTAATCTAATTATGAATATTGTGTCTTCTTTTCAAGCTTGAGATCAACCAACTTTACCTATGCAAACATGTAGGTGATGATTAAGGCTTGACTGTATTTTTCTGAATTTGTAATTTAAATTAAAAATCATTAAACATATAAATGAATTTTATTAAAATTTTTAGAGTTTATAAAATTCTCAAATTTACCAAAATACTACATTTTCTCAAACATACACTTTTTCCTTATACCTTCTCAAAGTATAGTTGTAGGTGATTTTGACTGTGTTTTGACTGAAAGTTGAAGATGGATTATACTTAAGGCATACTTATTATGATATTGAAAAAATTAATATGTTCTAATCTATATCACCTTCACTTCCATAAAAAACTTTATTTGCATTCTCACACATAGACCTATGTGACTCTTTAGGCTTGCATTTTCTCCTCCGCTGCCACCTATAGGTCTATTTAGAGTCCTCACTTCCTTAATGAACTTGATTACCATATGAGAGAACTATGAGATTTATATCTAGTTGAATATATATTCAAGTTCTCTAGGTCTCACATGTACATTCTCAGACCTTTTCCATACTGACTCAAGATTTCAAACTATTTAAGTCTACCATGCAATTGCCTGTAGATGTGTTTAGGATGTCTTGAAATTGAACCTAGAGTCTATACATTCTCCACTAACCTTGAACTGATATAAGTTTTGAATAAATAAAATTTCCTTCATCTTAGGCCTTCAAAACTAAATTTGACTCACATTTCAAACAATATGTCTTAAAATATAGACTTACAAGTCTGCAAACCTATATGTCTACATTTATTGTGTTTTAAAGCCTCTTATGGTGTTTTTTTGGTTCCTTGAACCTGTGATAATTTATAAAACGTCTCATCACCTTGTTAATGAGGTGAATACCTTGATACAATCCTGAACCATGAAGGACATGACCTCTTTGCTCCATTCTATAGGCAACATCAAAACATAGACTTAAACATAGAACATGAACACCATTGGAGGATTGGTATGAAATGACTAGTCATGATAAAGAGATTTGATGGAATGATAAGATAGTGGAAACATATTCAAACTCCCTTAAATGCACTAAAATTATCAAAATCTTCTAAAACTTCAACTGCAAACTGTGACACATCTTACTTGAAGGCTCTTATTGATACTATGGAGGCTCACATGTGCCAACCTAGTGAAAATAAGGATGAAGTGGTTTTTAATACCTATGAATAACCTCTACAACACTCACCATGATTCAAAGAGCTTAAATCTACATAAAAATAGTGAAAAACACAAGCCTATGGGGTTTAATAACTCTTTTGACCACTTTGCCTTCTTAACTATTATTCATAAATGATGGGGAATGGATCTTAAAACCAATGCCACAAATTTTAATCTTACTAGGACCCCCTCTAGCAAAATTATCAGCCTCTAACTTTATCTCTCCTAGCCATATCATCCACATGAAAAATGCGTTAATGAGCTTGTGAAGAGAGAAATGGAGGTTTTGAAGCAACTTCTATAGCTTTAAGACCTAAAACTTCATTATAAGCATGAATTTGACTTGTGGAAGTTGAGGAGACACTTCTAAACTATTTTCACCTGAAAGTGAGTTTCCCAATTCTATACAAGTGAGTGAAACTCCCTTTTTTGGTGTTGAACTGCAAGAAAGTGATCTCTTTATGACATACTAACATATATGATAGTTATATAAATATTCCAAGAACATTTTAAAGTGTATTTTATGGATTATTCATCTTGGATACTTTATCGCATGTTGGAATTAGTCAAAAGCATCATTTTTTTCATAAAACTTTACCTTAATGTTTTCAAATAAACCTTAAACTCTCCAAACATGTGTGAAATTTTTATACAAAGTAATGAATGGTTAAAATGACTTTGAGGGACACCTAAGGACCTGTGACACCATTTGACCAAGTCTTATTACACCATGACATGTCTAGCCTAACACAAGACTAAGATAGAACATTACCTCAATCTTATCAAATAAACCTTAATTTTTGCTAACAAGATTTTATAAAAGACTATTATAAGAGCTCATAAGACATGACAAGGTTAGGAACAAGGTTAAAAAAACATTAAAATAAAGTTCTACCTATAGGGTTTGACATTTGGACCTTGGGGGTCAAAGTTTGTCAACAATTAACATAGCATATTATAGATTCATAGCTTAAAATAATAGATTATGGATATTCAAGATTATCACTCACCCTATTATATAGGGCCTATTATGATCCTTTTTTTTTGTATAGATAAAAATATGTAATGGTCATTTGGTTAGTTGAATTATAAGATAATTATTAATGATTAGATTTGGTGTCAGAACTAATTAGTGCAAATCATCTTGAATTTGTTGATCCTCTTGAATTAGGTTGTACAAGTCCTATTTAACACTTGCTTCTTTTACCAAGCCATAGAACTATTCCCTTGGCATATAATGGTGGTTTAATATTCAAAAAGGGGGGATCAATATTAAATCAAAAGAAATTAAAAAAAAAGAGGGGTTATTTTTCTCTTCTAATGAAATTATTTTCCATAAATTGCAAATTTTCACTTGAAAAAAGTGCATTGTAAATTATAAAATTTGTATTTCTTAGCAAGTTATACACAATGAAACAATAAAACACAATGATATTTCAATCTCACTATGTAGTGTTTAGTATTAGTGATGTTTTTAAATTATGTTTATGAGTTATGATGTCATGTTTGATCTATTACATCCACAACTTAAAATAGATGAAATAATGTCATCTAGGCATTGTCCTTATAAATCATTGGGGGGGGGGGTGTAATAATGTTTATAAAATTTGATTAAACCATCCCTCCATCACCCATTCTCCACAATAATTTGGCATAAAAAATAATAGCTAAAATTTTCCAAGTATATAGTTAAGTTATGCCCACGTAAAAGGATTTCCACTAAACAGGTGCTATTGATCGAAATAATCCTTTTCACACACTATCTTTGTAGTACGTACCACTCTACTCTTTCATGCGCAACTATCTCTTTCATGTGTTATTTGGTATATAAAAAGGACAAGATTATTCCACATATGACATGTATATAGGAATAATGTGTATATTCAGAGGTGTGTTTATTAGACTGATGGTATATAGAAAAGGGGACCTATTTGGAGTGATAAGGAAATTATCCATCTCCATTTATTAGCTTATTCAAAATGGCTATAAATGGATCAAGATTTGTTTTTCCAAATACTCAACTTCTTCATGATGATAAATATGTAGTGTGGAAGAATAAAGTTAAAATACACCTAGAATTTAAAGACACATGGACAATTTTTTATGGCACATTGACCTGACATGCCATTGATGTTGATCAATAATGCATATATGATAAAGCCAATCATAAGGAAAAGTTGATAATCATGTTTGAAGTATTAGATGAAGCATAAACTCATATCTTTAAGGCCACTATATCTAAGTGCCTAGGATAATCTATAGACTACCTACAAGGTAAATATTCAAAATCAAATTCTACATCTATAGATCCAACTACATTGTCTCGAATTGAAACTAGACGAAAAAGTGAAAACTTTCCTATGCCATGTTGAAACTTTGTGAGTGTTGCTTCTAGAATTAGGTGAGATAGTGAAAGATTCCTCTTTGGTTCTAATTTTCCTTAGAGCATTTACTCTTGCATATAAATTTTTTATGCCTACTCTAAATGTCACAAATTAAAAACTTACTTTTGAGATGTTAGTCAATATGTTGTAATAGGAATAAATGATACAAAATGTAGAATAAATAAATGAGGAACATGCATTTTCATCACATCAGAAGGGGGAGAAACCCATAAAGGGTCCAAAACAATCTCCTAAGAAACACAATCAATAACATCATCATAGGAACAAGCCCCATCCATAAAAAAATTAACAAATTTGTGCTATCATAGATATGGTCACTTGAGTTATGGATTTATACTAGAATTGAATAAATAAATCAAATGGTTAGAGGACTTTACACACTCAAGCACACATTTGATATCTTTTCTAGTTATTTAGTTAGAAAATGACTAAGATCTCATTCTAGAAAAAGTGAATATTGGGTTCCTCATCCATTAGATCTAGTGCACATTGATTTATGCAGGCACATGACTCCCAGGGTTAGAGGATAACAATAATTTTAGATATTTTTTATGATTACTCATGCCAAATATGAGTACACTTATTAAAAATTAAGGATCAAGCTTTCAAAAACAATCTACCTACTAAATAGGTTACTGACCAAAACTCTTGATGGTATCACACTACAAAAAGGTTGGAATGGAAAGAAATTGAAATTTTTTCATCTTTGAGTTTTTGGTTACAAGGCATATATGTCTTGAAAAAGAAAATAAATAAATTGGATAAGAAAAATACAGAATTTATTTTTGTGGGATACAATAAAGAGTCAAAGAAATATCATCTCCTTGATCCATAGACTAAGAAGTTTATTATCAACATGGATGTAGTATTTGATGAGAAATGTGAGATCAGTCCACCTTCCACATAGGCACATGATAAAAGCATCAGAATTGTATGTTTATCAAATGGTAATAGTGGTAGTGCTAATGATGATGGTCAGGCTTGACCTCAAAAACTACAACCCACTACTCAATGTATGCTTAAGTGGTATACTACCATTACACGATATTAAAAATTATATGGAGTGCTAAAACACATCCTCTATAGGACCAAAGACTCATAATATGGTTCACACAGAGGTAAAATTGGCCTTAATGAGAATAATTGTAGAAAAATTTGAGCCCTCAATAAACTATGAAGCCTAATAGTCCACACCTTGGAAAGACACCATGTATCCAAAATATCACTCTCATGAAAAATAACACATGGAATATTGTTGATCTTCCACCATGGGAAAAACTTATATGTAGATATTATTTTTGAATTGCACTCTAGTCTTGTATACTTGGCAAATATATAGCATGGATTTACCTTCAATTTCTAGACCTTTTCCCCTGCCAAAAGGATTATATAAACTATCTCTCTATGCTTAATTTCTTATCTCTTAGTCTGTCTAATGTTATTATGATGAATCAAACCTTGTATCTTTCCAAAAATGTTATAAACCTAGTTATCTTCCATATCTACAAGTTATAAACCTACACCTATTTTCCACTACTTAGACACTTGTGTCCAAGTCAGAATCCTACGTCGATGTAAGTGTCAGATCCCAATGTAAGTGTGTAGCACCCTAAAGTCATATAATTTATAAATGAAACATATTCCTATGGTTATCATAAGTGATTTAATGTGATATATTCTCCAAAGGGATTGGTATAAATACAAGATCAATCCTCATTCATTCCTCACCTAGAAAAGACCTAGAAAGACCAAAGCAACTTACCAAAAGCCTTCTATCAAGCACTCAAGTGAGAAAATATTCCATATTTTATCCTATTTCCATATCAGTCATAGGGACAATACATCTATAGGTCTAAAGTACTGAATGATTATCCCAAGAGCTATATTTTCTAAGTTATAAGCTAAGTCACTATTGTAATTACTTATCACACATTTCATGATTCACACACAAGTCAACATGTAGGGGAGAACTACATAAGTCTGAGACCCTCTTCAAAGTATTGGATATGTAGGTAGTTCTCATTGATAGAGGGGTCTTTGGGGAAGTTAGACACTGTGGGTCCACTAATCCAATTTTCCCACAACCATTATGAAGATGAAGAATTAGTGTTTTTCTATTTGACAAGGAATGATAATCCATGACCCAAATCTAAATGCACTAGAGTGAAGGTGAAACAAAGCCTAAAATAATCTAGGTGGTTGCATATATTTTTAACAATTATTCTATATTAGACACCTACATCCAAGTCAAACAGTAGCATCGATACAACTATCCCAAGTTATCGAGGAATAATTTCTAAAATTAGGTGAGTGTTCTAAAATCTAGATTCAATCCACTTTCTACCTATTCTAGATCTAAATTTGTATTAACACTAACAATAATTAAATATATTATTTTATTTATCATTACAATATATATCATATTTTTACTTTCTATCTTTAGCATCTCTGCATAATAAATACATTATATGTTTTATCTGAGTTGCTCAAACAATTGGCCTGCTCTAAGAGATAGTCTACCCTCCTTATGCCCTAGGATATCTCTTACACCTTTAACCATATATTCCCCACATATATATTTTAGGGTTAAACATTTGGTGAACATGTCCTCTATTTTTTGATCCAAACCCTATTTTACATGTAATTTTTTTTCTCCTTCTAAAGTTTATTTCAAGTTTCTATATTTATTTTTTAAATCTAATTTATTATCTGGGCATCACTTAAGGAATGCTTATTTATATATTTTCTCTAGGCATTTCATTTGTTATCTTTGTGATGGGGTAAAAATTTAAAGTTATCATGGATTTTATTACATAATGCCCTGCAAAGCCCCACCCTTTCAATTATTTCTTTAATGTTCTTGACGATCAATGTATTGCATATGAATATCTTATGACACATCAAAAATAGGCTAAAACCTCTTCTTTTGATTATAACTATGAAAATGAAAGAACTAATGATGAAAATACAAGTATAAATGGACATGGTAATGATCCTAATATTCTTTCATATAGATATGAGTGTAATGGTATTCCTCTTGGGTATGTAAAGACTATTTCTCTTGTTTCTTCTCTTTCCAATGATCAAGGGTCTAGTCAAGCACAATACATTTTTTTAGTGCCTTGCAGACAAATGATACCATAGATAAGAAATAAGTTATAATTCATTATGTTGCAAGTCAAAATGTTTTACATTCTTTAGATACATAAAAAATTGAATGCCTCTCTTCTCCTTCCAATAATGAAACTATTGAAGAAATTGAGTGTGTGCCTTCTTTTCAATGTGATGATATTATTGAAAATATTATCCCTTATTTGGATCATTCAGATGAAAATAATTAAAGTAATTCTCTTTATAAAAATTGTAATGGGTAAAATGCATGTATTACTTCCTCTCCTCCATTGATTTAATGGTAAAATGAAAATACTTGTGAAGTTCCTAAGAAAATTGTTATAATAAATGTGTTGTGTAGAGATACAATTAAATTTCCAAGTAAATTTGATATAAAAAAATGAAACTTGCATTAATACTAAATGTGTTGTGTGGAGATACAATTAAATTTCCAAGTAAATTTCATACAAAAAAAATGATTTTTTTTTATTCCCCTCCTAGTGTTGCAAATGAAGTATAAATATTTTCTTTTCCTCCCTCATTTGCATTTTATTCTAAAAAATAACATGTGTTTACAAGTGAATTTCCTTCCCCTACTATTATATGTCAAAATAAGTAAAATAGAATATCACCTTGTAATGATGATATAAACTATATACAAGGGGAAATGTCACTGATCTACAAATCAATCCTAGCTCAGAGAATATAAATCACACTTAAACTTTTTCTTGTTGGTACATTTGGACAATCGGAGTTATGACCAATATGGAACCACTAGACCTAACTAAGAGGTCCCTTACCACAATGATGTCACTAGATAGAGTTCCAAATCTTCTAGTCAAGAAACACCATGTGATAACCCTAGATAAGTCCTATGGTTTCTATATTCACTATATATGCAAAGTAAAGTAAAATCTAATCTAGTACTCACCAAAGCTTATGGAAAAAAGTGTGGATAATAAACATAAAATGTAAAAATGCATAAAAATATATATATACTTAAGCAAATGTATAGGAAATCATAATGCATATAAGAGAAGTACAAATGCAAATCTATCTACTTTAACAAAGGAGGAATAAAGTTATGAATACTTACCTTTGAAAATGAACTTGTCGAGCCTTAATATATCCCTTGGCCAAGGTGATTCACAAGAGGATATTATGGTATGTAAGGATAAAAAGGATAAATTAGTTCTAGGCTACACCACTTCTCTATGCATCTAAAATAATTCTCCACAAGACAAGGTACGTATCTCCAAATGTAGTATTAAAAGCCTATGTAATGTTCCTTAAGTAGAATGGTAGATAAGAAGATGTGTAATATGATGTTCTTATTCTTCTCTTCCTAATAAATGGTAGAAATAGATGTGTATATATACCTGAATCTAACCCTAAACCTTTTTGAAAGTTGAGCTAGTAGATTCAACCCAATTGATCCTTATCATTAATTCATAAAATCAAGTTAAGTTTAGACTAGGTCATCTAAAGCTAATAGAGTCCCCTAACATGCAAATATAATTTGAATATAGGGTCAGCCCAGGATAACTTTGTTTGGTAAATGTCAAAAAGGGGTTTTGGCTTAGGTAGGGGTTGATTAATGCAGTGAATTACTTGGAGGAGTGTGTATGGAGGAGAAAAAGCTTAGGTAAGTGTATAGGAAATGATTGTGTAAATTACAAGTGGTGTTATAAGGTAAAACAATATTATAAAACACCAATGGTTTGCCCACCCCTTTCTCGATGTGCCCTTTAAGGCATGCAATTAGAGAGATTGAGACTCAATGTGTTCTTTCAAGAGATAAAGCATTAGTAACTGATAAAGTTTGAAAATATTATGTGTATACATATTGTCAAGATCTTGCTCCTCAATTAGAGCACATATGATTACCTCTTGTATTAGCAACTAAACACGGAATTTAACCAGAATGATAAGTAACTAGAAATATGAAACAACACATGAATATGAGAGACAATACACAATTGTATTAATAATCACTTAGAAGAAAATACAATAAAGAAGATGCCACTTATTCTTCCACCTCAAAGGCTTGCCACACCTCAAGACCTTCTTCCCTCTCTCTCACGGTCACAATAATCAACTCCAATATAGAATTGATGTTCACCTCCACCAGTCAGTAACAACACTGCCAGTACACCAAGTATACAACCGTACTCCAAGTAGATCTCCTACTCTCTGCTGCTACTTGCAAATCACTAGACCTTACTCACCATTGTAGATCTCCAAAAGAAGCCATGCACACCTGCTGACCAAGATCATACATACACGAAGAACCCTTCTAATTCTCCAAACCAGCACCCACACTTGGTACTATGGCACTAGGAGGAACACACCATTGCTCTCCTCTCTCTGAAGGAGCTTATTTTTGCTCTCTTACTCTCTAGCACTAATTTACAATATAGCCCATGAGTCTATATATAGATCTCATGCTTACAATAATTAGACTATCTTAATTACAATAATTAGACACGCAACTCAAAGACTATAATTAGCCTTTAACATGCAAACTATCAGTCCAAAAATAGACTCTCCAGAATCTGCATGCAAACTACATGCTCACACACATGTTGCCGACGTCGGCTCCTCCTGACCGATGTTGGTCGATTGGTAACCGACATCAGTTGCTTCTTCACTACTATCTGATTGACATCAGTTGATCAGATTGACGTCGGTTGCCCTGCAACACATTCTGCAACTCTCCACAACCTTTGCAACCTCCGTAACTCCTCTTGTTTGCATCTTGGTGAAGCTTTTAGCTCCACAACCTAACAATCTCCCACTTGGAGATAAATAGGTACACCTGTACCCATACCTGTACACCATCTAATTTATTCCCTGGGTTGTATCCCTCTTCAAGATCAACCCTGAAGACCAACCACCACACATCCTGTGATGCTACACCTGTCATCCAAGTAACCTGCCACATCTAAACCTACAACTCCATGTAGTGAAGACCTTGACCCTGCATAACATGTTAATCTGCTGCTAGTCCCTCTCAGATACCTGAGAATCCACTGAACTACCCTCCAGTACTTCTTCCCCAGATTGGCTCCAAACTTTCTGACAACTCCCACTACTTGGGAAAACTCAGGTCTACACCAGACCTCATGTGATTTCAAACCCTGTTCTAAGCTCTGCTTGAACTATCCATCCCTTGGTGTGCTTACCGATTTTGTATCCTGCATCTTGAATCTCGCCAACACCTTCTTCACATCAGCTCCCACTGGAGACAAAATCTCCATGTCTCTTATGCCAAAGAATTTTGCTGCTCCAAATTCTTCATGACATACCTCTGAACTAACCTTACCCTTAGCTCAACAAATCCCTGTATGTACAAACCTGCTAGCAAATCACCCACATACAGTAACTAGATAATGTCGTGACTCATCATCCACCTGGTAAGACAAACACAATGGTTACACTGACATTGACTGAAGCCCTGCTTTGTCATCCACCTGTCAAAAAACCTGTACCACTGTCCTGCAGCTTCCTCAAGACCACATACCTTGGCCTTCCGTCTCACGTATCCATCCACTCTCTTCTTTAACTTGGGAATCCATCCATCTTCCAGTGCTTTCTTCCAGCTAACAACTCCAACAAATCCCTATTTAGTTCTTCTCCAAGGACTCACACTCCTCATCCATGCCAAGATCCCACTATTTTTGGACTCTACCTGCATTGCTTCTTCACATCTTCCTAGTTCTTGACCATCAGTAAGCAATATAAAGAAGGTGAATAATGAATATGAGGTTCACTTACCCTTTTTGACCTCCATATGGGCATTTGAGACTCTTTGACAGCTTGCTGTCTGCCCAACATCTGTTCTAGTGACCGATCTCAGCCATCTCCCAGTCTGCTCCCGACTGATGTCGGTTCCCTGCACTGACCCTGACTGCCAACGTCATTTCCCTGGTCGATGCCGATATCCCTTCTACTGACATCAGTTCTTATATGACCGACATCGGTCTTCCTATTGTCGACGTCAGTTATTATCTGATCGATGTCGGTACCTGTGTTTGCCTGTGAGTGATAACTTTTTATCCGCGAGCTCTCCATGGATCAAAACCCTATTCAAATCAACACAACCTTGCTCAGAATAATTCAGTCCCCTCAGGTGATCTCTATCCATCATCTCCTCCATGAACACCAAGGCCTTCTAGTTCTTAAGTTTATCAAAGATATCTATCTTCCGCTTAAGAACATGCATTCCCCTCCTACATATGTGACCAAGCCTATAAAGCCACATCTCTGCAACAGAAGGTGAATCAGTAATATAAGTAGATAGATAAAGGATACCTACTTTCTTACCACCAGCTAATTCAAGTGCATCCGTTGTGAGAGTTCTTGTGCATCTCTCATCACCCAACTTCCCTAAAGAAATTAGCCACATCTCCAAGCCTAGGACCTGCATGACCTCCTTCAACACCCATGTGTTGGCCGCCTGTGATTTTAGCTTCACTTCCCCTTTGCCAATTCTTTGACAAGGCTCACCAGCTCCTCTCCTTGGGGCTGCATGGAAAGAGGCAACATAATCTATTAACCAAGATTCAACTTTATCCAAGAAACCTCCCAGAGCATCATATGCAACAACACCTGCAACATCTGCATCTTCAGTTCCTTCATGCTGATCTGCTACCAACCAACAATATTCTTTTCCCTACTCTTTCTTTCCATCCCATTCGTATCTTACTTTCTTCTGCCATTGCTATACTCCCACTCAATTTGAAACCCCTAAGAGTGACCTGTAATCAACAAACACTAACCAGATCTAAAACCACCTGTTAGTAACCCAACCAAAAGCTCTGATACCAACTGTCAAGATCTTGCTCCTCAATTAGAGCACATATGATTACCTCTTGTATTAGCAACTAAACTAGAAATATGAAACAACACATGAATATGAGAGACAATACACAATTATATTAATAATCACTCAAAAGAAAATACAATAAAGAAGATGCCACTTCTTCTTCCACCTCAAAGGCTTGCCACACCTCAAGACCTTCTTCCCTCTCTCTCACGATTTCAACAATCAACTCCAATATAGAATTGATGTTCACCTCCACCAGTCAGTAACAATGCTGCCAGTACACCAAGTACACAACCGTACTCCAAGTAGATCTCCTGCTCTCTATTGCTACCTGCAAATCACTAGACCTTACTCACCATTGTAGATCTCCAAAAGAAGCCATGCACACCTGCTGACCAAGATCATACATACATGAAGAACCCTTCTGATTCTCCAAACCAGCACCCACACTTGGTATTGTGGCACTAGGAGGAACACACCATTTCTCTCCTCTCTCTGAAGGAGCTTATTTTTGCTCTCTTACTCTCTGCACTAATTTACAATACAGCCCATGAGTCTATATATAGATCTCATGCTTACAATAATTAGACTATCTTAATTACAATAATTAGACATGCAACTCCAAGACTATAATTAGCCTTTAACATGCAAACTATCAGTCCAAAAATAGACTCTCTGGAATCCACATGCAAACTGCATGCTCACACACAGGTTGTCGATGTCGGCTCCTCCTGACCGATGTCGGCCGACTGGTAACCGACGTCGGTTGCTTCTTCACTGCTATCTGATCGACGTCTATTGATCAGACTGATGTCGGTTGCCCTGCAACACATTTTGCAACTCTCTACAACCTCTGTAACCTCTGTAACTCCTCCTGTTTGCATCCTGGTGAAGCTTTTAGCTCTACAACCTAACACATATTCTCCACTTAAAGCTCATCACATGTCACATAGGTGCAACATGGGATGGTGCTTTAAGAAAAGAACATAACAACACACAATGCTAAACTAAATAAATTGCATTAAGAAGCAAATAAGATAAATGAAAGGACATAATTAAAAAATACGTACCTTTACTTACCTTAGTGTTGTAGAAATGGAATGGAGTGAAAGAAATGTGAAGGTGTCCAATGTAGGGAACATTAGGAAAACCTATAAAAATTAGCGAAGAATCATTTTTTTTGAAAAATATACACATAATATGTGAAAATATTCTCTATAATGTTAGGATTCTAGAACATATTGCAGTTCAAAAAAGAGCTAGTAAAAACAAAAATATGGTCTAAAAATAGAATTTGTTTATAAATATTTTATAGGTAAATAATTTTGAATATTAAATATAAATAGGGTGAAAAATCAATTCATTTGTTATTTTACTATTTTGAGAAAATATTACTTTGAGAGACCCAATTTGAGCCTAGAGAGTGGCCATGGTGAGGAGACAACAACTAAAATGTGGAGGACACATAATAGCTACAATGGGTGCAATGCAGGTAAGGGAAGAATTAATTTCAAAATTTTGAGAATTTTTAATTGAAATTAAGTTAAATATAGAAAATTCAATGGTAGACAAAATATAGACATTGAAACTACCCCTAGAAAAGTTTTAGGTAAACTAGGGGTAGAATGAGGTACCAGGTAGGAAAAGATTAGACCAATAAATGCCTAAGGCATTTATGGTAAATGTTCAGAAAGTGGTCACAAACTAAGAACAAAGTTGGCCCTGTCGACTCAATTTTCAAGGTGAGAAATATCTAGGAGTTGAATACATAAGATTGGGCTGATATAGCATTATTGGAGATGGCCAACTGCATATTATTGGGTCAATCTAGTTAGAAATAGGGAAATGACCAACATAGTACCTTCTAGCTAATGCAGTTCATATTATCTGGCTGATACAATTTGATAAAGGAGGTTGACTATGTACCAGAGGGTTGACATAGTATATAATAGATAGAAAAGGTCTAATTTAGTATTAAAAAGGATAATAGTGTTTGGAAGATTAGGTCAACTATGTACTAGAAGGCTGATGTAGTATGGCAAGAATATGATAGGGCTGATTTAGTATTAAATAGGCTGATTATGTAGGAAAAGTGAAAAAATAAGAAAACTAGATCAAACAAGGTGATGAATTAGTTAATTTTTATTTATTTGAGAATATTAAATAATGTATTTAATTATTATGACATAATTATCTAATACATTCTCTATTGTTTGATGTTTGTAGAGATGATAGAGGTTTTGACACCTAGTGGATGCATCCTAGCTACTAGATTTATTGGGGTGGTTTTCAAACATTGATAGAGCTTGACTGATCACCTTAGGATTTAGAGGTATTATGAAGATGAGATAGATCCAACTAAGTGTTGATCTCATTGTCATGTTCCCAAGAGCATGGGAGCAATTGACCAACACTTTCTAATGAGATGTTGAGGGGGATACTATATAGGTGGTGATGACATTGGAGGATGTCCATGCATTACTTGGACTTCCTATAGATGGGATGTTGGTGATTTGTGACACACTAGAGTTAGAGGATGAGAGACAAACCTTAACCCAGTGGTGACATGCTTGGATAGGATCTATCTTAAGTTATGTGTTAGTTTGTTTGATGTTTATATCATGGCCATTTTAGATATCTAGAAGGTCATGATAGGGATTGTGATAACACGAGTGTTATGTCATAAGTTAGATAGAAAGGTACCAATCTATTTTGGATCAAGGAGATTTATATGGTCCAACTCATACATAACATGTATGGAATGTTGACTTGGGGGTAAAAGATGATGGGCCTTATAATTTTATTGAGCTCATTGATTTATGAGAGATTCCTTATGTATTGACCGACTAAGTTTCTCCATGTGGTTGATGATAGGTTAGCTCAGGTGGTTTGATGGAGGTAGACTTCTAGACACCTAAAACTAGCCACAACTAGCTTTCGACCAAACTTTAGACCGATTCCTACCAACCATTTCAAATTAAGCCTAAGAATCACTAAACATCCAAAATTTTCTTACACATCATTAATCAAAGCTTAGAATCATGTTGAGGCATCCCTAATTTGGGTATCTTATTGTATGCAACCATAACCTCTCACATATTTATCCATAATCATCCTGTGATATCACAATAGCCAGTTTGGCCTATGGACCTATTAAGTGGAGCACATGAAAAAAAATCAAATCTTGAAAAAGTTAAATGGCTAACTAGAATTAATTAGCAATCTAAACCAAATTAAATGCCTAGTTGATTTATCCATGTTAAATTAGTGAATATATAAAAATAGGAAATTCAAAATGCAAATATCTTAGCCTTTCATCATGACCTTTGTGAGTTGTCAAGCTCTTTGTAAATATCCTAAAATATCTCATTTGGAGACCCATGCCTATTCATTGTAAATCATGATTAATTGACAACTATTAACTCTACTAGGGTTATATTTGTCTCACCTAGGATAGGTTTGAACCCATTCCATGTTTAAACTCTACCTTGACTTATCTTGGGTTGGGGTTAGTTCCTAAGCCTATAAATACAAGCCCTTACCTATTAAATAAAAAGCTTGGATATTGTAGAGTTACAATGCAGGTTTTATTACATGAGATTCATATCAATAGTGTTATAATGCCAAAATATTGAGCCAAGCTACATCAAGCCACATCAAATCCAATGGTGTCAAGAAGAGAATGAGCTAACAAGCTTCATTTGCCAAAGACTCATTGATGCACAAGATGAGCAAGCCACTCAAAAATGCATTTAGAGCTCCCAAATAAGGTAAAAGATTTGTTGTCTTTTAAATTTTAGTTGTGATTTCATTTATCTTTGTTACTAAGCTCACCCCTAAGATCTAGGCTTGGAGTGTAAGTGTTAGTGTGTTTATTGAAGTTTTTATTGCTTGAACTAACATGTTATTAATCTCTATTCTTAGATTACTATGATCATAAATGACATTCCTAGTGGGACCTCAAAGCATCGCATATAGCAAGGAGACCAAAATACAACTCTTAGTTTTTCTAATTAATTCTTGAACATCTTAAAAATTTGAGTGTTTAATTTATTTTTCCATATTCTATATTTTTTTAAAACACATAGTTTACACAGAGATCGACACTGATCCTGATAGAACTAAAATCGATCCTACCTTAATTGATGTTGATCCACCTAGGATTGACATTGACCCCTGTATGAAAAATATGGCATGGCAAAAACATGTTTGACAAGTTATTCTTGAGCTTTGTAGTTTTCATTTTGTTCATAACAACTTTAATATCATTTTGAATGACTATTTGCCTATAGGACTTAGTATTATTTGTTGGTTTTATCTTCATATTTATAAATATATTTCTATTATAAAATGTACTCTATTTTATTTTATTTCATAGGTAAGAAAGAATAATTATTGATCCCTATCGATCGATGTCGATTTATTTAGATCGACATCGATCCTTGTATGGATCAATATCAATCTCTATAACAAAAAATAGAGAAAACCTGAGAGCAACATTTAACAAGTGTTTTTTTTCACTCATAAAATTGCTTCAAAGTAGGCAAAAACCCTCTAAAAGTTGTAAGACCTAGGATGGAAAGGGGCATAAATTTGTAAGTGTTTAATTATTAAAACATTTTTTTGGGTGCCTAGATGGAATCTAGTTGTTTTTATGCTTAGATGTTTGTGACATTTTTTTACAAGTTTTCAACTAAGGCCAAGGGGCCAAATTTCATAAACATTTCACTTTGGTGTATTAAAATAAAGACTCACACTTAGATTACATACTCTTAAGAGTTTTTTGTTTTATGTGTGTTCTTTCAAATTTGTTTATTTTTACAAAATGATTGATGCATGTATGCTCTCCCTCACCCCTTTAGGGAACTTAGGAGACCAAAAATGATCTTTATTTGCATTTATGCCTTCTCTAAAGGTGTGAAAATAACATCGTTAAGGCTCTTTCCAAATCCATATGAATTGGGTGAACTAAATGTGACCTTAAAAGTCTTTTCACTAGTTATTTATTTTTATGTAATTTGGCTTGTGAGTAGGAGTTCATAGCCTCCTCGTGGGTTCTCTAGAGAAACATTGATACAAAAATTCATCTCTTGGTATCATTTCAACCCCAATATATGTTGGGGTTAAAAAATTGGGGTCAACATACTGGGATATTTGCTTAAGCGATTAAACAAACTCTGTTAGTAAGATACTGATTCAGATTGTAGGGGTAACTCAGACATTACACTACATTGAGTAAGCAATGGATGTATTATTTATGAAAATGATAATACATTTTCACAATAATCTAGTTGATGTGGATCTAAATGACATGAGCATCTCTTGTGTTAAACACATTTGGGACCATCTAAAAATGTACAAAAATTTAGTTTTAGAATAACCCCACTTGCCACAAAAATACTATTGATGTAGGGTAAGAAGCTCAAAGTTCCATGTCATCATAAAATATATTGAGATAAGGGGGCATAAAAACCCTACTTATTCATGCACTTTTATTTTTGGATTAACACTTAAAAATCCTCTCAAGATCACATATATAGATAGAATTTGACAGTATTATGTAACCTTGTCAATTTTAGGATCTAGGACATTTAAACTTAGGTGTTTGTGTCATTTTTATCCTTTATTGAATGGGGTTTGAGTCTAAAACTACCTATTTTTTTGTTATACCATGTCAAAATGAGTCTTGTGCAAACATCACTCCATTATTTAAGGAAGCATTACACTATCCATTTGACACCATGTTTTTACCTTAGTATTTTTTACAAAATCTTTGTGTGTGTGTCACTTGATTGGAAAGGGTGATGTTACACTGCCTAATCCATTTCAATTTGTGTGCCTTGGAGTCTTGAAACAAACCTTCAATCATACCTTTAGATTGTGATAATGCTATTATTCTACTTGAATCATTTCAAGACTTGTTTGCCTTATGTCCAAATTCTAGTTTCGAAGTTTGCAACCATGTGTGCCTTGAAGATCTAAACTTAGTACCATTATGTTGTTTTTTATTGTCTATCTTATTGTTTATTCAAAGAATCCTAGTTTTCCTAACTTGATTTTTTAATTAACCTTGATAAGTCCAAATCCAAATATTGATTGATTTATGTTTATGCTTTGTGTAATTTGGGCTTAGACACTGATATTTCTATTTTGGGTTGTGTAACTTAGGTTAATTATTTACCTAAATTTTAAAAATATTTATTTATGCCTTTATTTGGGATAAATAGCCTATCTTCCTCATGCCTTTTTTTTCATGCCTTATACCAATCGACCAAGTTCATGTCTAAATTTGAATGTTGGGTCTATGCCAAAGTGTTATAGATTTGTTAGATTAAATATCACCTTATTTTTAAGTCAATTTTTTGTGCTTGTTTTGACAAAAATCCTAGCACATGCCTATTTTGAGCCTAGCTTTTGATGTCGTATTTGGCCAAAAGACCTAGTAACTTTTATTTTCTTAGATTAGACTTGTTTGGAACACTTTGTGCATAGAGTTTAAAATTTTGGTTTCAGTTCATCCACTTGACCTTTTTTTTGAGACATTTGACATTAGACATTTGATCTTAGATAATTTTGACTAAGTTTTAACATAGACATTTTTGGAGATACAGCTCCATCCCTTTGAACAAGTTAGATTGAGTTTGAACAATTTATCTTTTTATAATTTTTTTAGAGTTTATATAAATATAGCCCTTTATTGTGAAATATTCATCATTGATTTGAATATGTCTCACTAAAATCATAGTGGATTCATGTACAATATGGGATATGATAATGTGGTCGCACAAGAAAACTTTGTTCAAGAACCCTATGGAGATGATGTAGTTTTTGAGATAGATCCCTATCCACCTTACAATACTCAAATTGGGGAATAAATCCAATATCCTTTAGCTCAATATTTGGTCAACATGCCTACATAATTAGAGTAGGACCAAGAGAAAACAAAGTAATATTTAGCTAGCATACCTTCGGTTGTAGAACAAGCTCAACAATAACTATACTATGTTAGGATTCCATTAGCCTATGACCCTTATTTTTTTATTGTCACTTGATTGTAAACAAGGATAATGTTTTAATCAAAGCTACATAGGTAGGGAATAAGTTTCTAGTAGACTTCCCCCATGAAAACCTACCAAGTCTAGTTAGAGTGCCTTATAACATACCTTACAATAAAACCAATGAACATGCCTCTTCTAGAAATACTCAAGCTCTAGTGATAATTCCATATCAAAAACCTCATATGCTTTTCCTAGGAAATGTCCTCATGGGGACAACTTCATATAGATGTAGATATCATACCAAACCTATTTAAACTTAACACACAATTTCAACAACATGACCATGTTAAATGTTCTAATTAAATTGAGAGGCCAATAAAATTAGGGTATAAACCCATTATCTTAAATCAATTCAATTGGAGACATGTTAAATACACTCACCATCAAATAAGTGTCTTCTACTTCCATGTAGATGAATGAGCCAAACATAGTGGACAATACATAAGTGTTATCCAATCCAAATCAAAGAGGTGTTAATGCACAAACCACTAGTCCAAAACAAAATGTGCCTTTACTTAAAACCATGAGTGGTTAAAAAATTTATGGGGTAGGATATTATACCTCCCAATCACAAAAAACTACCTCTAATCCTCAACCAACTGCTTCTTTGAGCACACAACTGCAAGGATTAAGTAGTCAAGTAATGACTAGTGCCATACCTCAATAAAACATGATGAATATTACTCCAAAATAATAGGTGATGATTGACATTACCCAAAAGTAGGTGAAATCCAACACACCAATGTAATAGAGGCAAAACATCTTACCACCTAAATAGGGGAAACCAATGTTCCACCTCACCAAGTAGTGATGAACATACCTCTGTAGTCATAGACCAACATACCATTATAATCACAAATGATTTATAATCAGAAACATAAAAATATTGGTCAATGATAAATGTTTAACACTCTACAAGCATCTACTTCACAATAGTGGTCTACATAACTAAGAGGTTTAACTATGCCACAAGTACCAATCAGGTAGTAATTGCTTTTTGTTCTAAACATGCCACAAATCTAATGATAGTGCCTTAAATCACAATTTAACCTTAAAAATTTATGTATGACTAATCATCATCAAGTCCCTAATCAATCTCAATAGGCACATTAATTCACTCAAAGCCATATCATTCCATCTCAACCATAATTTCCCCAAAACCAGGCCTACATATCGAATCCCAACTAGAATATCACACCACAATGCATGCAATTCCAACAATTTCATCCTAATTTGTGTTTGCATATTACTATTCAATTCACCAACCAAACCATCATTATATAACAAATGATTCCTCCACTATACCTTGATCAAAGTAATCCACTTTTGACCACCCAACCTCCACCTCAAGCCAATGTTCCCTTCAGTTTCTTTGCATAAGAACTATAACAGATGAAGGATGAAATTACTACCATCCAATCTGGGAAATAGACCAAGAAGTTTAAGTTGGATGATGTATTTTCTTACCCATTCAACATAGAGTATTTTCAAATACCATTTCTTATAAGGTACGAACCACCAAAATTTCACAAATACAAGGGTAAAGGAGACCCCAAGACCTATTTAATAGAATTCTTTGTCACTTGCTAGCCAATAGATTATAGTGACATATACCTTATAATTTTATTTCCAAGGAGTCTAGTAGGAAAATATTTGGATTAGTTTCTAATATTATCAAAGAAGATAATATCTGATTTTGATGACATTTCAACAAATTTTGTGCAACATTTCTCCTACAATCTCGAACATGATATTTTATTGGTAGATTTGAAGTAAGCCAAACAAAAGGCTAGTAAATGTTTGGTGAGTTATCTATAATGATGGAGGCCACTTTCCAGTCAATTTACCCACAACTTACTAGACAAGTGATTAGCTACTATGTTTACTAAGAATTTACATAATAATATATCTTACCATTTGGAGCTGTAGTGTTCACACATTTTCAGAGAAATCATCAACAAGTTTTTGTTGATCAAAAGGGCCCTTATTAATAAATGGATCATCAAGATAATCTAATCAAATCAAAACTAGAATCAAAACCAAAGTAATTGACAAACGTAGAACCAAGTCTAAGAGTAAGCATCACAACCAACCTAGGCCAACAATTATGACAAAGCTAAATAGTTTAATTGCATCAAAAATGTTGTTAAAAATAGATTAACCAAGTCATAACATGTCCAAATGGTATATACATCATTTGATCATCATATGCTACATATGAAAATTACTCCTAACCAACAACCAATTCCAAAAATTTAGCCTTTGCAGCTACCTAAACCAATGCATCAAATGTAGTAACCTTTGCCGTTGTAAACTCCCCCTCTTCCAAGGAGAACTATGCATACTCATCATGTATTGAGTGACCTTAGAAAACTAATTAAATATATATTTCACAAGATAGCTACCACCAATTTGATTAGTTGGCCTAATCTGAAGGACTATCCTAAGGGCATTCCTTATCTTGATTGGTATAGATAAAATGGAATACCATTAAGTTAATGGACATAATTTGTGCCATTGTGTGAAAATCAAACATCTTATTCACAATATGTTTGAAAATATGGAGATAATATTGGATAATGGAGCTTCTACATCCAATCAAAACTTTGGTATTTATCAAAACCCATTTTTGTAACATAACAAAAACAAAGGCCAAAACAACAACAACAATAATATCAATAGTCAAGATAATAAAAACAACAATATCAATAACAATAAAACCAAAAACACCAACCAAATGGATGGAAACAAGGCCAAAATGATGCCAACAACCAATAGAATTACCATGTAGTTGCAGATGACTATAATAAGCCATATTATAGGATGTCACATTTCTACCATCTCCATCAATCCAAGACCAAGTATTAACCAAACAAGACCATTGCTAATCAATCCTAACCAACCAGCCTATGTTAGTGATCATTCCTTGACTTGGGACTACATATAAGCATACCAATAAGCAAGGATTACTAATTTTGGACCTCATATTGATAACTCATCATTTACCTATGACCATGCATTAGTGCACTGACAACTAAGACTATCCTATCTGATCCCCCTTCATCATCATTTTCTAGCATCAATGGTCTTGTAGCTAATATCAAGTGTGAAATCATAATTTGGCAGTCAAATATTACATCCTAGGCCCACAGCCATCTACCACTACACCCATCCAACCCACCATTGTAGCTCAGAACAAGCCATATGACACTATACTAGATAAGACATTTGATATTGTGGAATAATTACAAAAGATGCCCACATAAATTTCCATTTTAGATTTATTGTGTACATCTAAAATCGACAAGAACATCTTAGTAGAGTTTCTTTAGCCAATCTGAAGTTCCTAATGACATATCTCTAGACAAATTTCAAGCTTTGGTTGGATATCTAGCCCTAGGCTAACAATTTACCTTTAACCAGAATGATATATCATCCCTTGACCCCCTTCATAATAATCTATTGTATATCAAAGTGGTCATAACATGGCATAAAGTGAAATGTGTCCTCATAGATAATGGATCAAGTCTAAATATTATGTCTTTAAAGATCATCAAGCTTCTCAGATACGCAACAACTGATCTCCATCTAGAAATGATCACAATCAAGGCCACTGAAAATAAAGAGAGGTAGTCATAGGTCACCATCACCTTGCTAGTTATTATTGGGACTTTGACCCATAATATATTATGCCATGTGTTAGACCTTGATTTGTCATACAATTTACTTTTGGGTAGACCTTGGATACATGAAATTTTTGTAATCCCTTGAGCATTGCACTAATGTATCATATCCATACACACATTATAAACATTTAGAGGCTGACCATGAAAGCTATGAGGCCTACATATGGTTGCCAAGAAGGACAAAGGGAAAAAAATACTCATTGATTCACCAAAGGCCAATTGCATTGACCTTGATACCCTTGATTCACTTTCCCATATACTACCTCTTAAAATGTCTAATCATTATACTATCTTGACTAATAGCCAAGGATAATATTTGACCCATGATACATTCCACACTACCAAGCTTCCATAGAACCCCAAGTCCTATGGAAGATGTAAATCCAAACCACCTTACTTGGAATGGCAACAAAATAGAAAAGGCAAACTGCATAGTCTAAACCTATCATTTTCACACCAGCCACTAGCCAAGAACATGACCCCCTCATATATGATGAATCCTATTTATATAATTACAATTTGGTTGATTGTTATAAAAATTCTAAGTACCCTATTCCTAATATAATTATGAAGAAGAATGCCTATGAGGGAAGAGGCTGAGCCTAATCATTAGAGAACACTTGACCAATTTTTACCACTTAATATAAAGGACCCTATGGTCTCAGATTTAAATTATTTGGGGGTGGCCCCATGTACCTTATTCATGTTCTAACTCTAATGACTAGTGATGATGATGATGATGGCAGTCAAACATAGTCTGATCATAACCCTTATGAAGACCTACCTGATACCAATCTATTTGACACCTATGCCATTTGTACCCTTAGACCAATCATTTTTAATAATCCACTTCCATTATATCATCCTAAACTTATAGAATAAGACCAAAAAAAATACATAGAGCTTGTAGATGAGTTTGAAAATGATGAGGCCTTTTGTAATTTTCTAGGCCTAAGGGATAATGTTCCGTTGGGAGATCAAGTTGGATCTTACAACCTATTTTGGAGAATGGGTAAACACCATTAACCATAAATAATAAAATAAAACATTGAGGTCTCAAAGTGAAAACATAGTTGAGTTGATTTTAGACCAAGGTAAAAATAAAGAGAAAGGCAAATCTAGTGGTAAAAACCTATTTCAGGTACCATTAGATGGGGGTGTTCAATCTTCTTCAAACATAGCTCAAGAGACCACCAATGATGAACTTGCCTTTGGGCCCAAGTTTAGTTCTAAAGAATAGCAAGATTTCAACTGAATTATTCAAGAGTTTTCAATAGTGTTCATTACATGGCCATCCCTACCATTAGGAGAGTTTGATTCCTCGTACCTTAGAGAAATTGAAGAGCTAGTCCAAATAGAAGACTCTATCATTGCAGATTAGTTTAAATCTTTACCAACCATTTTAGAATATAGTTGAACTCTTATTATGGAGGACACTATATAAGTTAACATCAAGACTCCATATGACCATAAATGGATCAAATTAGGCATGTCTCTCATCGAGGAGGAATGTGAAGTCTTTATAGCTCTTCTAAGGGATTTTGTTGATATATTTTCCAAAGCCTACTTAGGCATGCTTGGTTTGGACCCCACCTTGGTTGTACACCATCTTTGTGTAGATCCTGATGCCAAACTTGTGAAATAAAAATTGCATAAGATGTATCCTTGTATTTCTATTTTAATAAACAAAGATTTGGAAAAAACTCTTAGAAGTGAGATGTATTCGATCAATAACTATTCAGAGTAGATCTTGAATGTTGTGCTAGTCAGTAAGAAGCCAAAAGGAATTTGTATTGGCACTAATTTTAAGGATATAAATGAGGCCTACCCTAAGGATGATTTTATTTTACCAAACATTGACATGATTGTTGATTCCACAATTAGGTATGAAATGCTTTCACTAATGGATGGATTTTCAAGATGCAACTAAATCTAGATTGCACCATAAGACCATAAAATAATGTTTGCCACTCCATGTGGAATGCTATATTATTATGTAATTCCATTTGGTCTCAAAAATGCTGGGGTGACATACCAAAGAGCCATGACCATCATATTTCATGACATGATGCATGATATTGTTGAAGACTACATCTATGACATATTGGGAAAATCTAAGACTAGGTTCAATCATCCAGTAACACTATAAAATATATTTGAGAGACTATATAAATACAAGGTTAGACTAAATCCTATGAAGTGTTTTTTGGAGTTACTTTAGGGAAATTCCTAGGATTTAGTATGTCTTTTAGAGGTATTAAAGTTGATCCAACCAAAGTGTAACCCATTATAGTGATGCCACCACCTTCCAATTTGAGGCAACTCTATAGTTTGCAAGGCAAGATATAGTCTATTAGATGCCTTTATTTTTCAATTGGCAGACAAATGCCATCCATTTACTAATTTATTGAAAAAGGGTGTCAAATTTCATTGGGATGATGAATGCTAGAAAGGTTTTCAACCATTGAAGGACTATCTTATAAATCCACCTATTTTGTTACCTCTTATGCCAGGAAATCCATTCCTACTATACGTGTCAGCCATGGACAAAGACCTAGGGAAACTTCTTACATAACATGATGATAATGGAAAAGAACATGTCATGTACTATTTAAGTTGTACACTATTCACCTATGAGCACAATTATACACCCATTAGAAAAGCCTATTTGGCTATGGTATTCATAGCTCATAAATTATGACATTACATGATAAATAATGGGACCATGGTTATTTCAAAAGTAGATACGATCAAGTATCTACTATCCAAAATAGATTTATAATGTCGTATGGCCAAATGGATCATGATTTTGAGTAAGTTCAAGATGGAATACGTTAACTAGAAAGCCATTAAGGGATAAGTACTTACAAATTAACTTGTTGAAGCTTCCCTTAAAGATATAGAACCTCTAACATTTCAATTCCTAGATGAGTTCATTATGACCATCATTGAAACACCTATTTAAGATCAACATTGGAAGTTTTATTTGATGGATCATTCACAATACATGGATCGGGGGTTTGCCTTTTGTTTATTACTCTATAGGGGTTTTTAATCCCCAAGTCATTTTAGATCAGTTTTCCTTGTAATAACAACATGGCTAAATACAAAGCACTCATTACAGAACTTAATTAGGTAGTACAATAGAATTTTTATCTTCTTAAGGTTTATGGTGATTCTTAGTTAATCATCAATCAAGTTATAGACCATTTTTAGACCAAGAATGACAAGTTGGTACCATACAAGGCCATGGTCAACACTCTCAAAAAGTAGATTGTCAATGTACAAATTGAACATATACCAAGGGACATTAATATAAGAATATATGCCATGGCCACCATTGGATATTTGATTCATCATACATATATGGCAAAAGAATACCAATTCGTCATTAAAAATCTTCTAACACCAGCTCATGAACCTTTAACCATGGTAATGATCTGTGATATTATTTTTCCTAGCTATATATGGTATGTAGACCTTTATTCCTATCTCCATGACCAAATTATGCCACCATACCTATCCCAAAAACAACCCAAGGCCTTTATCCACCAAGTTTAATGATATACCTTACTCGAACCAACCCTATACTACCATATCTTTGATGAAACTCTATTTCATTATTTAACTTCAGTAGAATTAACATTAGCATTATGGGAAATTCATGAAAGAGTATGTGGAGCCCATACAAGAGGGGCCATAATATCTAAAAAAAAGACTATATATTGGGTATTATTGGCCAAAAATGGATGCAGATGCAACTGCATATGTTAAAAAGTGTGATAAATGTTAGATGCATGCCAATCTAATTCATGCCTCAACCAAAACTTTGAAACCAATACTTACACCCTAGCCATTTTCTACTTAGGATCTTGATCTCATTGGGATGATAAACCCCATCTCATGTAATGGCCATAAACATATCCTTACTACCACTAAATATCTCATTAAGTGGGTTAAAGCTATACGCCTCACGTGATTGGAAGACAAATTTCCAAATTCATATTCAATTATCTCATTTTCCACTATGGTATCCCATCCAAAATTATATCTGATAATGGTAGATCATGTAAGAACAAAGATGTCAAATTGCTATGTGTTGAGTACCAGATCACTCAACATTTTTCTACTACCTATTACCCATAAGGTAATGGATAAGCTAAAGCATCCAATAAAACCAATGTCAACATATTTAAAAAGACTATCAATGATGTTGGACATGATTGGCACCTTCAAATATTCCATGTCCTCTGGGAATACTGTACCAATTATTGTACTCCTACAAGAGCCAATCCATATTCCCTTGTTTATGGCACTGAGGCTATTCTTCCCATTAAGGTCAAGTTAGCTTATTTTCACATCTCTTTGAATCATATCCTAGATGATGAAGACTATCGAGTAGCTCACCTATAAGAGCTAGAGTTACTTGATGAAAAATTCACGATCATAGTTAACAACCTGCAAGCATACCCAAACTGACTCTATGACCATTATAATCGATAGGCCATCCATAGAGAATTTGATCCTAGTGATCGTATACTTAAATAAAACCAACAAAATACTAGGGTAAAGAAGAAACACAAGGGTAAGTTCAAACCCAATTGGATCATCCCTTTCATCATTGATGTAAACTATGACACTAGAGCATACAAGAATACTACACTAGATGAGGATGTACTTGATGAGCTGATGAAAATTATATACCTCAAGCATTACTTCACTTGAAAGACTTGGATGTATTGTCTATGGGGCCCATTTCTTTTGTACCATAATATAAACATTCTTCTTTGTACCATACCATTATACCATAGACTATTCTACCATACATTTCATATCAACTAAGTTGTTTTCACCCTCCCTACCCAACCCTTTGATCTTGGTTCTATTCTATTGGTTCTATGATCAATTTCATCAAAAAGATTTAGATCAAGTTTTAGTAGTTGTTTTACTATTCCAAATAGAGGTCACCTTTTGGAGTAGTATGATATTGGTTTGGAAGTTGCATCCTTTATACTTGTTTCATTTTATACAAAGTGTCCCTAATTATAACCATCATTGGGAAAATCAATGTCTCACCATCATGCTACTAATTATACCTACCTATGGGAAAATTAGTATCATTGACGTATGTCATTATTTCTTAATTATAACCACCTATGGGTAAATTAGGAACAACATTATTTATCATGCCTTGAAGTACCACCATGCCATGCCTATGATGTACTATGCCATTTTCCAACTCTACCTATTTTGTTTAAATTGGCTAGTACCTAGTCATATTCCTCCACTGTAAGGTAGAACTATAGTGACTTGAGGTCCCCTTCTAGGACTATCTATGTAGTGATCAATTTACATTTAGGTTATCTTAGTCACCCCTTTGACACGTTCTCACCATTTTATGAGCAATTTTAAGTTTGAATGCTCTCACAATTTTATGAGTTTGGACCATTTAGTATCTCATCATCCTCCATCAAGATTACATATAAAATTTTAGAAAAACACTTGAAATAAAGCTCAAAAATCCAAAAATAATCAACATTTACCTTTTCTTCACCTTAAGGATTCTAGGATCCCTAGCTATCTCACAAAAAACTACTTGTCATTTAGTTTCCCCATCCTTACTAGCCTACCATCGCACACTTTCACCGTTTTGAGAGCCCACTCTCATATTACACTACAATGCAATCATGTTTTTTTCATCATTTATTCTATCCTATATTCTCGAAGAACTATATTTGTCCTAAAGTTTAAGTTGGATCTTGTTAATCTAGGAATTTGACTCAAGATAGGATGGTTAGTATGGTGTTAGTGTCAAAATGAAAACAAAATAAAAGAAATACACTAACATAACATATCTAGGCCTAGACACTAGGAAGAGCTTAATTAACAAATATGAATAAAATAAATAATTAAAATACAAAATAAACCTCTTTTACCTTCCTTGGATTCTCTAAAATACTTGTTATAGTGGCTTGCTTGGCTTGTGCTCATGAAGTCCTTGGCAATGGAAGCTTGGCTACCTCCTTTTCTCCTTGGCACCTTTGGCTTATGGCTTGGATTAGATTGGAATTAATTTTGCATGGTAACACTAATTACAATGGCTTCTTGAAGAAAATTTTTGCATTACAACTTTGCACCAAAATAACTTAGAAATGATGTTCATGAACTCTCTATTTATAGATTTTTGAGAATGCCTAGAATCAACTTGAATTGTCCATCTCAAGATTGAGATGTGTGGTTAAGGATTAATCCAATTTTCAGAATTAAGTTTATAATTATCCTCATCATGACATTGGAAGAAGGGGAAATTAAGAAGCATGGCAGGCATCATGGAAGGCATTGATGAGGCATGGAGGGCATGAATCCTAATATTTATGGCATTTATGGCCTAAAGATGTCTTCCCAAAAAATGAGGTCACCTGATGATGCAAATATTTAATATCTATTTCCAAAAATATTTTTTCAACAAGTTTCCATGGAATTCTTAATTAGGCTTTGATTTGGGTTAATTAGCTCTTAAGCATGTTTAACTACTTTATGCACAAATTACTCAAATTGATCAGAATGCTTTGTTATTGGTCTAAAATTTGATTGGATTAAAATTATTATTCAATGTTAGATGCATTGGATCCATTATTCTAATTAGGATGTTTTCAACAAAAAATAATGAAGGCATGTGTCGTGTGCAAAATATTTGATAGGAAAGAGTAATCCAGAGTACCTAGGTATAAAATTGACATTTTGACTCAAAATGATCTGATCAAAGTTAGCTAGCCCATAAATTGTATTTCCCCATTTAGGGATACCCAAGCTAAAATTGGTACTTGAATACATCAATTTCAAATCTTTCAATGTGATTTAGTGTTTTTAGGCTAAATTATGCATTTTGGGTGGAAATTGGCCAAAATATTGATTGGAGGTTATCAGTGGCTAGATTTTGGTGTCTATAGTTTGTCCCTATTTGGGAAGATGTTTCAAACTATAGGTAAAGTAATGTCTTCTCAAATAATAAGATATGGTCTGTATACAAAGAAGAAGATGATGACTAAAGAACAAAGCTTCAAATGGTTTTGGGAAGCCTATGATGATGCCCCTTTGAGGGAGTGGCTATCACATTTGTTGATGGGCAATCCCTCAAAAAGAAACAAAAAGAAAGGTGGAGTTAAACCATGGTCGAGATTAATCCAACTGAGAAAATTCTTGCATGCATTGATGTAAAAAGGATACTAATTTTCCCAAAGGCAGATATAATCAAGAATAAAAGTCAAAATAATGATTTGCCCATAGGCAGTTATAATCATTAAGCAAGAATGGATTGGCTAAAATTGATGGTGCCCCAGTTAAGGATGATTAGCAAGCATAACTCAAGGATGTAACTTAGAATATAGATTAAAGATGAGTGAGTGAAAAATGATGAAATAGATGAATAGAATAATAAGATTGAATAGTGTGAATGATTCAGTTGTACCTATCAATGAGGAGATGCTTGTCCTAATTAGCAATGATTCAATTAAAATGATCATTGGGTTGATTTGATTAAGGTTGGGATGGAAGGATTTTGCCAAGGCACCAAGGAGAAAATTCTATGTATCTATTGATTATAGACCTTCTTGAAGCTAATTTTTGCTATAGCATGTGACAATAGGCATCATGGTAGAACACCATGAATACTTGGCCAAAAAATGCATAAGGACTGACTCTTGATTCAATAAACACTCAAAAATAATGCACTAATGATAAAAACCATGATGACAATGTTAACATATGAATATGGATGGACTCAAGAATAATGTGATCAAGGAATCACCCAATGAATGCATATAGATTGAGTCGAGGCAATAGTGTTGAAAATAAACAAATAGATAAGTGAATAAATAAACAAACAAATAGAAAAACAAACAAAAAAACAACCTAAAATAAACAAATAAATAGAAAGCCTAAAAAAATAAAAAAATAAACATCCTAACAATGACCATACCCCAGTAAGGTGGATCGAGGATAATTGACTAGGCTTAGACAAGACAAATATTTTTGGATTTTTTGAAATGTTATGACTGTTTTTGGAATTTTGAGGTATCTTAACTTGTTAAAGAATGACAAGATACCTGCTCAAAAAATGGTGAGAGCATATGAAAATGGGGACTAAGGTGACCTCAAAATGAATTGAGCATGACCCACATAGTCCTAAAATGACCTCAAGTCATAGTAATTCCATCCACACAAAAGGTGAGGAAAAACCAACTAGATCCCAATAAGTTCTCAAATCTAGAAAATGGCCAATCAAATGAAAATAGTAAATAGAAAGGTGATGTGGCAATGCATGATAAATAAGTGTTACCCCTAGTTTTTTCATAGGTGGTTATAACTAGGATACAATGGCATAAGTCAATGATATTAATTTGCTCATAGGTGGTTATAATTAGTAGCAAGATTAGTGAAACATTGGTTTGCCCATGGGCAGTTATAATCAGGCTCACATAAAAAAACTTGATAGGATGAAAGATATCTTACCAGACCAACTATCACACTAATTTCATAGACTATCATTATAAACACAGATTTGATTGATTGTTGAAGCTTGATCAGAATCCCCCCACAAAAAGTGTAGGAAGAACCAAAATAACTAAGATCAAAATAAGATTGGGTAGGATGACTAAAAATAGGCTTTGGTCTAGATATGAATGGAATGATAGGATGTATAAAATGGTAATAGGGTTTTCCTCCAATTTATGGGGTGAATGACGAAATACGTGACAATGGCAAAAGGATATGTAAAAATGGTAATGGAATGGCAATGCAAAATGGTATGGTATATGTTGGCCTGGGTGTGGTTTTTGATTTTGTTGTTCCTATTGATGGGAGATATACACATTAATCAATAAATGATATAAAATAAATACTCGATAATGTTAATTACTATCCCACACCTCATTTGAAAAGCTACTCTATCAATAATGTCCTATAGATGTGGTTGTCAATAATGCTTTTATGATCTTTGTTGGTCATTGATTTTGATTCTTTCAAATGTTGAGATAAGGTATCTTTGTAACCTATGCAAAGGAAAGTGTGACCATGGATGGTAAATAGGGACAAATAATGGATGGTAGATTTGATTTTGGAATATAATGGTAGATGATAATGGAATGTATAATGGTGGGGAAATAAATGAAGACAAGGACTTTCAGTCACACATAATGTTGTTGATATCAGATTCAACATAACTTTGGTTGTGTCAAGATAGAAGACTTGTTCTCTCAATAAGACTACCAAATTTTTCTATTGTTTGATCTTGAGAGTAGCTACCATCTGATTAGGCTATATATTGAAATCTATTTTGATTTGATCTTTGAGTTTATCTTCATCAAGCAGTGAAGAACTATTGTGCTTAGCTATTGGTGCCTTAAAGAGGATTTCACCAATGAAGTTGTCTTGATTGTCCCATAGCACCTTTAAGAAGGTTTCACTAAGGAATGTTGATTTTTGAATTTGATTGTATTCTAACACTTTTGAAAAGGTTTCACTAGAAGATGTTGAGTTTTGACTTTAATTGTCTTCTAACACCTCTAAAAAGATTTCACTAGAAGATGCTGAGTTCTAACTTTAATTGTCCTTTAGCACCTCTAAAAAGGTTTCAATAGGAGAGTGTTCTTCTACTACATGAATGTTGTCTTAGCCTCCTTGATCTTCTTCAACTACTATGTCACCATGGATGCAGTTTAATAAAGTGTGATTCTATCAATCCCAATCAACACTTATAGGAGATGGAATGCTAATAATATGGCTATCTTGGTTGATGTTAATGACCTGTGAAATGGTAAAATAATGGGGAGAGGCCACACAATCCTCATAGAAGACACTAGGATAACTTGTGTCAAAGTTAAATTACTCATCCTCAAAAACCATAGAAGGATCACAAATGCATTCAAATTGATATACAAGGCATGCATAACCAATGTTGTAACAACCATGAGCATATTCTTCTTCTAAATCTAATTCTAACTCAAGGGACTTTAAATCTGATGTTGATTTAGATTCTAATTCTAATGCTAAATCTGATGTCGATCCAAGAGTTAAAATTGACTCTAACTGTAATTCTTCATCTGATGGGTACTATGTTATAATGATGTCTTGTTGATTATTTGGTATTAGACAAGTAATAGCCTGTGATGGCATAATGGGCTCCATAAAAACTAGTTTATCAAAGTGAGACTCTTTTAGGATGGGAAATAGGTAAAGAGACAACTCTTTAGAGACTGGTCTGTCAATAGGAGGCTCTTGAAAAATAGGCACATGGTCGAGGTAATGATTTTCCCAAAGGTAGTTATAATCATTAAGAAGTGACTTGAAAAAGATTGGGTCATAAGTGTGAGATTCCTTAACAACTAGTATAGGATCAATAGGTGATTCATCACAAGTTGACTTATCATAAGTGGTTGGTTCAACAAAAACATCTTGGATTGGTTGGTTGTATAGGCTTTGGTTTCTAATGAGTTGGAAAATACTAGTTTTGAACATATCTTGGTCTTCAAATGATTTGATGGGTTGAGGTTTGGATGGGATTGGTACTAGATGAGGAATGCAGGGCCTTGGAGAGCATGATTACTCACATGATCTAAAGGACAAAGTCTTAAGATGGTAATGATAGGGCATTGTGGGGCTTGATTGCTCACACAAGCCAAAGGATTAGGTCCTAGAATGATGAAGGGGTGTTATGGACCTTGGTTGCTCACACAAACCAAAGGATGAGGTCTTAGTATGGGAATGGTATTCCTTGGATAGTGTAGATCTTGATAGCTTATATAATGCAAATGAGGTTTAGGGTATCCGATGATTGGATAACAAAAGGATGTCATGAAACTTGATTATTTACACAAGCCAAAGCATCCGAGTCTTCTTCATAAACCATATCATCCCAGTCATAAGTTGGCTCATAAGCTGGTTCTTGATTGTGTTTCATGTACTAATAATTGTAAAAAGGGTATGGATCCATATTCCAAACAACATTATCTATAATTGTGTCTTCAAATTCTTCCTCACAAACCTCTTCATGCCAATCAAGGTCTCAATTTGGATCGTAAGTTATTTTATGACTTTGTTCTCGCGAATGATTAATATGAGGCAGATAGAAATCTATCTCACAAACCATATTAGCTTCATTGGAGTCTTGAATAAAGCCATAAAATTCATTTTGTGTAGCATTCTATCATAATCTAGATTTTAAGTGACTCCACCATAAGTGTAGTGAGACATATCCATGTAAATGATGAAAGCTCCAAAAATAAAAAGGCTTAGAGTTCTACAAACTCTAAAAAATGATTCAAAGGACAAATGGTTCAAAATTGGTCCAAATTGGTTGAAGGGATGGAGCTGTATCTCCAATATGGTCTAAAAGTGGAGTTATATCTCCAAAATGGTTTGTGTTAAGACTTGGCATAAAACAGGCTAACGTCTAACATCAAATGTCATACACACAAAAGGTCAAGCATTTGAGTAAAAATCAGCATGTCAAAGGTCTAGGTCAATTTTTTCTAAATAAGATCTAAAATAGGAAAGGGAAAAGTTGAGTTATTAGGTGTTTTATCCAAACATAGAGTCAAAATCAAGGCTCAAACAAATAGGCATGATGTGATTTAATTTAATCTAACAATTTTGGAAACAATTTTGGCATAGACCCGATACACAAAATCAAACATAAACATGATTAGTTGGCACAAGGCATAAGATAAAAGAATCTTTGAGAAAAGCTATGTTATCCAAAATAAAGACACAAATAATGATAAGGATAGGTACTAAACAAACAAACCATCAATAGTTTTCAAATTTGGGTAATAGATTAACTGAAGTTATGCAACCCAAAAGGGAAAGATCTATGTATTAGCCCCATGAATTAAGGCCTAAATAGAAATCAATCAATATTTGAATCCAAACTTCACAAGTCTAATTGAAAACTCAATGTTAAAAACTAGGATTTGACCAAATAGGCGAGATAAGATTGGACAGCATGACAACATAAGATAAAGGTCCAAATGGCATACATGACATGGTTTGAAAAAAATGGTTTTTGTCACAAGGTAAACTAGTGTTTAAACAAATTGAGTATCCTAACAGCGTAATCATGTTCAAATTATGTGGTTAATGTTATGTTTACAAAATACTCAAAAGGCTCAAAATGTTTTGACATGATTTGAGAAGCATAATTCTACCCTCCACAACTCAAATAACATACACAAATAAGTTTTGAAAAAAATTAAAGGTACAAGTATGGTGTAAAATGGCCAACATAATGCCTCTTTAGATAAAAGAGTGACGTATATACAAATTGGTTTTGACATAGCTTATGAACAAGCACACAAGTTTTAGTCTCAAAACATACCAAATGAGAAAATGATCCAAAAATACACTAAGTATAATTGTCTAAATCTTAGCAAGGGTATGAAAAAATGAGGTTGACTAAAACTATCAAGCTTCAAATGTCTCTAGGAGAATCAATTGCACAATGACTCTCACATCAAAAAATTCAAAATAAAAGCATAGAAATTAGGTGACCACAACATTGTCTAGTTGTAAAAAGGTTTAGTCCTTTTTATAACCACTACATCATGTTGTTCACTCAGTGTAGTGCGATATCCAAATGCATATACATCTCATGTGTAACTCCAATTAGGATCCAAGTGAAGTAAATGCTGGGAGGTGAAACCCTAGGTCAAATTTTCTCTAAATAAATCATGGGAGGTGATGAAGTCCCCCTCACAAGCCAAGTTTGTATAAAAATAAAGAAAACATGAAAATAGAAAGACTTTAGGGTCATTTTCAAGGTCACCCAAACTTTGATGAGTTTTTTGGGAGAGATTTAGATGAATTTCTTTCTACGCCTTGGACTAGGTTACTTATAATAGGAATGGCACTTTTGATTTTAATGGTTCCATAAAGGGGACAAATGGAAGAGCATACACGCAACATCCCTCTTTTTACCAAACAAAAAATTAATCTAAACAACCAAGTATAGAAAAAAGCTTTAAAAAGGTGAGTTCATATTTAAGCCCAAATAAAAAATGAGGTGGTGTTCATTTGACCCCTTGGTCTTAGTTGCAAACTTTGAAAACATTCACCATAAACATTTTAAATAATGTTTTTTTTGTTAAACACCAAAACAAGGTTCCTAATATATTTTAAGCATACAAAAGGTGATCTAAAACATGTTTTTAACAAATGTCAAGCATGGTACTATGAAAAAAATGTTAGCATGTCCTTTATCCTTGAATCCCTTTTTTGTTTAAAATAATGAACTTAAGGAAAAGAGCTCTCAGGTCTATGTTTAAAGAAAAACATAGTGATCGACATCAGTTTATATAACTGATGATGGTTACATTTTCTAACCAATGCCAGTTATCCAACTGACATCAGTTATACCAATGTGACCGATGGAATGTATATAATTGATGTCAGTTTTGCTAACCAATGTCGGTTAAGCTATGTAACTGATGTTGGTTTTACTAGATGACATCAATTACTGTGTAAACCTGTGGCAAACAAAAATGGAAAAATTATATTAGAAAATCAATTTTCAAGAGTTTTAAGGGTCCAAATAAATATTTTAAATCTAAAAAATGATCTTATTCATGTGTGGGATATGTCTTGTCCCATCGGGCATGCCATATGTGAATCTAGGGATTTGACTCAAGGGAGAATGGTTAGTATAGTGTTTATTCCAAAATGAAAACAAAATGAAAGAAACACACTAAATAACATAACATATCTAGGCCTAGACACTAGGGAGAGCTTAATTAACAAACATGAATAAAACACACAACTAAAATGCAAAAGAAACCTCTTTTATCTTCCTTGGATGCTCTAAAATGCTTGTTGTAGTGGCTTGCTCGGCTTGTGCTCATGAAGTCCTTGGCAATGGAATTTTGGCTACGTCCATCTCTCCTTGGCACCTTTGGCTTATGGCTTGGATTGGCTTGAAATCAATTTATCATGGTAACAATAATTGCAATGGATTCTTGAAGATATTTTTGCATTATAAATTTACACCAAAATAGCTTAGAAATGATGTTCATGGCCTCTCTATTTATAGATTTTTAAGAATGTCTAGAATCAACCTAAACCATCCATCTCAGGATTGAGATGTGGCTAAAGATTAATCTAATTTTTTGAATTAAGTTTATAATTATCTTCATCATGACATTGGAAGAAGTTACAATTAAGAGACATGGAGGACATCATAGAAGGCATTGATGAGGCATGGAGGGCATGAATCTTGATATTTGTGGCATTTATAGCCTAGGGATGTGTTCCCAAGAAATGAGCTCACCTGATGATGTACATATTCAATAGCCATTTTTTAAAATATGTTTTCAACAAGTTTCCATGGAATTCTTAATTAGGCCTTGATTTTGGTTAATTAGCTCTTAAGCATGTTTAAGCACTTTGTGCACAAATTACTCAAATTGATCAAAACACCTTATTATTGGTCCCAAATTTGACTAAATTGGAATTATAAGTCATTGATAGATATGTTGGATCCATTATTCCATTTGGGATTTTTTCAATAGTAAATAATGAAGGCACGTGTCTTATGTAGAAGATTTGATAGGAAAGAGCAATCCAGAGTACCTAGGTGCAAATTGGCATTTTGACTCAAAATGATCTGATCAAAGTTAGCTAGCCCATAAATTGCATTACCCCATTTAGGGATACTCTGGCCAAAATTTGTACTTGAATACATCAGTTTCAAATCTTTTAATGTGCTTTAGTGTTTTTAGGCCAAATTGTGCATTTTATGTGGAAATTGGCCAAAAGCTTGATTGGAGGTTATTGGTGGCCAAATTTAGGTGTCTACAAATCTTATGTCTATGGAAATATATAGGAAACACCCACTTTTCTAGTGCATCTAGAGATAACTTGACCACCCCTTCCTTTTCTTCTATTCCCCTATTTTGTTTGTTTATTTCATTATCTCCTATCTTCTAAGGGCAATGTTCATCATCTTGTTTGTTATTTATTTGCACTAACATTGTGATTAACCATTATTTGTTTTTGTTTCATTTTATGCTCTTTATTTTGTTTGGTTGATTTCTTATTGTGCCTTAATTTAGTATACATGCATTCATTGGGTGATTTCTTTTTCATTATTCTTGAATCCATCCATATTTATACATCAATATTTTCATCATAGTTTTTATCATTAATGTATTGCTTTAGATTGAGTATTGGATAGTGTGTTAGTCCTTATACATATTTCAACCAAGTTATCATGTTGTTATATCATGATGCCTACTATCATGTGCTATAGAAAAAATTAAATTGAGAAGTATACAAATCAATGTGGCCATGATAAATCTCCTACACACTTGAATAATTATTTATATACCCAAATCATTCCACATATAGAGTAATTACCTTAAGAAAGAATTTTTACCTTTGCTAGTTTGGACAAGCATCTCTGTATTAATAGGTTGCCCAAATTCATATTTTTTCTCAGTACTAGTTTATTATTACTCTGTGACTACAATTTCAATTCATAATCCCCATTATCATATTTTCTATCATATTTTCCATTATCAAGGTATAATGCTTATAACCACCTTTGGGCAAATCATTTTATACCATCCCACTTGCATTGCTATTAATTCTAACCACCTTTGGATAAATCATTATGTTTCAATCTACCTAGGGGTTAATGATTATAATTACCTTTGGATAAATCATTATGTTTCAATCTACCTAGGGGTTAATGATTATAATTACCTATAGGCAAATAATTATCTTTCTTCTACCCAACTAGGGCACACTTTCATTGTGATAATGCTTATAACCACCTTTAGAAAAATAATTATTTCTATCTACCCAATTGGGGCATGTTTTTATCCTACCAATGATTTTAACCACCTATGGGAAAATCATTATTTTCCCTTTCATGATTATAACCACCTTTGGAAAAATCCTTATCTTGTTACCCTAAGCATTTTTCGATGATTCTAACTATCTTTGGGAAAATCATTACCTTTTTTGTCTAACCTATACCAATGATTATAACTACCTATGGGTAAATAATCTTTTTTGTATGCCCACCTAGGGTAGCTCCATATGCCATTGATTATAACCTCTTATGGGAAAATAAATCTCTTCCACCCCTTTTCTTTTCTTTGGTCACATCATTTCCTCCTTTAAAGGGATCAATTTTTAACCCCTTTTTGCTGACCACTCCCTTAAGGGAGAGCCTATAGCTCATTCATTACCATTAAAGTCATAGGCATATAGGGACTTTTCATTTTTTGAGAAGATGTTACTATGCCTATAACTTGTAACACCTTCAAAAATAGGGTAAAATTATATACACCTAAAATTGGCCACAACTGGCCTTCGACTAAAATTCATACTTATTACTACCGACCATTGCTAATTAAGCCTATGAATCATTGAATGTCCCAAATTTGCTTGCACATCATTAATTAAATCTCAAAATCACATTAAGACATCCATAAGTGGGGTATTTTATCATATGCAAACATAAACTTTCATGAATTCATCCATAATCATCTTGTGGAATTAGAATAGTCAATTTGGCCTATGGACCTATTAAGTGGGGCACATGAACAAAAATCAAATCTTTAAAGAGATAAATGACTAACCAAAATTAATTATCAAGCTAAACCAAATTAAATTCCTATTTGATTTATCCATGTGCAATTAGTGAATATATAAAAATAGAAAATGCAAAAATGCAAATATCCTATCATTTCATCATGACCTTTGTGAGTTGTCAATCTCTTTGGAAATATCCTAAAATGTCTCATTTTAGAGACCCATGCCTATTCATTACAAATCATGATTAATTGACAACTATTAACTCTACCGGGTTTATATTTGACTTACTTAGGTTATGTTTGAACCCATTCCATGTTCAAACTCTACCTTGACTCACTTTGGGTTGGGGTTAGTTTCTAAGCCTATAAATACAAGCCCTTGCCTATTGAATAAAAAAGCTTGGATATTATAGAGTTATAATACATGTTTTGTTTCATGAGATTCATATCAATAGTGTTATAATGCCAAAATATTGAGCCAAGCTACATCAATCCATATCAAATCCAATGGTGCCAAGCATAGAATGAGCCAACAAGCTTTATTTTCCAAAGACTCTTTGATGCACAAGCCAAGGAAACCACTCAATAATGCATTTAGAGCTCCCAAAGTAGGTAAATGATTTGTTGTATTTTGCATTTTAGTTGTGCTTTCATTTATCTTTTGTTATTAAGCTCACCCCTAATATCTATGATTGGAGTGTACATGTTAGTGTGTTTATTGAAGTTATTATTGCTTGACTTAATATGTTACTAACCTCCCTTTTTGGATTCCTATGATCACAAGGACCATGTAGCACATACCATGCCCCATGTTCTACCTTTTCAGTTTGTCACATGAGGGAAGATTTTATGGTATATGTACACTCACATAAGTAGTATATGGTCGATTTGGGCTGTTATTGCTACATTTTTAACATGTATGGATCACAAACCACTACACTTCGTGGTTTGAGCCTCATCTAGTGGTTCATGTACCTAGACAATTTAGACTCCCACATATGATATTCCCTCTAGTAGTGTTTACTTATTGGGCATGAAATGATAGAAGGATGAGAAGGAGAGGAGGGAGAGGGGTACCTATAGAGATACCAATGATTAAGCCTTAGTGAGATAAACTATGGGTTGGTCAAGCATGATAGTAGGTGGTAGTGAGGCCTATAGGAGATGATTCCATGGATGTGGATGTAGGAGATTTGGGATCACAATAGGGAATACAACAGAGGTGATAACAACCATTATGAGCTCATTAGAGATAGAGACATTGTCAACACAAGGAGACACATGTATTAACTATTACATAGGAGATCCTACAATAAATACAAGACATAGTTGGTCTATAGAGAGGCCACTAAGGGGATCATGTTGGGCTTGGGTGGTGACTCCTAATTTTGAATTGGTGTGAAGGTAGTCAATAGAGGAGGTACTTAATGGGTGAGCAGATCATGAGACCATGGTTGGTGATATCAGCATTGGTGAGAAATGTTTTGAATTGAGTTTTAATTTTTTGATATAGATTACTAATTGAATCATTATTTTATGATAGATAGATGATTTGATATACATATATACATGTGATCTTATATATTTTTAGTTTCTAGTTTTGTAGATATTTCTATTGAGGATATCAAATGGGAAGATTTGATTGTGGTTTCACATCATGATATTTAGATGGAGTGCTATCATCATATGACCCTACCACTTTGGTTGATCATATGGTTCCATCTATTGTAAATTAGGAAAGTTGGTTTATAATGGTGGGAGAGGCCACACAATAGATACAGGTGTGAGGTGATGGTTTATAGCCATCGATAAGGGTAGGATATAAAGAGGCTCAAGCCTGGTAGGCCTTAGCATAAGAGCAAGCCCACACATGGAGATTACTATCCAAATCAGATAGGTGTAGGCCTAGGTGGCCAATATATAGGGATATGTTGTTGGCTTGAGATCTTAGACTACCTCTTTACAGTGCACCATTTAGAGGGGTTAGTCACATGCATCAATGGGTAATGTGGCTAGGCCATATGATAGACATGATAGAGCATAACCTTATAGCTATAACTATTTTTATTTTGTACTTGTATTATATAAAACACATGATATATATATATATATATATATATATATATATATATATATATATATTGGTAGTTTATTGATCTTATGAGTTGTACTTGGATTTGTATTTAGATGGATGGATATATTTTCTTTCTAGCACATGCATTTAGATTTGATTCTATATGATATGGGAAATATGTGATGTATGTTTACTTTTCTACCATTATGTGATACACATGCATGGTTAAAAATAAAAAAGGCAAAAATGATTTGGAAAAGTATAATTAATCATAAAATGTAATACACACTATATCACGATGGGAAATGTGTAAAAATAAAATATGAATAAGTATAATAAACCAACATGGTAAATTAAATGGTAATAAAATGTTTTTGAAACCATGTAAATATTTACACCAAATTAAAACAAATAAAAAATCATACTATATCATGTTTGGAAGTATGAAAAGTTGAAATAAAATAGAAGATACATGAAAAATCAATGGTTTAAAAATTAAAAAAAATAAAGTTTATCAATCATACTAAATCAAGTTGGAAGTATGAAAATAAAAATAAAATTTAAGTGTAAATCACATTAATCATACTAATACAAGATGGGAAGTACAAAAAATTTAATAAAATGGTTGTAAACATACATGCAATTAGAAAATAAGAAGACAAAAGTGAAGTGCTTATGAAGTATGCATAAATATACTAAATCAAGATGGGAAGTATTTCAATGATGTGTAAATCATAATATAACACAAATCACCTCATATTTGAAGTGTGTAATTTCATCATGACTTGGTTATATTATGAACTAGGTATTGGAATATTTTGTGAGGAGGGCCCGGTCCTGTCCATGGTCTTATATTATAACTCAAGAAATAATACCAATGAGGTGGAAATAAATATGGGAATGATTTAAAATATTTTTTTAATGTGGTAATTTGGGAGGAGGCCCTGGTCATATCCATGGTCTTACACTGTAACTCACAAAGGGAAAACCTAGGGGGAATGATTAGTTAAAAAAAAAAATCTCAAGGGGAAATGTTAGGAATGTTGTAATGAAATATGGAATGTAAAAAGAATGACATAGGAATCTATGAGAAGACCTTAGGAAACATGAGGCATATTAGGTACAAAGGAAAGACACTAAGAGTCTAGTGACCATCAAAATACGAAAGATACCTGCTCACAATAAGCATAAAGTTGTTATGGAAAATAGGTGAGATACTAAGATCAATGAATTCAAGAAATGTAAAATGGACCTACCTTCCCACAACATGTTTCCTATTCTTATAACCTCTTATAGAGTCATCGGTCTACTACAAATATTGGGTACTTGTGTCAAAAAGTAGATAAAAAATAAAGATTTAAAAAAAAAAAATTCTCTTATCCCAATTTACTAGCCTACTACACCCCAATAGACCTCGACTCTATCATGAGGCCAATTGTGGAGTTTGATATTCAATTAGGAATAAGAGTGTGATATGAATCATGTATTTTAGTGTGATTATACTTTTGAATTTTTATGTTACCTTTTTGAATCATTGACTTTTGTTTAAATGATTTGGCTTTAAATTTTTTATGGCTTTTATAATTCCTCCTCCATACAGATTTAGAATAACCAACATGAGTGATATAAGTGATACATATGAATGATATTCAGACTTTTGTTTAAAGGAGGATAAGTAACCAAAGATATGATTGACTAAAAACTTAGGCTTGCCTATGAACCAATATGTAATCTCAAGTTTTAACCATATGTATGCTTAATATGTGAAAGGAAAATAATGGAATAAAGGATATCTCAAGATACATCAGTAGATGGTAGTAGTAAAATTATAAGTCTTGTTTGATAATCAATCATATGGTATAACGAGATTACTAAGGGAATCAAGGTTTGTATAACCAAGTCATAATAATAATTATCTAATTTTTTAGTGAGATAAGATAGCAAACAATCATTGTAAAAAGAAAAAGAATCAATGAAAGAAGTAAACTCATAAACATAAGTGTGAATTCATGAAAATAATGATAAGAATCCATAAGAAAGATGAAATTAAATGAAACCATATAAAACACATAAAACATAATATAAAAATCCATGTAAAATAGACAATTGAAACCAAATTTGACACAGTCAAGTGTATAAGATATATAAAAATGGATCACAAATCCAATCCAAATCATAAAAATAATAAATTCAAAAGAACACAATGTCATGTTTATAAATACTAATAAATTTAACCATGAATATTATCCATGACATCTAAAACATCTCTATCAAGCTTAATTTTGATAGTAGCTAGACTCTCATCGATCTTCATAGAAAGTTATACAAATACTTCCTTCTAAATCTCCTCAATTGTAAATGTAGGTGTAGTTGATGAATAATCATTCTCATGAGGGATATTACGCATATGATACTCAATGAGAGGAATATGTGTCTAGATGGGACTAACATTTGTGGGGTGAGAAGGAGGTGTAACCTATATAGAAGGAGGATCCTTTTTTCATGTGTAACTTGTGGAAGGAGAAAGGAATAATACATGTGTTAACTATGGGAAATTATGAAGGTGCTACTAAAGAATCCAACAACAATTAGTATGATGTGTACCACACCAGTGCCAAAGATAATATACTTCCCCATATTTAGCAATATACTTTAGTAATAATTTTGGAGGAGGTATGGGGTTGTCTTTGGGATGAGCAGTAGTTAGATGAAATGTGTTGATAAATATCCTACATTTATGAAAATGAGTAGAAGAGTGGTTCTCTCTCCCATGAAATCAACATATAAATTTGTTAGTAGGCTTTGAGGGCCTACTAGCTGAAAAAATAGAAGGAGAAGCTAGAGGTGGATGATATAACTAATAATATTTAGTCGAATGACCAATAACTTTGTGGACATCATAATAAGGTTGATCATCCCATTAGATAGGCATGGGATCAAGCTATGGTAAAGGAATAATTCCATCACCAAGGGAAGGTGGGGTTGGAATAGAAACAAGACTAGGCTCATCTGAACATAAATTTGGAGTAGAAACTAGACTAGGCTCATCTAAAGGTGAGGCTATTCATACAATAGGGTTAAGAATAGTATCTATCATCTCTAGAGGAACCAAAGTACAAGGATCTTGGTATCTAGAAAAGTGATAAGGGCTTGTCATAGCATGATATATGAGCATACTCCTAAGGGGATATTATATAATTAGAGGTGTACCATGTGAGTTCTCTATCTCTACCCTATGACAAATAGGAAGAATACTAGTATTAGGTATTATAAAGGAAGGAATCCTAAAATAAGAACAAAAAGATTGAAATAAAGAAAAACAATATCAAAAATTTCAACATTTCTAGCTTGGATGAGTTTGGATAAAAATGGGTCATCTAAAGCATATCCATCATCATAGTTAGATGTATTCAAGTTGGTGGTACATGTGGGTATGACTTTATTATCAGAGGATGTGTGATGGATAGAATATCTAGTCTTGGTTAAGATAATAGGTATATCATCAATAGGTGGTTGACGGGATCGAGGTTAAAAAGGAGGAAGTCAGGCAATAATTTGAGGGGATAGATCAAAGGTTTTGATCTTGAGGAAAATCTCATCTAGCTCATCATCATCAAAATTTATAAGGCTACGTGGAATGTTCCTAATTAATTTGGGGTGACCATTATAACCTCAAGTGGAATTAACAAGATAATTGAAAAGTTAAGATTCCTTAAATGGGATACTAGGCTAAGGTACAAGGGTAGGAATTTTAAATAGACCATATTCTTGAAATTGTTCTAAATTATAAGGGTTTGTGTCTCCTTAAATATTGTAAATAACTCCACTATGGGGAATTTGATGTATTGGCATGTGTATGAGGCGATTGATCTCATAAAATGAGTTTAAGGTCAACCAATTAAGATGTTTTAAGAAATTATAAAGTTAAAGATCATAAATTTACATAGATGGTGATAGAAGGAATGGTAATTGGAAGCCAAACACAACCTATGGGAGTCATTTTCCTTCTATTGTATCCTTAACATTTGCTCTATGTAGATTTGAGGTTGCATTTAGAATATCCAAGTGTATTAATGAATTCAAGGGAAGAAATGAAAATACCTAAACCTTCATTAATTAAGGAATTCTTAACTTGGATATGACTAATTTGGATGCTAATGAATAGAGGAGGATCATCTGCATAAAGAAATATCTCATCGATAATCATGGAATCAATAAGAAACCTAAGTGTAAGAGAAGAATCCATTATTTCATCAACATGTATGAACATCTCGTCACATTTTAAAGTATACTATATTTGGATCCAAATAAGGTAGCTTTGCATCTTGTCTAAGGAGGATGAGGGATGTTCATTTCAAACTATAACTTATTTAGATGGTTTTGATGATGGGGAGAAGCTCACATTAATTCAAGGAAATGCATTTGAGATGGAGATGAGAAATTTATATAATAGGATCCCATTCTTCATAACCCATAATAGGATTGCTAGATATAGGCACATAATGTTGCAAGAGCTCCTAGGAAGGAGGGTTAGAAGTGTAATTTAACTTGATTTGGTAAGGTGTAATTAGTTTGGGTTGATTTTAGATGGGATGATTGACTTTAGGTGATGGGATAGTTGGTTGAGGTATTTATTATGTTTGGGTTGAAGATATATTATTAGAAGTTTGGGGGATTTTTTCTTGTTATGTGGATGCTGGGGGAAGAGTGGAGATAGTATGAGAGGTATAATCAAGTTGTGTTGTTGAGAGTGGTTCTTGGAAGGTTATAAATTCCTCTTACCCCAAGTCCATTAGATGGGATGGGTAAGTGTCTTGAATGACTAAAACAATTGAGAGGTTTGATGTGCATGCTGGATTTGAGTCAATAAAAGTAACCATCTTCACATTTGAGTCATATTAACAACAATTTATTCATTGGTAGTGAGGTTTATAATAATTTCAACATTATTTGTAGAATGATCAGGGTTATCAATTCTATCTTGGTGGTTGGGAAGAGGATATTTGTAGATAGCAAGATGATCATTAGTTTGGTTTAAAGCTTGGTTTTTATTTTGGTTTCATGGGATTTAAAAACCATATCATATGCTTATTAATGCTTTTGAATAAGGGTTTCATGATTAATTTTTGGACCAAGAAGAAAATCCATAGTAAGATTACATAATTGTATAGAAGTCTCATGAGAGTGGCCCCAAATTGTATGAAACCAAAAAAAATTGTTTGCATCATACCATGATTTCATAGGACAAGTGGGGTCAAGATCTCATGGTAGAGGTTTTGGAAGACATTTTTGAAGCTCTGCTAGGAATAATGGTTTGTGTACATTAGTGTGGTTGGGTTGAGAAAATGTAGGAGTGTTTTTTGAAGGGGGAACATGCTCCATAACATATTCTAGAGTGAATTTTTGAATGTTATGAATAGTGTCATATGTTTCCATCATTGGTTTCATGATTGTATTTATTTTTAATGAGCATAAAATTTCTATTTGTAAGTTTTTAATGATCATACAATTTCCCATTGTAAGTTAGGATGGTTCAAATTGATGCATGAGAAAGTCTTGTCATTTATCTTTATCGAGGGCTTCTTCCAAATTTTTTAGAGAGAGTCCTTACATGATATTGTAATTTTGGGTATAAAGCATTTGTCAATAGGTGTAAGATGATATCATACACCATATTATGCTCACATTTGTTAGACAATTTCTTCTATCATTTGATGAAGGCTTGTGCCATTTCAATTTCAAGTTATTTGTAATTTATAGAGTGGGCTAAGTTATTCTTGGGAAGATCACTAGTTTGAAATTCTTGGAAAAGTGAATAAACTAAGTCTTCAAGGCTAGTGAGAGAATGGGTTTTTAATTGATTGTAACAATATAAAGCATCTCTTGAGAGTGCTTTATCTAATATTTTGGTAACAACTAAGGTGTTAAGTTTGACCCAATATTTATAAAGGTTACCAAATGTCTTTAAATTTAATGTGTGATCGGTGGATCCATTATATGTGATGGTGGGTGTGATACATTTTATGTCAATATTAAAAATTTTAGGTACAACATATTCATTTTATATATGGAATTAGATGGTTTTTATAATAGGGAGAAGTTTTCATTAATTCAAGGAAAGGTATTTGAGATGGGAGATGAGAAAGTTATGCAATGTGATCCCATTCGTCATAACCCATAAGAGGATTGGTATATATAGGCTCATAATGTTGTAATATATCCTATGAAGGAGTGTTGTAAGTATAATTTAACTTGTGTTAATAGGGTGTAATTGAGGTATTTCTTGTGATTGGGTTGAAGAAACATTATTGGAAGTTTGGGTGATGTTGTCTTATTGTGTGGATGTTGAGGGAAGAGTGGAGATGGTATGAGAGGTATAATCAAGTTGTGTTATTGAGAGTGGTGCTTGTAAGGTTATAAGTTCCTCTTGCCCCAACTCCATTAGATGGGATTGGAAAGTGTCTTGAATGATGTGGAAAAGTTGAGAGGTGTAATGTGTATGTGTTGGATTTGAGTTGATAAAATCAACTACTCTTTACGTATTAGCCATATTAACGACATTTTATTTATTGGTAGTGAGGTCTATAAGACTTTAAACATTGTTAATATAAAGAGTAGGCTTGTCGATGTGATCTTTGAGGTTATGAAGAGGATCTTTGTAGATAACAAGATAGGGATTAACTTAGTTTAAAGCTTGGTTTTTATTTTGCATTTCATGGGATCTAAAAGCTATGTCATATGCTTGTTGACACTTTTGAATAAGGGTTTGATGATAAAATTTTGGACCAAGAAGAAAATCCATAGAAAGATTGCATAATTGTCTACAATTCTCATGAGAGTGGCTCCAACTTTCATGAAACCAAAAAAAATTGTTTGGATCATACCATGATTTCATAAGACATGTGACATCAAGATATCATGTAGAAGTCTTCGAAGACATTTTTGAATCTTTAATATGGATAATGGTTTGTGTACATTAGTTTGGTTAGGTTGAGAAAATGTAGGAGTAGGAGTGTTGTTTGGAGGGGGATAATGCTCCATAGCATTGTTTGGAGTGATTGCTTGAATGTTATAAATAGTGTCATAGGTATAAGTAATATCATCATTGGTTGCATGACAATTTTTATTTTTAGTGAACATACAAGTTACCGCTGTAAGTTGAGATGGTTAAAATTGATGCATGAGGAAGTCTTGTCATTTATCTTGGTTGAGGGCTTCTTCCAAAGTTATTACAGAGAGAGAGATAGAGTCCTAACCTAATATTATAATTTGGGGTATAGAGAATTAGTGAATAGGTGGAAGAGGATATCATCCATCATTTTATGCTCACATTTCTTAGATAAGTTCTTCCATTGTTTGATGAGGGCTTGTGCTATTTTAGTTTTAAGTTGTTTGTAATTTATAGAATGGGCTAAGTTGTTCTTATGAAGATCACTAGTTTGAAATTATTGGACAAGAGAGTTAACTAAGTCTTCAAGGCTAGTGATAGAATGGGTTTTTAATTAATTTTACCAATCTAAAACATCTCCTAAGAGTGTTTTATACAATAGTTTGGTAGTGGTAAAGGTGTTAAGTTTTACCCAATATTTATAAAGGTTACCACATGTCTTTATATGCAATATGGGATCGGTGGATCCATTATAGGTGATGGTGGGTATGATATTTCCTATGTCAATATTAACAATTTGAGATAAAAGAGGTTTATTTTGTAGATGTTTGATTGTTTTATTAATGCGGGGTGATTTTGGGATAAGGTTACCATGGGAATCCTTAAGGGGGATGGGGGGTGAGTCATTTAGATTTTGCACTCCCTATGAAACCTATTGAGATTGGTTTTGAAGATGAATGAATGGTTTTTCATCTACATCATCTAATTTGTGTTATTGGTTTGAAAGGTATGCAATTGATTAAGTGTTTATAATAATATTTGGTTAGTTTGGCCAATATTTTCACTAGTGTGCATAAAATGTTATGCATTAGTATTATTATTAAGTTCTTGAGTTGCATTATGAGTAGTGGGAGGCACCAAAATAGTGGCATGAGAAGCAATGATAGAAAAAAAACACTGGTGGCATGAGAATTATTATTATCAAAAGATGCACTAGTGGCATGGTTAAGGGGAATGGTCTTTTGAAGAGGCCCACTAAAAGTTAGACCTACCATGTTGGTATAAATACTTGGCATGGAGGTTGAAGAGGTCATAAAATAAGATGTCATGGTGCGTGAAGGAGACATAATATAAGGATAAGGTTGAGATGCAAATAAAGTGGTTCCCCTAGATCCATGAGAGAAGATAGGGGAGGGTGAAGGAGGTTCTTAAATATTATGACCTATAATAATGCTATAAATGGTTCATGGGTCTTTTCCTCTATGTTGAGGGAATTCATTAATGAAAAAGAGAATTTTAGTTGTGTATTCTAAATCATGCTCATCTTCTAGTGAGAAAAAAATATTGAAAACTGAGGATGAATGAAGAAGAGTCCCATAATTGGTAGTGCAAGTGGAAACATAGACATTTATTTCATATAAGGTGGGTGCCACAAGTTGTGTCTTGGGAAACCTATTAATATTGGTAAAACTCATAATTTTAGTCTAATTTAACTCTATATTATCCTCAAATAGGAAATTAATGATGAATAAAAGAGGATAAAATTTTAAATGCAAAGAAGGAACAATTGGTAAGATATAGAGTCAAACTAGTTGATAATGTTTTATAAGATAGGATATAGAATAGGGAATAGAAAACATAGTCATAGAGGTTTAATGTGTACTCTAGAGGGAGAAAATGAAAACATTGAAAAGATACATAATCATACATGTCGATTGTGTACTCTATATGGATAAACTAAACATGATGAAAAGATATATAGTCATACAAGTTGACTATGTATTGAAGGTAAGCAAAACTAATAGTCTGTAATAGATTGTGTTGACAAAGATGACTATGTTCTAAAAGTAAGAAATTTTTTACAAGATAATAGCTAAGAAAATATAATGAAGTATACAAGTAATTAGACTAATGTGGTTGAACTAATTATATCACATAACACAAACCTTATGCTAACGCTAGGTAGTACAAGTTTTGCAATACAAAATATAATGGTCAAAGAATAAGTAACAAAACTTAAATGTAAATGCTAAGCTAATTGGTCATTACTAAATTTTGTTAAGTTATAATAAATTTTGAATTTCATGTGATAGGGAGTTGGCTATAATAAGCAACTAGAAAGTAATCTATGGATAGTTTTAGGTAGTTTAGGATGAAAGAGATATGTATTGGTGATGATACTAGCTTGTTATTGGGGCCTAGCCCCTCAATTCACAATCCCATAGTGATAAGGGTGTCTGGTTCCTTACCAATATATACTACCAACCATGTGTTTAAAATTATCCATAAAACCAATTTGGCTTCCCCTTGGTGATGAAGTCTAAGTAGGTAGGCAAAAGCAGTTAATTATTTTTAGTGTTAAGTGATTTAGAAGTGTGTGAAAAAGTGAAAATTAATATGACTAAATTAGTAAATTAAAAAACATTTAATTAGTCTAAATTTTTTACTCTAATCATGAAAACAAATGAAATGAAAATTTCATTAATTAATAGAAAAATAGGTCAATTTTTTTGACTATGAATATTACAGAGTTAATTTAGGTGACACTATTTATAAAAAATACAAAATAGATTCAATAGGGTTTCTGCTATTTTATAAAAGCAACATCCAAAAGAACACAATTGAATAGGTTGACTATGTCATATAAATATAAGATAGGATACAGAACTATGTTGATCTATTTGACCCAATTTATTGTAGGGTTGTAGTTTTATAGACTACAAACTTGTGAAAAACAAGACTGTAATCAAGAATAAAAATCACGAATAAGGTAAGAATGAACCTTGGTAATTTTGAAGATTATTAATTTAAAATTTTTATACTGTGTTGGTCAAATGCTAATTTTTATATTCAATAAATAAAGTTGACTAAGTTTTTAAATTTTGAAAAACATGTGTGTTAAAGATAATTTGTGAACAGAGGCGACTGGTTGGACTAAGTCTATAAACCTATGTGCTAAAAAATAGAAATATGAATAGAGTCTATTGGGTAGATGAAGTTTTCAATCCTATGATTGAAGAAGAGAATAGAGTCGATTTGGTTGATCTTATCACCTATATTTAGAGAAGACCTGCATAAAGAGAACATAGTAGATTTAGAGAAACTATGTGTTAAACCTATGCATAGAATGTTAGACTGTATTGATAGGTTTGATAACAAAAATAAAAAATATATAAGATGATAATAAAATGAATGCATGAAAGAAAACATAAAATATTTAGTTTCATGTCAGGTTCACCAAAATATATACAAGGGAAAATGTAGCTGACCTATAAATAAATCCTAGCTTGAAGAAGATAAATCACACTTACATTTATTCTTGTTACTACATTTAGACAATTAGGGTCATTGACAAGATGAATCCACTAGACCTAATCAAGGGGTCCCTTACCATAATAATGTCACTATAGAGGGTTCCAAAGCATTTATTCAAGTAACACCATGTGATAACCCTAGCTAGGTCCTATGGTTTCTATATTCAGTAAGTATATGCAAAGTAAAGTAAAATATAATCTAGTGCTCAGCAAAACTTAAGGCACAAAGTGGGGTAATAAATATAAAAATTAAACATTCATAGAAGATATATACTTAAGACAATGTATAGGAAATCCTTATACATGGAAGATAAGTACAAATGCAAATCTATCTACTTTAACAAAGGAAGAATAAAGTTAGGAATACTTACCTTTTAAGATAAACCCATCGAGCCTCAATCTCTCCCTTGGCCAAGATGATTAGCAATAGGTTGTTTTGGTATGTAGGGATAGTAAGGATAAGTCAACTCTAGATCTAAAATACTTCTCCACAAGACAAGATCCGTATCTCCAAGTGTAGTAGTAGAACCTTAAGTAATGATCCTCAAGTAGAATGGTGGATAAGTAGATGCGTAATATGATCTTCTTCTTTTCTTACTAAGAAATGGTAGAAATAGATGTATATATATATATATATATATATATATATATATATTTAAATATAAACCTAAACCTTTTATAAATTTTATCCAATAAAGTCAACCCAATTGACCCTATACCATTAATTCATAAAATCAAGTTAGGTTCAGATTAGGTCATCTAAGGCCAATAGAGTCTCGTAACCTAAAAATATAATTAGAATACAGGGTTGAACCAGGTTGAATTTGTCTGATAAATGTCAAAAAGGGGTTTTAGCTTATGTAGGGGTTAAATAAGGTAGTGAATTGCTTTGAGGAGTGTGTAAGGGAGGAGGTAAAGCTTAAATAAGTGTATAGGATACATTTTTTTAGATTTAAATTGGTCATATATGGGATAATAATCTTGAGAATCACCAATGGTCTTCCCTCCCCTTTTCTGATGGACCCTTTAAGGTGTGCACTTAGAGAGATTTAGACTTGATGGGTTCTTATAAGAGAGAAAGCATTAGTATTTATAAATTTTTAAAACATTATGTGTATACATAAACCTTCATTCCATCCAAAATGATATAATTGTCTCTTTATCCATGGATACTACTTTACCAAATATTATACAACCATGTGATGATCCTATTTTATAATGTGGTCAAGAATATATCATTCCTATGTTTCCTATGAATGGTAGTTTACAAGCTCTAATTAAATATTCAACCTCTTCACCACTCTCTAATTGTGATATGTTATCCATTATGACTACCATGGGAGATATTTAACAAGTAAATGCCCTTAAGTTGCAAGTTTCATCTCACGAAGAAACCTTTGAGGAGAATATGTTAAAGGAACAACCTATTACTTGAGAGGTGTTTGAATCTTCTTACCCTTTTAACTTCATCATGAATAAGTTCTCTTGCTTAAATTCTGGGATCTTAATATTCACTTGTGATAATATATACATTTATTTAAACATTGGCCTAAGGATGGATGCATACTATTGAAGGTTTTTCATCTAATTTTATCTCAAGAGGATCTTGATTACTTTTATAGCCTCCCAAATGGTTATTTATCAACATTACCAAAATTTTAATATGTGTTATTATCAAAATTTTGATGATATACCTTACTAAAGTCACCATTTGAATATTTAAAAATATTAACATAAAATGAGAATCCATTCTAGACTATGTTATCAAATTTAAAGACATATTGTATTCCTTAAACTATACCTCCTCAAATTTGGAAGTCCAATTTATATTTAGTAGGGGTATTCTTTCTCCTCTTAGAGAAAGAGCATTGCATAATCCCTCTGCTTCATTCAATATTTTAGAAATTGGGATGTGCATAAATATTCATGTGATTTAATAAATACAAAAATTGATTTACCTATTTCATGACCTAAAAGTAAACATGGTACAAATAACATCTTTAAATTAAAAAAAATAAACTTAGAAGGGTCATGAACCACTTAAAAAACTTTCTTTATAACCAACCATGCATTTAAAATAACAAACAATAAAGGTATTAAATAAAGTAAAATAACATACTTACCAAATTCCCCATATAGTTAAACCATTTGCCTCTACAAAAAGAAAACCACTTCACTTTGAATAGTATCGAGATAGAACACATGATATATTATGCACATTATTGGATAAAATAATGATAAAGCTTCCTCCAAATTCTCATTACCCACCACACAAATTTTAAAAGGTAAAAGGACAATAATTTTTCACTTACCACGGTATAAATGGGCATCGAGATAATGATTTTTTTCTCTTGAGAAAAAGCTTATAAAGTTAGTCGATTAGGAAAATATTAAAATTTTAAAAGACATATCTAGACCTATTTCACATACTTATTATATAGTCTATTCTAATAAAGTCAAGACATACCATGTTTCTATTTTTTATGAACACATTTTCCATTGACCTTCACAGAAGACAACCACTAGTAGAAGTCCTTCTCTTAGTATACCCTCTACCAAGACCGATCTCTCCCACATTGATCCTACCAAGGAACCATTGGTATATTGGGTCCTTCATAAAGATACATATGGAAGGTTTACCTAAACAACATATATGGTACCTAAACATATACATATAGATTCATAGGATATTTCTACATATACTTTAGAGTCAATATTAGAAATAAAACTAGTAATGTCATTACCACATGATCATTATAGTCTATCTTTATTATTTCCATCTTGATTTCATTACATATGGTGATTTATTTATTACCACTACAATACAATAATTTCATTAAATTGAAATATTTGTTATATAATTTATCATATCCAATATTAATTACACAAAACAAATGCAAATAATTTATACACAATGAATAAATAACTAAAAGTACACTTTCATATGAAGCAAAGATACCAAATAAAAACTTACCAAAAGACCATGATACAATTCCTAATTATAATGCACACCATATTCAAATATAAAGATCACCTAAACATGTTCTTACTACTGGTACTTGAAGGAATCCATAGATCATGACAAATTTTATAGTGAAGTATATTGCACCTATATATGGTCCTTGAAAGTACCACCAATTTATTACACAAGGTTCATAGTGGTGATATATTTATAAGAATCCTTTGGATGAGATCATAGGATTGTATTTTACTTTTAAAACTACCAAAAAAATAAAAAATACTTCAAAAATCCAAAAAATATGTTTTGTATTTACATGTTTTATTAGATCCTTCACATATATGTTGTTGGTTCCATGTTGGTAGATGACATATCATTATTTATTATATACATGTGTTTCACACATATTTTGAGTGTGATATAACCATAAAAAGATACATGATCTATGCACTTTTGGATGTTGGGATTTCCCTCTACTCATATCATAAGGACATTGAGCCCATCCATCTCTATGATCATGATACATCTAGGATCTATCACTTTATGGACATTTTACATTATCATGTTTGAGCTCATATATGTAATTAAAAATGCCTTTATCCATGCTTATATCTTTTGTAGTTCACTTGATATGATATGCACTTAACATTTTTTTACTGACACATATATCTAGGGACTAGTATGATATGTTTATGTTGGTTGCTTATGCTTTCATTTATGCACTTCCTTGAGTGTATCACCTTGATATTATCTTGATTTTTTGATAACTTGAATATGATTTATTATTTTCAGCCCCCATGACTTTGTTTCCCTATTGAACATTCGAATATGTCATTGTTTATTATATGTTGGCATTTAAATATGTTTTTCTTACTTTTGTGGACATTCGACTAAGTCATGTCCCTTTAATTGTGAAGCATTTGAATATTCCACTTGTTTATGATATCCATGGAAATTTATCTGTTGATTTGATTTTTGAGTGCTCTTATGTGTTTGTTTGATTGCTTGTTGAGATTGTACTATTACTACCTAGACATTGCCATGATCTACATCATGCATCTTCGGACTTGGTGTGATCACATTGTCGGAAATATTGTCATTGATGTCAAAGGTTTAGTATTATTGGTGATAAAGGCCCCATTGCATTTAATGTTGTTTATCTTGGCTAATATGAGTTAATATTTATTTAATATTAACGAATATATTTTTGGTTGCATATGAGACAAAATAAGGGCCCATGGAGAAGTCGAAGAGTCACAGGATAAAGACAAAAGAAGGATGGGATGCATTTTCCCTTGATGAGTCATCTTGGGGAATACCAAGAGTCACCAAGTGAAGACAAAAGATTAAAGGGCATATTTATCATGAAGGGACACTTAGAGGAATACAAAAAGTCACCAAAGATAAGGACAAAAGTGGGAAAGACATTTTTGGTCATGAAGGGTCATCCAAGATTGGCGCCATTTTACATGAGGATTGAAGGGTCACAAAGGGGGAAGGCCAAAGGTCATTTGGAAAGATATAAATAAAGGCTTGAGTAGCCATTTGTAATGTGGGTGTGAGAGGTTAATTTGATATTGTAATATCTAGCTTAGAAGAGCAATTGTGAGAGATGATTTGTATTTTTTATATCTATCTTAGAAGAGAAAAAGTGAGAGAGAGGAAGAAGATGTACTGATCTATCATTTGTTGAGATAGAAACATTGAGAGATAGGTGTGTGGTATACACAAAGGGGTTGGTGATCCTGTGGGTTGGTGCTCATGAATTTTTGTTGAGTTGGTGCTTGGCAAAGAGGTTGGTGTTCACGAATTGTTGCTAGGTTGGTGCTCAGCAAAGGGGTTGGTGCTCATGAATAGGTGCTGGGTTGGTGCTCGGCAAAGGGGTTTGAAGCTCCTATGGGTTGGTTCTCATGAATTGTAGCTGAGGTTTGTACTTGGCAAAGGGGTATGGTGCTCTTATGGGGTTGTTCTCACGAATATATTTGAGATTGATTCTCTGTGGTTTTTCCCACATTGGGTTTCCACATTATATCTGGTTTCTCTCTTTGTCTTGTGTGATATTTATTGTTTGAGTTTTATTGCATATCTTAAATGATTGATTAAGTGAAATTTGGTTAAAGAAAAGATTTATAAGATATATAATATACTGATTCACCCCCCTCTCAGTATATTCTATGCTTAACAATTGGAATCAAAGCAAGTTCCTTCAGAAAGAGTTTAATAGCTTGAAGGTAGATCAAAGAAAAGCATAAGATGGCCAAGCAGCTAAAGAAGGAGAATCAAGAGTTAAAATCTATGGTTGAGGCTCTTAAGGAAAAGGTGTGTATCTTGGATTCTAAGTTGGCTATAGAAGTAAAAGAAAATAAGATATTTATTTAGGATCTTAAGAATCAATTAGAGGTTGCAACTTCAATTTTAACATCAAAAGAAGAAGAGTGTAATAAGTTAAAGGTTGAGTTAGATTCTTTAAAGGATAATCATGAGAATTTTATAATCAAGGTTGAGAAAGATCATGAAATATTAGTCCAAGGAAAGAAGGATGTAGGTTTTGAAGGCAAATCAAAGAAGTCGATCAGGCAGCCCAATGCTTTTAAGTTTTCAAATTCTTTTCATGGCCGTTGTTTTTTTTGTCATCATGTTGGTCATAGGGCAAGAGATTGTATGAGGAGAAGAAATGAGTCAAAGGGAGATCTTAGTCACATTCAAGAAAAAGGTATGATAAATATTGTTTGCTTTTGTTGTCATGAGGTTGGCCATATTGCTAGATTATGCCAAAATAAAGTAAAGAGATATTCAAGGTATTTCAAAGGATTTAGAGACCCTAGAAAATATGAGAAAAGACAAATTCAGGTTTGGAGACCTAAAATAGTAAAGGTTGATCAGGTTGAGTTCAAGAATGAAAATGAACTACTTGTTATAGTAGATAAATAATCAGATAAGAATGATTGTGCAGAATCTCTTGTTATATTTAAGCATGAGCTTTGTCAAGATAAGATAGTTGAAAAAGTTGAGAAAAAGAAAAACATCATAAATGATAAGGTTAGTAAGTCAAAAAGGTTAGACATGCTTAAATGGATTCTAAAATAAAAACACAAGAAGATCAAGGAAGAAATAGAGGAGATGTGGGAATCTCTTGAGATTTATTTCTAGAACCCTATTATGTGGGGTGTCTCTTCTAGGCTTCAAGGAGACACTTTTAAAAATTGAAGCATGGTGGATGCTATTGGGTCTTGGTTATGTTGCATGACAAAAAGTGTTTCAAATGATTATGGTCATTAGAAATTAGAATGTTGAAAAAGAACTAACAGTTTCAGAATGAAGGAAAAGAATACTCATGCAGATTCAATCAAGAAGGATCGAAGTTTCAAAGCTCCATTCATCAGGAAGAAGGTTTAGCCGTGTTCATGGTAGAAGAAACAACTTGAAGATTCTATGTTGGTGCAAACAGCTTTACATGTAAGAGATAAAGATTAGCCATGGTTCATTGATAGCAGATATTTGAGGCATATGACAAGAGATAAGAGTAAAGAAGATCAATGGTGGTACAGTGAGATTTGGAGATAAAACCACTACCAGGATAGCTGAAAAAGGTACTTTAATTCTGGAAAATGGTAGAACCAAGACTAATAATGTTTTATAAGCATAACATAAAGTGTAAGACAAATATGTGATCAAGGATACACCTTAAAGTTTCATGTGGAAGGTTGTGAGATTAGAAGAAAACATTCAAATGAGTTGATTACAGATTCTCAAAGGATAGGTAAAATCAGATATCTTCTCAAAGATCGGTGAGAGTTGGGAGTAATTTCTATTACTTCTTGCCATTAATGTTCAGCATCAAGTGAGGGGGAACTAAGTGTTAGCTCCAAGTAGGCCCTTTTCCATTGATGTCAAAGGGGGAGAATAATAGGTATAGGTACAGGTGTAGAAAATAGGTATAGGGAATAGGTACAAGTTGCTACAATAAGGGGGAGTTACTGTATGTTTTCAGATGATAGGATATGCAGGTGACAGGATGTGGCAGTTTTAGAATTGAGGTTGCCATCAATGACAAAGGGGGAGATTGTTGGAAATATTGTCATTGATGTCAAAGGTTTAGTATTATTGGTGATAAAGGCCCCATTGCATTTAATGTTGTTTATCTTGGCTAATATGAGTTAATATTTATTTAATATTAATGAATATATTTTTGGTTGCATATGAGACAAAATAAGGGCCCATGGAGAAGTCGAAGAGTCACGGGATAAAAACAAAAGAAGGATGGGATGCATTTTCCCATGAAGAGTCATCATGGGGAATACCAAGAGTCACCAAGTGAAGAAAAAAGAGTAAAGGGCGAATTTCTCATGAAGGGACACTTAAAGGAATACGAAAAGTCACCAAAGATAAGGAAAAAAGTGGGAAAGACATTTTTGGTCATGAAGGGTCACCACATGACTTTTCAAATGCTTGGATATGAAGGGTCATCCAAGATTGGTGCCATTTTCCATTAGGATTGAAGGGTCACAAAGGGGGAAGGCCAAAGGTCATTTGGAAAGCTATAAATAAAGGCTTGAGTAGCCATTTGTAATGTGAGTGTGAGAGGTTGATTTGATATTGTAATATCTAGCTTAGAAGAGCAATTGTGAGAGATGATTTATATTTGTTATATCTTACATAGAAGAGCAAAAGTGAGAGAGAGGAAGAAGATGTTGTATTGATCTATCATTTGTTGAGATAGCAACATTGAGAGATAGGTGTGTGGTATACACAAAGGGGTTGGTGCTCTTGTGGGTTGGTGCTCACGAATTGTTGTTGAGTTGGTGCTCTTGTGGGTTGGTGCTCACAAATAGGTGTTGGGTTGGAGCTCGGCAAAGGGGTTGAAGCTCTTGTGGGTTGGTGCTCATGAATTATAGCTGAGGTTTGTACTTGGCAAAGGGGTATGGTACTCCTATGGGGTTGTTCTCATGAATATATTTGAGATTTATTCTCCATGGTTTTTCCCACATTGGGTTTCCACATTATATCTGGTGTCTCTCTCTGTCTTGTGTGATGTTTATTGTTTGAGTTTTATTGCATATCTTGAATGATTGATTAAGTGAAATTTGGTTAAAGAAAAGATTTATAAGATATATAATATACTGATTTACCCCTCCCCTCTCAGTATATTCCATGCTTAACACAAATTATTCATGCTTCAATGATTTATCTACCTAGACATTTTAACTCTATATACACATAATATTTTCAAACTTTATCAAGTATTGATCCTTTCTCTCTTTCAGGAACCTATCGAATCTCAATCTCTTTGAGTGCATGACTTAAAAATTGAATTGGGAAAGGGGTAGGCAAACCATTTATGCTTTACAAGATTGTTTCCCCTATACCACCAATTGATATATACATAACCATCTTGTATACACTTCCCTAAGATTTGACACCTCTCTTACACATTATTCTAAGTAATTCATTACCTTACTTATCCCCTACCTAAGCACAAAACCCCTTTTTGACATTTATCTTACATTTTCAACCTGGGTGATAGATGACCTTATATTTAATTTATCAAAAGAATGTTATGGGTCTAGGTAACCATTGGCTGACCTAGACTAGGACCTAACTTATTTTTATCAAGTAATGATATAGAATAGAAATAGTTTGACCCTATCAAATAAATTTTCAAAAAGTTTTAGGGTTAGATTCAAATATATATACACATCCATTTCCATAATTTATAAGAAAATAAAAGAATAAGAATATTACATTGTGTATCTACTCCATGTGTCTAATATAGTGAAACCAAGTACCATATTATATTTTACATGTGTTACATGTACTAAATTTGATAAATATATCAACAAATCATGTTATTAAATCATGTTTTGTTTTACTATATAGGGTATATTTATGTAGTTATTATAGATGAGGATAATGAGGAGGGGACAAACCATTACTTGTGATGGTGTGTATAAGAAAAATAAAATTGAATTCTACAGTCACATATGGGGAAAACATTCACTATCTCATTGGGTTGTAGTTACTGGAACTTAGATTCAATGTTATCCTATGAAAAAATCTAATGTATGTTTTTTTTAAGACTTTGAAGTACATAGAAATATAATCCACTATTCAAATTTGGTTATTACTATTGGAGTGGATGCCAAGATCTCTGGATCAAACAAATTCATAGATTTATGATAGGCATGATTCAAGAATGTACAAAACATAATAGCTACAAGAAAATGAAATCATATATGAGAATATTGCATAAATAAGATAAGATCTAAAGCCCATCTTCCACTAAACAATAACTCACCAAGAAAGATGTACATATAGGATTGCATGAGTAATTCCTCTCCAAAAAGATAGTCTGAGAGCCAAAATAGAAGAGTAACTCCCATACCAAAAATATCCATTCAAGGGAGTTACTTCCTATTCATCCGGTCAGAATGTAACTCCAAGTACACCTAAGCAAGCTTATCCATGAAAGTAGGAAAAATCTAAGTGAGAGAAAAAAACCCATAATAAATAAATATGGGAAAAAAGAGAAACCCTACTTTAACACCCCCCATAAACACAACTTAGGTGGGTAGTGTAAAAAAGGAAATGGGTCCCAATAACTAGGCCTAATCAGGTACTCAATAAAAATTAATCTCCCGTAGACTAGAGAAAAGGAGAAAACCTATAGGGAAAAATCCTCATAATAGAGAGACATAAAATAAGTGAAGACGCTAGAAATCCCATCCTAAAGATGACATTGTTGATAATGTAGATTATACCCCAAGAAAAGTTCATAGATTAATGAACTTGATTTTAGTGAAGGGTTTGGTAAAGATATCTAGAACCTACTCTAAAGATTGGCAAAATCTAAAGTCAATGACCTAACCTTGAATAAGATCTTGAATAAAATGCATGTTAATCTCAATATGTTTGGTTCATTGGTGATGAACTAGATTCATTCATATCTTTATGGTACTCTATTTATCACAATAGATGATGGTGGGTTATCTAAAAATAATTCCAAACTCAGATAAAATCCCCTAAAGACAAATATCCTTAGTAACTATGTTAATATCTCTCTTGTATTCTTACTCTATGGATGATATATAAATAATATTCTTCTTCTTGTTAGACCAACTGATGGGACTATAAACCAAATAAAAGTTATAACCTGAATTGGAATTATATAGCCCAATCTAAATCTATAAAACTAGCTAAGTCAACCTTTGTGCCAAATCTGTATTAAGTCCTCAATCTATAATAGCCTTAAATTTAGTGTAATATCCTCTTATCTACTTTCCATTACATCTCATGTGGTTCTTGCATGAATTTGGAGATAAGTCCCACTACATATGAAATATTGGGTCTAGTATGAGTTAGATAAATAAGGCTATCAACAAGCTATTGATACTGATTGGCATCAACTAAAGGGATAGAATAGTCAACCTCAAGTTTAAATCCTAATAGAAAGGGAATCAAGGATGGATTACTATCAACCATGTGAAATTGAGCCAAAATATCAAGATCATACTTGGGATATACAAGTGAAATCCCTAAATCAAACTATGAAATATTGATGCCAAGGAAGTAATGTAGAAGACCCAAGTTAGTCATGTCAAATATGTCCTATAGATTTGTCTTCACCACTAAAATAGTTGATGAATAACTCCTAGTGATCAAAAGATAAAAAACATAAAGGACCAGTATCAATAAAGAATCATCCTACCATAAAAAATATACATAGGGTTCTGAATGACACCTAGTGAAACCTGAAGTAAGGATGAATGAATCCATCTTGGCGTACCAAGCCCAATGGGCTAGCTTGAGGCCATAGATGGATTTATTAAGTTTTTAAACTAAGGATGAATCCTAAAAAAACCTAGGTGGCTATTCCATCTATATCTCCTCTTTAATGTCTCTATAAATAAAGTCACTCTTCACATCCATCTGCTGCACATCCCAACCATGTGATTCAACTATAACTAGTGTGAGTTGGATAAAATTTATCTTTGTAACATGTATAAAGGCCTTTGAGTAGTCAATGTTAGCTACCTATGAAAAACCCTTGGTGACCAATCATGCCCTATACTTATCAACCAACCCATCTGCTTCAAACTTGGTCTAATATATCCACCTACATCAAACCATCTTCCTTCCCTTAGGAATTGAAATCAAATCCCAAGTGTGATTTTTGATTAGGGAAGAATATTATTATTACATATCACTATATCACTTAGGTATGATTAAAGTCTCTTGTAATGTCTATGGATATAAAATTAAAGCAAATAAAACATGTGGACCACTTTAATAATCTACCCAAGTACATCTCTCATCTGTTATATCCCCTACCCAAGTTCCTACACTCTAAAGTGTCTGTTTGGCCCAAAGGGGATCAAATGTGGTGAGTCAGGTGTTGAATCCTCATCCTCTAAAACACAACTATAAGTGGATGTAGAAGACTCCCCATCACTGCATTCACTATCATATATAGAAGAAAAATAACTTGGCTCAAGAACATGCTCTAGATGATCTAAGTCAGAAGAAAAGTAGTCAAGTTTGAGTAAATCCAATGAAAGAGAAGTGTCAAGTGTTGAGTCTATGGGACTCTCTTGAAATTGAACACTTATCTCTATGAATAACTCATGTGTGGTTTGATGTAGAAGATGCCACCCCTTGATACCATCTAGATAACCTAGAAATATTCAAGGTTTTTACTAATGTTATATAGCTTTGTGTATCTTCTTTGGTATACATTCCATAGCTAGAGATCCAAAACCCTAAGGTGATCAACATCAAGTTTCTTTCCATGCTAAGATTCAAAGGGTGTTATGCATTTCAAAGGTTTGTGAGGAACCCTATTCTAAATATAACAAGCATAATTAATGGCTTTGGCCCAATACTGAGGTGACAAATACTTAGAGTGAATCATACACATAACCATCTCTTTCAAGAACATAAATTGTGTTTTTTAACTCCATTCTATGAAGGAATGAAAGTAAATATTTTATATAAATTAATCCCCTCTATGGTACAAAATTTCTCAAATCTATTTTTGACATATTTACCTCCATTGTCACATTGAAACTTGATGGATTTCTCATATTGTTTCTTAACAAGAGACTTGAAGTCTTGAAAATATTCCAACACTTCAAACTTTTGCTTATAAAAGTAAACCCATGTATATCTTAATGAATGTGAGAATGTACTTAGCCCTTATAAAAGATAAATTGGGTAAAGGCCCAGATACATCACTATGTACTAACTCCAATGCTTGTGAAGCCTTTCAAGACTTGCCTTTGTCAAATTTTACTTCACGATTATTTCTAAGAGAATGCCCCTCACAAAGTCCCTCAAATAATTAGACTTGAGGAAAACCTATGACCATGTCATTTTTTATAAGTTGTTTAAGGTATCGGTAGTTAAGGTGGCCAAACTGATCATGTCATGATTTTCTAACTCTATCTAAATGAGTCAGTAATGTTGTTAGAGAAAAATAAGGTGAAAAATGTGAGAAAGTGTATAATATAGTTGGTGATATGCCCTAACCACTACCACTATAGTAACATTATACAATGCCTTGATGATAATTAAATTTGGTAAAAACTCAACCCTCATGCCTTTGCTAATATGAGTGATTTGATATACTAATAAGAGATTGGTTGAAATGGAAGGGACACTTAGAACATTATTGAATGTTCCTCCTTCCATTTTAACATACCCTTTCTATGGAATTGGTATAGAAGTTTCATCACCTAAATTAATAGAATACATTATGCAAGGCTCTAAGTAATAAAACTCAACTATTCAAGATCTCATGTAGTGAGAAGCACCTGAGTCAATGACCCATGAATATGTTGAAGTTGTAATTGATACAAGAGCCTTGCCCTTTTCTTTCCCCTTGTCATTTACTTTAGTAAAATATTGGCTAGATGAATTATGCTTGATGGAATCAATAACACCTATGTTTTTTTTGGAATTAGCTACTGAGGGAGGGGGGAATTAGTTGCTTAACAATAACTATTCAATTCTATTCATCATTTTATGAAGCATTTATACACATAAAAGATCAATTTATAAATAAGAAACTACAAAAAAGAACACAAGAGATATGTGGGAATCCCTATTGTGGGATAAAAACCAATAAAACATGCATATGGACTCTAGTCCTATAATGTCAATATCTAAAGTTTAGTGAAGCACCAACTTCACAAGGAGCTCCAAACCCTACCTAGTTAAGCACCCACTCAACTAGTCTTTTACAAGCTCTATCTTGCAAGGAGGATCCAAAACCATAGGTAACTTAGCACCAAATAAGTCACCTATAATATTTAATAAATTTATAATATTTTTTTATAACTCAACTCTATATTACAACCTTTTTTCACTTATTACCCTTTAATCTCACTCAAACAACCTCTTAGGCCTTCTTGCTCAAATAGCCCTTTCTTTGGCAGTATTAGATAAAATTACATTATTCAAAACCTATAAAATTATAATTAAATATTCATAAAATATTAAAAAAACATCCTTGATTATCTTAAACACCTTCAACTAGTTTCCAAACACCTATCTCATTTGCACATATACTCAATATCTCAACTAGTCAATTTAGGCCTATTAAGCCTTCTTAAGTACTTGACCCTTGATCTTACCCATATTAGTTTGAAATTAAAATTTAAATAAAATAAATAAATTTTAAATATATCACCACACACTTTTAAAATGTGAAACAAACATTGCATGAGTTAGTCATTACCTTTAAGGGCAAAAACCACCATTAGGCCTAATGGAGACCTAATGCAATTAGGTCTATTTTATCCATATTTCAATCTGACCCTTAGAAAAAATTATTGTATTAAATAATGGATTAAAAATTTAATAAATACCTCCAATATACCCCTAATAAGTTCACATTGAGTCCCCAACTTAATTTGGCCCATTTCACTACTTGGACCCACTAATTAGGTTTTCGCCAAAAGACTTTCTCACTGCCAAAAAGTCTATCTTGAAACTTTGAACCAAATAAAAAAAATTCCACATAAAACACGTAAAATAATATTAATATTATATTAATAACTTATAAAACTTCCTTAAAATATTTTTTCTTCACCATACAGGTGAAAAGGCCTCAAGAACACTCATGTAGATGGCTTACTCAAAACCACCAAACACTATTAACAAACAGTCAATTTTTTTTGAATCACATCATCCTATGAGATATTTATAACACCTTAAATATATTTTAATCCTTAAAATTACTATAAAATGACTCAGGAACATCCTTTTCACACACACATAGAAAGTTACATGTAGCATAGAAAACATAGTCAAGAAAATCAATTCTTAGAACATGTGTGGGAATACTTATTAAAATTATTTTTTGTGAAAATTTATCATAATTATATAATATTTTAAAATATATATTTCATGTTCATATATAAATATTGGTCTTACAAACTAATCTCATTATGTCACTCTACATAGACTTTAATGTGTTAGACAGACCAATTTGATGACAACTTTTTGCTTGAGTATATGCATCATAAAAAATTATACACAAACTAGATAAGAATGATATGTATTTAATAATTACCCCATGCCTTATAATACATCCCTAGTCCTTTTCAACTAATCCATAATCTCATTCTCATTCTCACCTAGTTTTCTCACTGTTATACTAATTAGGCTAGTTTAGCAATAGGCTAAGTTCCATGACTATTTTAGCACATTTTTGGTTAAAAAAACTAATATGAAATTTCATTTGCATAAAATATAAGTCTTAAACATCATCATTCATCCATTTTCATGCTTTGACATGGTCAACCCTACCTGCTACATCAAAATTCCTAAAAAAAAGGTTTTTTTTTTACAAATTTTACTCACTGTCAAGACAAACCAAAACCACCTAAGGAAACCTTGATAAAAAAATAAAATTAGGTAAAAAGTATCATTATAATCCATAAAACATTATGTATTTCATATCGGGTCTTTATTAGGGTTTTAGGAGGGTTTTAACTACCTTACCTTCTTAGCAATCATTCATAAAGGATTGCCCCTCAACTCCAAAACCAATTATTAGAAATTCAAGATAGAGAACTTCAAAAAATTACCTAAAGTGATCAATATATCATGCAAGGGTTTCACATGCCAATGAGCATGAGAAAATTCTTCTCAAGTTTTCAATACCCCATTTTGTGCACACAGTCAACCATACCACCAAATTTCTTGCTTTCTCCTATAGGATATAAATTAAAACTTGGTAAACATAATTAAAATATACCTCACACCTATTTAAATGAATTAAATAGATATGAAATATTTGGAAAGTGAACTTGAACCCTCATTAGACCATACTAGGTCTCTTTGCACATCATGCCTTAAACTACTAGTCCTATTTAGACTATGAAAACAACCTTAAACCTATTGTACTATTCTCAAAACTTCATACCCATGTCATACAAAATCATAACATAATATCACACTAAAAACCTTGCTCACATAGGTATCAAATGGTTTAAATCATCATGCTACCAAGCCTATGTTATTTCATTTGGTTCCTTAAATAAGGATTTATGAACTCAACATCAATAACAATAATGACAACACAGAATGGAATCAATGACACTTATATGACATCATTGACAAATTCATACATTCCTTATAGCACATTCCCAATAATTTCCCTATTTTTCATTGATGATAACAACTCATTGATAGAACCTAATTAGAGAGAATTATCTTACTGGGAAACATCTTAATGTAGATCAATCTCCCCTTTTGACATTAATGACAAAAAACTTAAATATACAAAAATAAAATAACATGTTATAAAACTCCCCCTTTCATATTTTATATCTTTGATAGATTCTTATTGATAGATTGATATGACTCCCCCTTTGACATCACAACTTGTGAACTTATTTTCTATTATTGGAGATAAAACACCTCCTCGTCATCTCCTCCTAAGCACTTTGTCTTGCTTAGTGACTACAAGGAACATGAATCACACCTAATTACTATCTTAGATTTTCAAAATTATCCTTTGGAAGAGGCTTAGTTAATATATCCATAATTTGATCCTTGTTAGACACTAATTCAAGCTTAATATTTTGTTCACTTACCTATTCTCTTATAAAGTGATACTTGATAGGAATATGTTTGGTCCTTGAATGAAAAACATGATTATTTGAAATACTTATGGCACTAACATTTTCAAAAATAATAGGAATAGGGCCATCAAACTCCACTTTGTAGTCTCTCAAGGTTTGTCTCATCCACAACACTTGAGTACAACATGAGGCTATTGTAATGTACTCAGCTTCACAAGTAGATATAGCTACTGAAGGTTTCTTCTTGTGTAACCATGAGACTAGACACTTACCTAAGAATAATTATCCTCCACTAGTGCTCTTTCTGTCATCTATACTCCTAGCCCAATATGAATATGTATAGGCTATTAGATCAAAGTTTTTACTCTTTGGGTATTATAAACCATATTCCAAAGTTCCTTTCAGATACATAAGTATCCTATTGAATAATTATAGGTTATTTTACTTAGGATATGCTTGGAATATTCCCATAATACCTACTAATTAGATGATATATAGTCTAGATGTAGTAGTATATAATAAACTTTGAATCATGGATCTATATTTTGTTTGATTGACCCTTAAGGATTCATCCTCCTTTCTTAGATTTCATTCTGTAACCATAGGTGTACTTACATCCTTACAATATTCCATTTAAAACTTATTTAACATATATTTTATATACTTGACCTATGAAATGAACATACCTTTTTTAGTTTGACTAATTTGAAGTCCAAGAAATAATGACAACTCTCCAAGTATAGACATCTCAAATTCTGACTTCATCATCTCTACAAAATCCTTGGTCATGTTTTCATTAGTTACACCAAGATAATATCATCCACATATAATAGAACTATAAAATAATGATAATTTTTAGTTTTGACATGCAGGTTATTATCTACAACTCCTCTCTTAAACACTTGGTCCAAATGGTACTTATCAAGTCTATCATACCAATTACTATTTACAACTCCTCTCTTGAACACTTCGTCCAAACATTACTTATCAAGTATATCATACCAAGCTATAAGGGCTTGTTTTAAACCATAAAGGGCCTTTTTCAACATACAAACATAATCCTTATTATAAATTAATAATAAACCCTCAAGTTTTTCAATGTATACCTCTTCTTCTAAGTTTCCATTTACGAAGGATAACTTATCATCCATCTAGTATATCTTGAATCCTTTTAAACATGCATATGTAATAAACATCCTAATGGACTCTAACCTTGGTACAAGAGCAAAGGTTTCTATAAAGTCCACTCCTTATACCTGAGCATATCCTTTGCATAAAAGTCTGGCTTTGTTTCTAGTGGCCTCTCCAATCTCATCCAATTTGTTCCTGAAAACCCATTTTATACTAATGATGTTTTTGTCTTTAGGTCTAGGCACTAACTCCAAAGTTTCATTCTTCTCAATTTGTTTTATCTTCTCATTCATTACATATAACCAGAACCTATCTTCACTTTATTTTATATAGTTTTTAGGTTAAAATTATGAAAGTGAGACATCATCACTCACCATTCTTCTCCTTTTCTATATACCTACACTTTTTATTTCCAATGATATGAGATTCAGGATGATCCATTTGAATTTACCTTGAAGGACCTTTTGAGTCCTTTCTTCCTAACTCTCTTCTCATCCTCATATATATCTATTTATCCTTCATCATTATTTTATTGAGAGTATGGATTCTTTGTCTCATCAACATTCACATTTGTGATATCAACTATCTTTTACAACCTTTTGTTACATCATCTATATTCAACACTTACTAATGAATATACTAAGAAGAAACCTTCATAAAAAATAGAATCAAACTTGCCTAGGTCCTCATCATCTCTCTTAATATATAATTTAATCCAAAAAACCTTGAAATGTTCAACACTTGCATGTTTGCCATTCTATAATTCATATGGAGTCTTATGACCATTCATCCTAATCTGACCTCTATTCAAAACATAAAATATGGTACTCACAACTTCTCTCCAATAACCATATGATAGCTTGGACTCATTTAACATGGTCCTTGCCATTTATTGGACTATTCTATGTTTTTATCAACAACTCCATTCTATTAAGGTGTTCTAACATTTGATAACTATCTTCTTATTCCATTGACCTCAAAAAACTCATCAAACTCATTTGAACAACACTCTCCTCCTTTATTAGACCTAAGACACTTAATTTTCACATCCATTTCATTTTAAACCAAAGCTTTGAAGGTTTTAAACTTGCCTAAAACTTCTAAATTATCCTTTTATTAATACTACCCAAGTCATTCTTGTGAAATCATCTATAAGAAACATGAAGTAGTTGTTTCCTTGAATAATTTGAATCCTTGTAGGTCCACATAGATCAGTATGAATTAGTTCTAAAGATCTAGTAGTGTAATGTTCTTTGGACTTGAATCTTCTCCTAATTTTCTTGTCATGTTGACATGTCTTACAAAGAGAATTTGTAGGTTTAGATATTTTGGGCATATTCTTCTTAGATCCCTTGGACTTGATCTTGACTAGATTATCAAAGTTCATATGACCTAACCTCCTATGACACAACCAAATCTCATCCACCTTGCTCATGAAAAATTTATTTTTTGTGATCTCATTTAGTACATAGAGATTATTTTCATTTCTCTTAGATTTGACAAACAATCTTCATAATTTATCTCTCCTTATCTCACATCCTTTTTCATGAAATGTTAGAATATGTCCTTGGGTATAAATTTGACTCACACTTAACAAGTTGTGTTTCAATCCATATACATATAACACATTTTATGTCTTGGTCTTCCCTTTGGCCAAGCTCAAATCACCTTTCCCAATTATGTTAGCAGATGTGTTATCCCCAAACCGTAATGAACCAGTGGAGTTCTTCTTCAAAGTGATGAATTTTATTTTATCTCCTATCATGTGACTTGAATATCCACTATGTACCATTTAAAATCTTCATCTTGAGTGTGAAAAGCAATCTGGGCTATCATAGATTTTTCTCCTCTATCTTTCTACTTCTTTTCTATAGGTTCTACTTTCTTGATCCATTATTTAGTGTAATGAATCCATAACTTCTCAACATGACTATTTTTCTTAATGTATTTTGTCCTATTCTCTCTTGCAATATTTCCTCTTTGGTTACAACTATAACATAAAATTTTGCTTCTCAATCTAAAGTTAACAACTTTATGTCCAAATTTACCACAGGAGAAATAATAAACCATGAAGGAGTTTACATACTATTATTATTTGACTTTGTTTATCTTTTGATGAAGATAGGATGAAGCATTATTGCCTTTGACATCTCTTGATGGGAGAAGGGCCTCCTTAACTTGTTGATTCTTGACTTCAACTTGGGGAGCTTCTACATAGGTCTTGATTTTATAAATTTAATCACTCCTTGAATAATCAATGTCTATTGTATTTTGACATTTCTTTAACTCTTTTTGTTCTTCTCTGAACCCAAGTCCTCTCATGTCATGAAAGGATCTTTGAATATCTAAGATATTATTCAACCTTTTAGTAATTTCTTCATACTTATGATAAGTCCTTAACTTGATAGCATATTTATCAATTTTTGCCTCTAAGGTCTTTATCTTAAATATAATATGGGTAAATTCTTCCATGTGATCCTTCTCTTTTTTAAACAATATTTACATGTTGTTTTCCTAAATGTGGGTATATTCTCATGGCAATCATAGAAAACACTTTCATTGCCAAGATCCATATATATGTTATAAAGATCTCCCTTAAACTATTAGGTCTACTCAAGGGACCAAGATTAGATACCAATTATTGGAAGTAGATACTAAGAGTGTGGGTGAATCAATTGATTAACAATAATTATTTTATTCTAATTATTATTCCATGAAACATTTACTCACATAAAGATCAATGTATAAACAAGAAACTACGCAAGCATATCACAAGAGAACATCAAATTTATGTGGAAAACCATCTTGGGGAATAAAACCCAGTGAACCATGTACATGGACTATAATCTTATAATTTTAATATCCAAAGTTAATGAATCATCAACTTCATAAGAAGCTCCAACCCCTACCTAGTTAAGCATCCACTTAACTAGTATTTTACAAACTCTATCTTACAAGGAGGCTCCAACCCCATAGGTAATTTAGAACATTTGATATTTTATCACCTTAAAACATTTGTTTCTAAATAAACTATAGATTATAACTTTATTTTCACTTACTACCCTTCAATCTCACTCAAACAACCTCTTAGGCTTTGTCACTCAAATAGCCCATTCCTTGGTAGTATTAGGTCAAATGACCTTGTTCAACACCTTTAAAATCACAATTAAATCTTCATAACATATTAAAAATACATCCCTAATTGTATTCAACATATTCACCTAGTTTAAAAACACCTATTTCATTTGCACATATACTCAATATCTCAACTAGTCAATTTAGGCCTATTAAGCCTTCTCAAGTACTTCACCCTTGCTCTCACTGATATTAGCCAGCCATGGACCCTTATATACATGAAATTCATTATAAATATATCAAAACACATGTTTAAAAGTTGAAAAAAGCATTACATGAGTTGGTCATTACCTTTAAGGGCTAAAACCACCATTAGGCCTAATGGAGACCTAATGCAACCAGGTTTGTTTTATCCATACATTACCACTCTGACCCTTAAGAACACTTATTTTCTTAACCAATAGATGAAAAAATTAATAAATACCTCAATTATACCCAATATAATTTCACCTTGAGTCCCCAACTCAATTTGGTCCATTTTACTACTTGGACCCCACAATTAGGTCTACTTGCCAATAGACCTTCTCACTGCCAAAAAGTCTATCTTGTAAATTTGAACCAAATACACAAATTTTACACATAACCCAAATGTAAAATAATATTAATATGATATTAATTAATTAAAAAATTTCCAAATTTTTTTTTCCTTCACCATATAGGATAAAAGGCCTCAAGAACACTCCTGTAGATGGCTTACTCAAAAACACCAAACACTTTCAAGAAATAGTAAAAAATATTTGACTCTTCAAACTTGAATAGGGACTTAAAATGAATAAAAATGAATTAAAATGATTATATGAGATATTTATAACACCTTAAATATATTTTAATAATTAAAATTATTACAAAATGACTCAAGAGTATATTTTTCACACAAACACACACACACACACACAGAGAGAGAGAGAGAGAGAGAGAGAGAGAGAGAGAGAGAGAGAGAGAGAGAGAGAGAGAGAGAGAGACAGAGAGAGAGAGAGAGAGAGACAGAGAGAGAGAGAGAGAGATGCATGTAGCATAAAAAACATAGTCAAGACAATCAGATCTTAGAACACCTATGGGAACAATTATGTGATATTTAAATGGGTTTTAATTAACCTTTATCATCATTATATAATATTTTAAAATATATATTTCATGGTCATATATCAATATTGGTCTTATAGATCAATCTCATTCTGTCACTCTACACAAAATTCATTGTGTTAGATAGACCAGTTTGATGACAACTTTTTGATTGAGTATAGGAATAAAGAACACTTATACACCAATGGGATATGAGGTATATGTATTTAATAATGACCTAATGCCTTTGAATCCATCTTTAGTCCTCTAAAACCAATCCCTAATCTCATTCCCATTCTCGTCTAGTTTTCACACTATTTTGCTCATTAGGCTTTAGTGATAAGCTAAATTCCATGACCAATTTAGCACATTTTTGGTTATAAACCTACTCAAAAAATTTCATTGAAATAAAATATATTTATTAAACATCATCTTCCATCCATTTTCATGCTTTGACCTAGTCAATCCTACCTACTACATTAAAATTACTAAAAATAAGGGTTTACTTGTAACTTTTACTCACTATCAAGACAAAACAAAACCACCTGAGGAAACCTTGAAGATTAATTTTCATGTTAAAAAAATAAAATTAGTTCAATAGGATCATTCTTATCAATAATAAATTATATGTTTCCTATTGGGTCTTTGTTATTGTTTTAGGAGGGTTTTGACTACCATACCTTCTTAGCAATCATTAATAAAGGATTGCCCCTCAAATCCAAAAACAATGAATATAAATTAAATATAGGGACATTACCCAACTTCCTTGAAGTTTTAAGGATATCATGCAAATTTTTCACTTGCCAATGATCATGATAAACTTCTTCTCGAGTCTGTAACACCCCATTCTATGTACACAATCAACCTTACCACCAAATTTCTTGCTTTCTCCTATTAGCTATGACTTAAAACTTGGTCAAAATACTTTAAAAAATACCTAAATTTTTTTATAATTATTTAAATAGATTTGAAACCTTTTTAAAATGAACTTGACCCCTCATTAGACCACACTATGTCTCTTTGCATTTTATGCCTTCAACTGCCAGTCCTATCTATACTATGAACATAACCTTAAACCTCTTTTAATATTCTAAAAAATCCATACCCATTCCATAAAAAATATTAACATGATCTCACACTAATAACCTTTCTCACACGGGTCTTAAATGGCTGAAATCATCATGCTACCAAGCCTATGCTATTTCACTAGGTTCCTCAAATAAGGCCTTTATGAACTCATCATCAAGAATAGTAATGACAACACAGAATGACATCAATGACACTTATATGACATAAATGGAAACTTCATTCATGAATTTTAACACATTCCTAACAATATCCCCCTTTTTCATTGATGGAACCTACTCAGAGAGACTTCTCTTACTAGGAAACATCTTCTTAATGCAAATCAATCTCCCCCTTTGAAATTAATGACAAAGAAATTATCTAAAATAACACTTCAATATACAAAAATAAAATATCATGTTATAAAAATCATCCTTTCATATTTTATATATCTGATAACTTCTTCTTGATAGATTGATATGACTCACCCTTTAACTTCATAACTTGTGCACTTCATTTCTATTCTTGGATCTAAAAGACCTCCTCATCAGCACCACCTAAGAACTTTATCTTGCTTAGTGACTGATAGGAACATGAATCAAACCTAATTCTTGTCTTAGATGTTCAAAATTAGCCTTTGAAAGAGGATTAATTAAGATATCTATAATTTGATCCTTGGTAGACACAAATTCAAGCTTAATGTTTTGTTCACTTACCTATTCTCTTAGAAAGTGACACTTTATAGGAATATTTTTGGTCCTTGAATGAAAGACATGATTATTTGAAAAACTTATGACACTAGTATTATCATAAATAATAGGAATAGGGCCATAAAATTATACCTTGTAGTCTCTCAAGGTTTGTCTCATCCACAACACTTGAGTACAACATGAGGCTATTATAATATACTCAGCTTCACAAGTATATATAGCTACTGAAGGTTGTTTCTTGCTTAACTATGAGACTAGACACTTACCTAATAAGAAATCTCCTACACTAGTGCTCTTTCTATTATCTAGAATCCCATCCTAATCTACATTTGTATAAGTTACTAGATCAAACATTTTTCTCTTTAGGTACCATAAACCATATTCCAAAGTTCCTTTGAGATACCTAAGTATCTCTTGACTGTGTGTAGGTGAATTTCCATGGGATATGCTTGGAATATTCCCACAATGACTACTACTTACATGATATCTGGTCTAGATACAATAGTATACAACAAACTCCCAATCATGGATCTATATTTTGTTTGATTGACCCTTGAGGATTCATCATCCTTGCTTAGATATTATCCTATAACCATAGGTGTAATTACAACCTTACAATATTCCATTTAAAAATTATTTAACATCTCTTTTATATACTTGACCTATGAAATTAACATACCTTTTTGAGTTTAACTAATTTGAAGTCTAAGAATTAAGGACAACTCTCCAAGCATAGACATCTCAAATTCTGACTTCATCATCTTTACAAAATCCTTGGTCATGTTTTCATTAATTCCACCAAATATAATATCATCCACATAGACTAAAACTATCAACTAATGATCATATTAAGTTTTGACATATAGGTTACTATCTACAACTCCTCTCTTGAACACTTGGTCCAAAAGGTATTTATCAAGTCTAGCATACCAAGCTATAGGGGCTTGTTTTAAACCATAAAGGGCCTTCTTAAAATTTTAAACATAATCCTTGTTATTATTTAATAATAAACCCTCATGTTGTTCAATGTATACCTCTTCTTCTAAGTTTATATTTAGGAAGGTTAACTTAACATCCATCTAGTATATATTGAATCCTTTGAAACTTGCATAGGCAATAAACATCCTAATGGCCTCTAACCTTGATACAGGAGAAGACATTTCTTCAAAGTTAACACCTTATACCTAAGCATATCCTTTACATACAAGTTTGGCTTTGTTTCTAGTGACCTCTCTAATATCGATCAATTTGTCCTTGAAAACCCATTTTGTACAAATGATGTTTTTATCTTTAGGTCTAGGTACTAATTCCCATGTTTTAGTCTTCTCAATTTAATTTAGCTCATTATTAGTTAAATATAACCAAAACCTATCTTCACTTGAGTCTATATAGTTTTTATGTTTAACTTTTGAAAGTAAGTCAACATCACTTACCATTCTTCTCCTTGTTTGTATACCTACACTTTTATTTCCAATGATTTTAGATTTAGGATGATCCTTTTGAATTTACTTAGAAACACATTTTGAGTCTTTTCTTTCCTCACTCTCTTCTTCATCCTCATCTATCTCTATTTCTCCATCATTCTTTGACTGATAGTATGTATTATTTGTCTCATCAACCTTCACATTTTATCTTAACTATATTTTGAAACATTTTTTTATAGCATCTGTAGGCAACACTTACTGATGAATATCCTAAGAGGAAACATTCATCATATCTAGAATCAAACTTGCCTAGGTCCTCATCATCTCTCTTAATATATCATTTACTCCAAAAAACCTTGAAATGTTCAACACTTGTAGCCCTACCATTCCATAATTCATATGGAGTTTTATCACCATTGAACCTAATCTGACCTTTGTTCAAAGTGTAAACTATAGTACTAAAAAATTCTCTCCAATAACCATCTGATATCTTAGACTCATTCAACATGGTCCTTGCCATCTCTTGGACTAAACTATTCTTTCTCTCAACAACTCCATTCTATTGAGGAAATTTAGCAGTTAAAAATTGTATTTTTATTGCATTGATCTCATAAAAATCATCAAACTCATTTGAACAAAACTCTCCTCCTTTTTCATACCTAAGACACTTGATTTTCATATTCATTTAATTTTCAACCATATATTTGAAGGTTTTGAACTTGCCTAAACCTTCTGACTTCTCCCTTAATAATGCTACCCAAGTCATTCTTGTGAAATCATCTACAAAAAACATGAAGTAGCTATTTCTTTGAATACTTTGAATCCTTATAGTTTCACATAGATTAGTATGGATTAGTTGTAAAGGTCTAGTAGTGGAATATTCTTTAGACTTGAATCTTCTCCTAGTTTTCTTGCCATGTTAACATGCCTTTCAGAGAGCATCTACATGTTTAGAGATTTTGGGCATATTCTTCATAGATCCCTTAGAGTTGATCTTGACTATATTTTCAAAGTTCATATGACCTAACCTCTTATACCACAACCAACTCTCATTCACCTTGCTCATGAAGCATTTATATTTTTTGATCTTATTTAGTACATCGAGATTGTTTTCATTTATCTTAACTTTAGCAATTAATGTTCCATTTTAGCTCTCCTTATCTCACATACTTTTTCATGAAATGTTAGAGTATGTCATTGGGTGAAAATTTTACTCACATTTAATAATTTTTTCTTCAATCCATCTACATATAACACATTTTCTATCTTGGTATTCCCATTGTCCAAGATTAAATCACCTTTCCCAATTATGTTAGCATATGTGTTATCGCCAAATCGTACAGAACCAATGAAATTCTGATTCAAAGTTATGAATTTTATTTTATCTCATATCACATGAATTGAATAGACACTATCTATGTACTATTTCAAATCTTCATCTTGAGTGTGAAAAATAGTTTGGGCTATCATATATTCTTCTCCTCTATCTTTCTTCTTCTTTTCTATAGGTTTTGATTTCTTGATCCATTATTTAGTGTCATGACTCCATAAATTCTCAACATGACTAGTTTTCCTGATATATTTTTTCCTACACTCTCTTGTAATATTTCCTCTTTGGTTACAACTATAGCATGGAATTCTGCTTCTCAATCTACAGTTAACAACTTTATGTCCAAATTTACCACAAGAGAAACAATAACCCATGAAGGATTTCACAAATTGTTATTTTTTGATCTTGTTTATATTTTGATGAAAATAGGATGAAACATTATTTACTTTGACATATCTTGATGGAGCAAGGACCTCCTTGACTTGTTGATGTTTGAATTCAAATTGGGAAGATTCTACATAGGTCTTGATTCTATCAATTTATCACTCCTCGACTGATCAATGTCTATTAGTGTCTAAAATTTCTTGAACTCCTTTTTTTATTCTTTGAACCCAAGACCTCTCATGTCATGATAGTATCTTTAACTGTCTAAGATATTATTAAGCCTTTTAGTACTTTCCTCATACTTCTAATAAGTCCTTAACTTGATATCATCTTATTCAATTTGTGCCTCTAAGGTATTTATCTTTAATATATGTTAGATACATTATTCCATGTGATACTTCTCTTTTGAAAAATATTTATAATCTATTTTACTAGCTTTGGGTATATTCTTATGGTAATCATAGAAAACATTTTCATTGCCAAGATCCATATCTGTGTTCCAAAGATCTCCCTTAGAATATTAGTTATGCTCAATGGAATATGATATGATACTAATTATTAGAAGTAGAAATTAAGAGGGGGGATGAATAATTTTATTACCAATAACTATTTAGTTCTATTCATCATTCTAGGAAGCATTTATTCACATAAAAGATCAATGTATAAATAAGCAACTACACAAGCATATCAAAAGAAAGCACAAATGATATGCAGGAAAACCTCTTGTGGGATAAAAAACACTAAACCATGAACATGTACTAAAATATTATAATTTCAAGATCTATATTTTAGTGAATCACCAGCTTCACAAGGAGCTCCAACCCTTACCTAGTTAAGCACTCACTCAACTAGTCTTCTACAAGCTCTATCTTGCAAGGTGGCTCCAACCCCCTAGGTAACTTAGCAACAAATAAGTCACCTATAATATATGATCACCTTAGAACATTTTTTTCTAATTAAAATGTATATTAAAACCTTTTTTCACTTATTACCCTTCAATCTCACTCAAACAACATCTTAGGCCTTCTCACTCAAATAACTATTTCCTTGGTAGTATTAGGTCAAATGACCTTGTTTAATACCTATAAAATATCAATTAAATATTAATAACATATTAACCTCAATAATTATATTAAACACCTTCACCTGGTTTCCAAACACCTATCTCATTCTCACTTATACTCGATATCTCGAGTAGTCAATTTAGGCCTATTAAGCCTTCTTAAGTACTTGACCCTTGCTCTCACCCATCTTATTTGGCCATGAAAATTTACACACATGAAATAAATTTTAAATATATCAACACACATGTTTAAAATTTGAAATAAATACTACATGAGTTTTTCATTACCTTTAAGGGCCAAAATCACCATTAGGCTTAATGGAGACCTAATGCAATTAAGTTTATTTTATCCATATGTTACCACTCTAACCCTTAGGAACACTTATTATATTAACCAATGGATGAGAAAACTCATACATACCTAAAATATAAACTATATAATTTGACCTTGAGTCCCCAACTCAATTTTTCTCATTTCACTACTTGGGCCCATGAATTAGGTATACTCGCCAATAGACCTTCTCATTATCATAAATTATGTCTTACAAATATGAACCAGATACAAAAATTTACCACATAAAACACATGTAAAATAGTATTAATATTATATTCATGACTTATAAAACTTCCAAAATATATTTTTTCTTCACCATATAAGCCAAAAGGCCTCAGGAACACTCCTATAGATGGCTTACTTAGAACCACCAAACATTGTCAACAAATAGTCAAAAACACTTGACTCTCCAAACTTGAAAAATGAATAAAATGAATAAAAACAAATTAAAATTATAATATATATATATATATATATATATATATATATATATATATATATATATATATAACACATTAAATATATTTTAATCTAAAAATTATTACAAAATGACTCAGGAACATCCTTTTCACACACATACAGAAAGTTGCCTATAACATCAAAAACATAGTCAATAAAATCAAGTATTAGAATAGTTATGGGAAAAATTATGTGATATTACAATGGGGGTTTTTTTAAAATTTAAAATAATTATATAATATATAAAAATATATATTTCATGGTCATATATCAATATTGGTCTTATAAACTAATCTCTCTATGTCACTCTACGTAGACTTCACTGTGTTATACATACCAATTTGACGACAACTTTATGATTGAGTACAGTCATAATAAATAATTATACACCAAGTGGATATGTGTAATAGGTATTTAATAATGAATCTATACATTATGATCCATCCATATTACTTTGCAACCAATCCCTAATCTCATTCTCATTCTTGCCTAGTCTTCTCACTATTTTGATAATCAGGCTAGTTTAGTGATAGGCTAACTTCCATGACCAATTTAGAAATTTTTTGGTAAAAAAACTACTCATAAACTTTAATCTTCATAAAATATAAGTATTACATATCATCCTTCCTCTATTTTCATGCTTTGACTTGGTCAACCCTACCTGCTACATCAAAATTCCTTAAAATAAGGGTTTTCCTATAGCTTTATTCACTATCAATACAAACCAAAACCACTTGAGGAAAAATTGAAGAGTAATTTACATTTAAAAAAATAAAATTAGGTCAAAAAAATTTTTTTTAGCTATAACCAATTAAATATTTCCTATTGGGTCTTTATTAGGGTTTTAGGAGGGTTTGACTACCTTACCTTCTTAACAATCATTCATAAAGGATTTCCATTAAAATACAAAAATAATGGTAGGAAATTAAAGCTATGGATATTTTAAAAATTCCATTAAGTGATAAATATCTCATGAAAATTTTTCATGTTCCAAAGAGCATGATAAACTTCTTCTCAAGTCTACAACACCCTATTTTATACACAACCAACCTTACCACCAAATTTATTGATTTATCCTATATTCTATGACTTAAAACTTGGTAAAAATGATTAAAAAAATACATCACACTTATTTTAATTATTTTGACATTTTACACCTTTTTAAAGTAAATTTTACCCCTCATTAGACCACACTAGGTCTCTTTGCACATCATGCCTTAAATTGCTAGTCCTATTTGGACTATGAAAACAACTTATAAACTCTTGTAATATTATAAAAAAATTCATACCCATGCCATAAAACATTATAAAATTCTCTCACACTACCAAAATTTATAACACGTGTCTCAAATGGCTCAACTCATCATGCTACCAGGCTTATGCCATTTTACTAGGTTCCTTAAATAAGTCTTTATGAACTCAACATCAAGAATAGTAATGACAATATATAATGAAATAAATGAAACTTATATGAAATAAATTAAAAATTAAAGCATAACTTGTAACACATTCCCAACATGTTATTCTTTAGGAGATGAGTTAGGTGATCTATTTACTTCTTCATGAACTTGCTTTCATCATGCCCATTTTTACTATAGTAAGCATACTTAACCTTATCTTTCTTAGGTTTACCATTGGAAGAGAAGAATTTAGTGTTGGTTTTGGTATATGTTGATTATTTATTGTTCTCTTGATCCTTATTATTATTCTTCTTCTCTTTGTTTAAAGTCTTTGCTCCATTCCTAGCAATTAGGTCTTGAGGTTTTGTGGACTTCAATGTGCCCATTTGAATCAACTTGTCTTTCTCCCTAGTTAAGTTAGAAATTAAATAATTTAAATATGGGTTTTTAAATTAAATTACAAAATAAATTTTAGTAGCATGTAAATTAGATACAAAGACTAAATAGTTGGGACCTAGTTTAAAGAGTTTAGAAAGAATAAGTTGGTTATATTCTTTATTTATCCCACATTATTTCAAATACAATTTTAAGGACTTGAACTTATTGATAAAATATTTAAGGGTGTAAAATTTTAAAGGAATTAGTATAATTATTTCATTCTCAATTGTATGACCTCTCATCACATCTCGATCCCCAAATAGTTTACCCAGAATGGTGCATACATCATGAGGTGATATGGCAGGCTCTAAGTAAAATAAGAGATCAGGTACTACAAAAAGACATTATACACCATAGACTTCATCACTACGGTTATACCACTTAAATATTTATGCATATATGCTACATTTAGTTTCATCACCCATGGTTATCCTATACAATACTCTTAGAATTATTATCATCTTGATTTTCCATTCATGATAGTTAACTAAAGTTAGTGGGTTGAATGAAATTGAATCCATTAGTGCAAAAATGAGATGTAGTAGTAGTGAAAGTTGAATTTTTTGTATAAATGAAATTTAAATAGAATGTAAAGAGTGACCAAAAATGCATAGTATATCCCCTTAACTATGAAATGGTGAACCCCCTAAATATTGCAAATGCACACTCTAAATATGTCAGACTCATCTGATAGTGCATATTGAGAAATTAGTGTAATGAGTCAAAATATGGGATTTTACAAAAAAAAATTATGTTAGACTCAAATGATAATTCATCCAAAGAAGCAAGTATAATGTGATCAAGTGAAAAAATGAATAACACTTTCTTTTTAAATATTCCCCACAATATATTATTTTATAAAAATATCCACTAACAATGCTAAACTTGAATAATATTCTTATGTATTACTTATGAATTAAAATAAAATTATCCTAATTTCCCTTTTTTACTATTAAAAAATTAATTTAACATGCTATGAGCCATATGGAATAAATACAAAATCAGAGTCAAACACGTAAAACTAGCTAAGGCTAAACACAGGTTGATACTGAACAAAGGAGACCAAACCTGATGTTATATAGAAGCATGCATTTTTTTTTAACAAAAATTCACCAAGGCACACTGAACACACAATCACAAAGAAACCAAAAAAACTATGGTAATGGATGCCAATGAATCAATTTTGCAAAAAATATGACTCCACCAAAAATGAAAAAAAACTCCCACAAATAGATAGTGAAAACTAGATTTTATTTGAAAATAACATATCTCAAGATTTCAAATAAAACTAAAATCAATAAAAAAAACCCAAAAAATTGAATACCATAGTGGCTCCGATATTGTATAAGAGAGGACAAAAAGATCTCTAGATCAAATGAATGCATAAGTTTGTGATAGGCACAAGTGAAGCATGTACACAACCTAATAGCTATAATAAAATTAAATAACATATGAGAATATTTCATAAACAAGATAATATCCAAAACCCATCTTACATTGAAAAATATCTCACCAAGAGAGATGTACATATAGGAGTGCACGAGTAACTCCTTCTAAGAAAGGCGACTAGAGAGCCAATAATAAAAGTGTAACTCCCATTGTCAAAATAATTGGTCAAGGGAATTACTTCCTATTTATCTTCTCAAAATGTAACTCCAAGTACACCTAAGCAATCTTGTCCACAAAATGAGGAAAAATCCAAGTGAGGGAAAAAATCCCATAATAAATAAATATGGTAAAAAAGAAAACCTCTACCCTAAAAATTTCAACAAAATTTTAGTTGCACAAATATCAAGGTAAAAGATTGAAAAAGACTCTATGAAAGGTTCCTAGTTGCACAAATATATGGGGTAAAACATGAAGAAATTATTGATACTATATGGGGTAAAACATTGAAAAAGACTCTATGAAAGGTTCCTAGTTGCACAAATATATGGGGTAAAACATGAATAAATTATTGATACTATATGGGGTAAAACATGAATAAATTCTTGATACTATAAAGAATAGAGTTGATCCTAGTGGTTCCTTAGATTAAACCCCAAAGGTATGTTGAATTGTCAAATGCAAATATATTTACTTTTATCAAAAATTATTTATTTCTTAGGTTTTACATATAAATTTAAATTGAAATATATACTAATTGTTTTTTTAGACCTTAGTGGTTCTAAATTATCTTCCATCTTCATGTGGTTGTAACCATTAGTAGATAAATACATATTCTTGAAGCTAAGAGAAGTTTTTGGTTCTTGTAGGTCTGATTGTTGGTTGACAACATTTGTTGTCAATATTGCTTGATGATGCCATGGGTCCCTCTATCCATTTTAATATTGATAAATAAATTATGTGTGTTAGATTAGATCCATTTCATACATGACCAAACTATCATTATACTCATATAAAGATAATGTAATGATTTGACAACATTTTGAAAAGAAATGGAATCATTTTACTTATAGAATTGCCTTCATTATCCCTCTAGACATTGTAACCCTTCAAACACTAAATTTTTAGGATAAATTTCATATAATACACCATATAAACAAAATTTACACCATTCCATATACCCATTTGACCAAATATATTGTTTATGAAGACTCCCAGGGGTATTGATCTTAGAAACATGTCAAATTTACTATTTCATGAATGAGCATTCAACATGTGTGAATCTCTTTCTAAAACCTAAAAAAATTTCAAAATGTTATAAACATCTGACATATATAATTTGAGTGATAACCATGTGCTAAAACTTCCTAATATCCAAAATCTCTCTTAAAAATTAGGTAGGGTTCTATCACTGGTAGCAAGTGAAAAAAAATCATAACTTGAGTTTTAGGGCACTTCAAAATCCCATTATTTTTTATATAGGTTGTATTTTACCTCCTATTCACTTCTTTATTTGACAATAACTTCCCAAAATGCATGGATATCAAGAAAAATGCAATTTATGAGTCTACTATATATGAGAAACACATACTTGTTTGAGTTTATGAATATATGCTGAGCAATTTTGATCTTCAAGGTCTAAAATCAAATCTTATATCTTTTTATGGATTCCCTACAACTTTATTCTTTGAGGATCATGAAGTGATTGTGCCTAGATCATTTATAAATATAAGCTTTGTATTGAAAACTATGCTCAGAGCTCTATTTTAGGACAAGACTTGAATGAATCTTTCAAACTATCATGTAAATCATTGAGAAAAACATAACAAATTAAGAATCATGATAAAATACATCAGACTATCATTCATACATAGGTGGATCTTATAAAAATATGTTTATTCAATTCATTATTGAGTCAATCTATGATTGCATTCTCATTCTTGAGTCAAACTATGTTGCAAAATTATGTATCCACGTAGATTATGTAAAATAGGATTAAGAAGAAGATAGTTTATTGTTAATGAATAAAACTCAAACAAAATAACTTCAATGCAAACTAATAATTCTTGCCTACATGTAGAGTAGGAATCCAAAATTAATTATATCATGCATTAGTCAAGTAAAACCCAAATAAGCATAAAAACATAACTCATTAAGATAACTCCCTCATGGGGTTTTGAAAATTAAATCTGAGATCTATTGAAAGAAGGAATACAACATCAAACCTTCCCAAGAGCATCCCTCCTCCCAGTGTGGCTCAAAACATGATTTTCCCCTGATTTGGTGCTCCTAGTCTTTTGTCAATGGTGAGTGGCTTGCTCCTCCATCATCTCTCAATGAACCAGTGAATTAGGATCATAAATTTGATCAATATATGAAAATGGTTTAAGATATTTAAATAAAAAATTCAACATGATAACATTACAGAAAAATAGCTTAAAAGGATTAGTGAGGACCCTTATATTTATAGATTTTTAGAAATGATCAAAATCAACCATGACTATCCATCTTGAGATCAAGATGTGTGTCCATGAATCAATTCAATTTTGGAGGCTCGATACATAAATATCCCCATAAATATTTGGAATAAAGGATAGTTAATGAGGCATAAGAGGGCTTAAACTAGATATTTATTCCATTTATGGCTTATAGATGCCAACCCATTGATGATGTCATCAGATAATGTAGATATTATAAATGAATTTCCAATTAATATATCTTCAATAACTTCCATGAATTTTCCACTTAAGCCCTTGATTTGGTTTAATTTACTTAAGTGAGGATAATTAAATTTTATGTAATTCTTTGGAAATTAGTCATTTATTTAATCAATACTAGTCAAAACCTCAAGTTACTGAGTCATAATTTGATTGGAGTATAATTAGAATAAGGTGTCAGTTGTGTATGAACCAATTCTCCATTTAGAGAATTGTGGATGTGAAATAACACATGCACATGTCTTGTGCTTTTGAATTAGAAGAATTCAATAGTTTAAAGCATCAAATTGTGTTTTCATCATTTTGACTCTAAATGATCTGAGAAAAGATAATAATCAGTGATTTTGGCCTAGATTGTGCATTGTTATATAATTTCAAGTAAGATTGATAATTTCAACACAATGGTCATAGGAATTTGATGACTACATTTTGCTTCTATTTGATAAGGTGTGGCAAGACATTCATTCAAAGCAATGTCTTTTCAAAGAATGAAAGAGTTGTCAATAATAAGTTGGAAAGAAATGACCCATGATGCCCCTTTGAGAGGACATACGAGGATGAAAGAGAGGGATGGAATCTCAAAAAGAGATAAAAATATTGAAATTAACCCATGGATGAGATTAAATCTAGATGAGTTAATGCTTACACTTGTTGATTCTCAATGATCAAAATATAATAGAATATAATGGGCTCCAAAGTGGGGGGAAGTGGGAAGAGTACAATCCTGAAACATAAGTAACACACTTTAACACACCCAAAAGAGGGTGAAAGTTGCAAACTTATGGAATGATCAATCCTGAGACAAGTTGCATACTTTAAAATTATTAGAACAAGGGCAAAAGTTGTAGAGCTTAGAATTAGAAAAATTAAAGCATTGCTTCAAAGAAAGAAGGTCAATGAATTAATAATGTACCCCACTAGAGCAAATTTGATCAGTTGATAAACTAATTTAGCCCTGGTAGGTATGATTTTGATCACTGATAAGGAAGTTTTCCCTAGTAGGGATGATTGGATCGATGATTGGTCTAAATATTATGCCCTTGCAGGGTAAATTGGAAAGTGTAGCTCAAAGATATAAGTTAATACATATATTAAATATGAGTGGGCACAAATGTAGATGCAAAGATCTTAATGACTGAAATAGACACAAAAAACCAAGTATACAAAGATGTACAAAGTGATGAAAGAGATGATTGGAATAATGAGGATGACTAAGATGTCTTGAGATACGTCATGTATCCAAGAACTACCTACATTGTCTAGATAGACCTAAAACCAATGTAGTTCACCCAAAAGTGGGATAAAATAGAATGAAGAAGGAAGAATAGAATAAAGAAGGACTATTATTCAATAATACTCATAGTGTATGCTAAGATAAGCATGTCTTTCATAGAGTCTCATGTTAGGTATGGTGAAATAATAGCTAATCTTTAGAGCTTCGTTGACTTTTGGACTTAGAATCCAAAGTAATTGGTGCTTACTATAGTAAAAGTGAAATTATGCATCATAAGTATGAGTAACCTATAATGACATTATATTTTTATTAAGATGAGTTAGTTCAAATGTGAATATTTATAATTAAAAACTACCAATACCAGAGTTACAATGATTTACATTTAAACAAAAAAACAAAAACTAAGAAAAAAATACACAATGTAACCTAATTTAAAATCAAGATATGAACAATCAAGATTTAAGTAGGAACAATAATGTATAAAATCAAAATAAGAACAACTTAATAAACAAACATGAAAGCAAGATATGAATAATCAAGACCTATACATATTAAGAAGATGTAATTGGAAAAAAAAATAAAAGAACAATTTAAATACAACTCTAAACAATTTAAGCCTAACTAAAAACTAGATGAAAAGAGTGAGTAGATAAAGTATTTGAACTCAAAAGAACAAAGAAATAAAATAATAACACAAAGTAACAAAACATCAAGAAGAAATAACAAAAGAATAGAAAAGAACAAAAACCCATAAAAAAATAAATGGAGAGACAAGAAAGCACAACAAAACAATAATAAAAATAAAATAAACACACATAAATAATAATTAGTCACAATGTTAGTGGAAATAAATAAAAAGGTGAATTATTTGTGTAAGTGAAATAAAGGCGATACTGTTTGCGATAGGGTGACCCTTAATCTAAGAGATAAAGAGACTAATAAGATAGAAAAAGAACAAGAGAGACAAATTTCCCCTCAAGTGATATGGAAACAACATAGAACAAAATGGGGAAAAAATTAAGAAAAGGAAAGGGTGGCGAAGATGACTCTAGATATACGAGATAAGTAGATGATACCTACATAGTTTTATAGATGTGAGATCCAACATGAAATTCAAGCCAAATTTAGTTTTCCCAAGAAATAGGATAGAATAAAAGTGATGATAAGAAAACATGATTGATGTTGTAGAGGAAATAAGGAAATGGGCTCACAAAATGACAAGAGCAGTCAAATGAGTGCTCACAAATTGGTGAGAGCATGGGATCAAAGAAAAGAAAAGTGCAAGAGAATTTATATTTTTTGTTTTATCAATCATTTTCTCATTTTTTTTGTTTTATGGATAAGAAACATAAATGAAATGTTAACAAAAAGGTTTAGGGAACTACTTAATTGAGGAAATGCACTTCCATAGGCAAGTGCTCAATCAACATCTAAATCAATTGCAATGGGGATCATGAATATAAACAATGACACAGGGAACCAACTAATCAAAGAGATGCATGTCAAAGAGTATAAGTTACAATAATATCTAAAATTGACTACAATGGCCCAAGCTCACAAAATGGTGAGAGCATGACCTTGTTAAGGAAATAATGCCTAACAAGAATCAATAAAATAATAATAAAATAGTATACAGTGTGAGATAAATATGAATAATAATTTAGTAATAAAAAACCATATGCTAATGTATTCATGTTCACTTATCTATAAGAAGAAGATGCAAAATAGTATTTAGGCTGAACTAATTTATAGAACCGACATTAAGGGCATCCAGAATGCGTACGAGTCATAATCAAGATCATAATTACTCAAGGTAGAAAAATATCTAGGTTATAATGTCCAAGATAAAGTGAGATAAAATAAATATGTTCCAAGATAGGATGGTCCAGGGTGGGATAAAAAGAGTCTAGTTGGAATATAAATGATCCAAAGTGCCAATGGTCTAGAGTTTCAATAGTCCAGAGCCATAAAATAATATGGTTCACATGAGAATGGTCCAGGGTAGGTCAAACTAGAATAAATGTGGTCTAAGATAGGATGTTCCAGGATATAATACTGGGATAAAATTACTTTATTACACATTTCCCCCAAGTAAGGGGTCTTGTAGACAATGTTTCAAACATTTGTCAAGCATATAACCACTTGAGATGTATAATGTTCATGGTATTTGAAGTTCTTTGCCACCTGAACTAGTTAGTTGGTATGCCCTTGATCCATAATTTGTTGTGATAACATATTGGCCTAGCTAATTGGGTTGGAAATTACCCTTTTTCTTGCATTCAACATTAGTGTTCTTATAATTTTCATTTAAGACCAAATAAAAAATTTAAAACTCTTGAAGGAGAATGTGCTTTTTATAACTTATACACAATCTATTTTGATAGGATTGCAAGTTATCTAGGGAATCCAAACATGTACCATCAAGGAATTCTAGATCTTGAAATCTTGAAACTCTATAATCTTCATCATCTTCAATATTCTCCAAGGATAACCACAATGAAGGCAACTCAATCTCAATCAGGATAATAACTTTTGTGCCATAAACAAGGGAGTACAAAGTGGCTCTTATAGGGGTTTGATGACTAGTGAAATAAACCCAAAGGACAAGAAATTTTTTTAAGTGATAATTATAGCCAGCATCATTGAAAATATTTTTTAGTATTGTAATAATTATTTTGTTTGATGCCTCGAGTTGACCATTTCCTTGCAGGTTAAATGGTGTGGATTTCTTGTGCTTGATTTTAAATTTTTCACAAAGAGCTTTAACATCTTGATTTATAAATGATTTTCCATTATTGGATATAATATAGTTTGGGATACCATATTGACAGATGATATGGTAATGCATGAAATTGGTAATCTACTTCTTGGTGATGTAAGTGATAGGAATGGCCTCAATCTACTTAGTAAAATACTCAGTAGCAGTGAGTCATTATTTATGGCTATCAAAATATATTGGGTTAATATTATAGATGAGATCGAGGCCCCATGTAAAAATGGCCATGGTGTAGTAATCACCTGTATTGGAAAGGAAGGTGCGTGTATCAAATTACCATATTGTTGACAAACAACACACTTCCTCACATAATTGCAAGTATTTATCTCCATTTTGGGCCAATAGTAACCTATTCTAAGGATATTTTTGGCCAAGACTACACCATTGGTGTAGGTCCTACACATTCCTTCACGAACCTCCGTAAGTGCTAACTTGGATTCTCCCAAAGATAAATAATGAAACAATATTCCATCATAGCCTTTACAATAAATCATGCTTCCAAGGATGGTATAATGGGATATGTAATGAAGGAAAAGTTTCTAAATATTATTGGAAAGGTTAGGTGGAAAACGTTGGTCATGAAAATAATTATAAATGTCTTAAAACCAAGGTAATTTAGGTGGGTGATTGGGATCAATAATGGTGCATATCCTTTCTGAATCTGGCAATACATGAGCAGGTTGTAGAAGATTTTAATGAAAAACTAATACTCTTTAACACTAATACTAATCTATATCATGGACCTAATTGTTGTCATTGTATTGATGGATCTGTTATTAGCCCATGGTAGTTGTTCAAATGGTAGGGATTTGAAATTAGTTTTGAGATTACCCACAATATGCTTCTAGAGTACAAGCTTGTCATCTCTAGTCTACTATTGATCCATGGTTTGATTAATAATCAATTAAGAATCCCCATAAACCATTAAGTGTTGGATATCCCATTTTACTAAAATACAAAGTCCTATAATAAGTGCTTCAAACTTGGCAATATTATTGGTATAATGAAAATTGATATGAAATGCCTTGGGAATCAGATCCCCTTGTAGTGTAATAAACAAAATTCTATCCCCAGATTCATGAGAAGTAAATGAAACATCAAAATTAGATCTTCTACTATTTATTTTTATTTAGTACTTCTTTGATTGTCATAATATAATCATCTAAAAAATCAAATTTGAGTGGTTGATGTCTATAATAATGGGTTCTACAAGTTGATCTACAATAACCCACCCCTTGATAGCTTTTTGATTATGATACTCAACATCAAACTCGTTTAATATCATGAACCATTTGGCCATGAAGCCTATGAGAATTAATTTGGATAACAAAAATTTGAGGGGCTCCACTTTAGCAATGACAATAGTTTTATTATTCAATATATAGCATTGCAAATTTTGGGAGATGAACACCATGGCTAAACACACCTTCTCACTAGGTATATAATTATTCTCATAAGCCACTAGTGTATGGATTAAATAATAAACTACATGTTCCTTGAATTGATCATCATGTTGGGCCAAGAGTTCCCCCATTTCATGTTCAGTTGATGAAATATAAAGAAGCAATGGTTGTCTAGATGTTGGCAATCTCAAAATTGGTAGGTTGGACAAATACATCATGAGATTCACAAATGCTAATTTATAATCCTTGTCCTATTGAAAGGTGACACTTTATTCAAGATATGTGTAAATGGGTGGCACTTATCTGTTAGTTATGAAATGAATCTACAAATATATTGGATCTTTCCTTGTAGACATAGAGTTATTTGAGATTATAAGGTGAAGGCATTTCAACAATGTCCTTGACCTTAGCAAGGTCTAATTCAATCCCTCTTTGTAGTACAACAAACCCTAGAAATTTTATTAAAGTGATGCCAAAGACACACTTATTAGGATTCAAATGGACTTTGTACTCATAAAATCTCTCAAAGATTATTCGTAGAACATTAGGATGTTCAACACATGTTCTTGATCTAGCTAAGATGTCATCAACATAGTCTTTAATAATATCATGAATCATGTCATAGCAGATGATAGTCATAACATGTTGATAAGTGGATCCAATGTTCTTCAATCCAAATGAGATGAATTGATAATAAAATGTTCCCAATTGTGTGTTGAACATAGTTTTGTGTTAGTATTCTTGAGCTATCTTATTCTGATTGTATCTATAAAATTCATCTATGAGGGACAACATCTCATACTGAGTAATAGAATAAAAAATCATTTTGATGTTGGGCAGAGAAAAATTGTCTTTGGGGAATGACTTATTTATATCTCCAAAATAATTACAAAGGTGTAGACCTTATGGATTTTTTTTAATTCTAACTATGTTTGATATCCATTCTGAATAGTCTAGTGGTCGGATGAAGCCCAGTCCTAATAATTTCTCCAATTTTATTTTTACCAAAAGAGTGATGCATGGATGAATCTTCCTCAAATTTTGTTTGAATGGATTGGCATCTAGATGGACAATAAATTGATGCACAAACAAGTTAGGGTCCATATATTGGAAGGTAGATTAGAAAGTGGAGGCATTTCAATAATGACCTTGACCTTAGCAAGGTCTACTTTGATCCCTCTTTATGATACAATAAACCCTAGAAATTTTACTAAAGTGATGCTAAAGACACACCTCTTGGGATTCAAATGGACCTTGTACTAATGAAGTCTCTTGAGGATTCTTCTTAAAATGTTAATATGTTTGTCACATGTTCTTGATTTAGCTAGGATGTCATCAACATAGTCTTCAACAATATCATGCATCATGCCATGGAAAATGATAGTCATAACATGTTAATTAGTGGCTCTAATGTTATTCAAGACAAATGGCATGACTAGATAAAATAATGTTCCCCAAGAAATGGTGAATGTAATTTTGTGCTAGCCTTCTTGGGCTATCTTGATCTGATTGTATCCAAAAAATCCATCCATAAGGGACATCATCTCATATCTAGTAGTAGAATCAAAAATCATGTCAATTTTGGGTAGAGGAAAATCGTCTTTAGGACATGCCTTATTGATATCTCTAAAATCAGTATAAAAATGTATACCCTATGGATTTTTTCTAACTATAACTATGTTTGATATCCATTCAAAATAGTCAAGTGGTCTGATGAATCTTGCTCCTAATAATTTCTTGAATTTTTCTTTTATCAAAAGAGTGATGCATGGATGCATCTTCCTCAGTTTTTATTTGATTGTCTTAACATCTATATGGAAAAAAAATTAATACACAACCATGTTAGGGTCTAATCTTGGCATGTTAAAGTAATCCCATGCAAAAATGTCAAAGAAATCCTTCAAAATGTAGATAATGTGATCATGCTCCTCATCAGTGAGGCAGGATCCAAGATAAATAATTTTGGGATCATCATATGTTCCCAAGTTTACCTTGGTAGTGTTTTATACAAAGAGTGTAGAACCATCTTCTACAATAGTAGGTAGCATTGGATCCTAATATTTTGCTTCTTATACAATTTTTTGTTGTTCTTCCCAAAGCTCTAGATAATGTGATGAATCTAAATACACTAGTTTAGGTAATAACCAACTAGAAAATATATTAGGAAAGTCAAGATTAAGCTGCTGAAAGACTTTTTGTTATTCTAATGTGATGCTAGTATTGGATATGGAGATAGGAGTTGATACACCTTGTTTATCCTTTAGATATGAGCAAACTTACTCATCCAAGAGTGCCTAAAATAGGTTTTCACTCAGGGCTTATATTTTTCTTTATTATTTCCCTAACCAATGATTTCCTCAAAGAGGTTTTCACTTGAGGATCTTGATGTTTTATATTTTTCATGACCAATAAATTTTACCTACTCTCCAAAGTAGGTAGAAGGGTCCAAATAGAAATCAAATCCTTATTTATGATCACCAATTGGTAATCCATTTTTGAGGCCCATGTACTCAACAATAGATTCTTCATTCTGGAATTCATCAAGAGGCATGATAGAATTTTGATAGTCCCAATCAATGAGTTTGGGGTGGCAAAGGCAAAGGGAATAATGAGATGTGGTATTCTAAATGAAGTTTGAATCAAATAAGTCCATACAAATAAGCTCATTATAAATACTATAATGGGACACTACATCACTACTAGGAATCTCATTGCTAGTTGATTTAGAAGAATCACTATCTAAAATCATGAGGTCACACTCAGGTGGTATAATTATGAGACCTTAATTCATGATAGGTTTACCAATTAATAAAGGTTCTAGGATTCCTTACTCTTGTGGCCCAAGGAATTTTCATGTATAATCAAAATTATTCATAATCTAATTAGGATAGGATATTTTTGATTTTGAAAACAATTAGCAATGTCATCAAAAATATAATCAGTCTCCTTTAATGAAAGCCTCTCGATCCTAATTTGGTGAAGTAGAAGGTATAAATAGCATCGGTATTTTATGTGTATATTTCTTATTTTTCCAAATCATGTTGGGTCTATAAGGCTTTTTGGAAGGTTTGAGTTTGCCAAAAGATTTGGGAGACTGGGCTAACCTAGCAATATGGAAGGCATCTTTTAGATGATACATAGAAATGCCTGCATCCTCTATAGTAATTTGTTGTGCAAGAGTTATGGGAAATGGATCAGCCAAAGTAGAATCAAGGTCACTTAGGTTGATATAATTATATTTGGGCAGATGCAAAACTATTTCCTTATTTTTATTTTTAATTAATTTAGAACCAAGATAATAATTATAATTATGAAATTTAGTGTCTAGATGTTTGCAAAACTAGTAAGGATGAAGAATGGTAGGAATGGTGACTTCAATCCCATTGTGGGAGAACTTGAGGTATTAGTGTAAAGTGGATGGGATAGTCTACACTTCATGGATCCAAGGATGACCAAAAAGTATGTTATAAGGAAACTCGATATCCATAATATATAACAAGGTATGATGCAACATAGACCCAATAATGATTAACAAATAAATAGTATTGAAATATTCCATTTCAACATTGGCATATGACTTGATTTTAATTATATATAGATGTATGTACTTCATAGTATAACTCAATCACTATAATATCTTGAGAGACATTATGTTCAACCTTAAACAATTGTCTATAAGAACCCACTTAATTTTATGGTTTTTAATGATGACCTCAATATACAAAGGGTTTTTGAGGCTAGGACCAAGAGTGGACATATCTCTTTGATAAAATGTAACCTATTAAAATGAAGACAAATGCCCTACAAGTGTTTGTAATTATTCAAGGTTAATGTCTTGGGGAATAGTAGATTGTTGAAAAATGTCATTAAAAATAATTCTATGGAATTTAGATGTATGCCAAAGATCTAAAATAGAAATTTGTATAGGGGTTTTACTCAATTGGTCTGAGATACTATACAAATTTTTAACAATAACACGAGCAGGTTTAACCTTGGCTGGTATAGTGTTCAAGTTTGGATCCAAAGGCATAATGCTTGCATTGGGTCCAACATTGAAAGAGGGTAAAGGGACTTAAAGGGTAACTTGTGAGTGTCTAGTTGAAATTGTGCAATCTAGAGGTGGTAAAGAGACATTATAATTAGAAGATGAAGGAAAAGGGCCTTGGATGGTGACTCACAAGCATCTAGTTGTGTTGGCATAATTGTGAGTTGGCAAGGAGCCATTATAATTAGAAGAAGCGGTTCTAGAAATAACAACCCACAAAAATTGAGGTGCAATAGAATTGTGTGTACTCAACATGATGTTACTTGAAAGGGAGGGTGTTGAACTAATAATGAGGGATCTGATACTTTGATAATTACATGATGGTTCACAAGCTTTGATAGTGATGGTGGTAATGTGCTTTGTAGAAATATGCCCTACAATATTATTGTAATCATAAGGCATGTTATTGTAACCTAGGTTATTAACGTGCGTATTATGATCATGATGATTATGAATGTAGTCTTGAGCTTGTTTCCACTGATTTTATCCTTGGTTCTAATTATTTCTTGCTAATTTTTAATTATGTCTAGGAAATGGATCTTTGTAGATGACCATATCCTAATTAGTGTTTTTTTAGGAAAGTTTGATTTCAAATTTGCCACTTTCAATTAAATATTCAATGAGATGTCACAATTGAACACATCAATAAGCACCATGGCTAACAACATGATGAAAATTATAAAACTCATCTTCTTGATACCAATCAGGTTTGCATTGATATTCAGTAAATGGCCTTGGTATAGGCCACACAATTAAATTAGCTACTATGGGATTTTGAAACATAAATTCAATAGGATCTCCTAACTTGATAAAGAATCTATATTTTTTATTGAATTTACTTTGTAGAGGGACCCTTTACAAAGTGGTTGGTGGATTAGGTAGATCTAATTAAACATTTAGAGATGGCAAAGCCTTCACCATTTGTATATGTCTAAATTTAGTTACTCCATTCCCTACCATGTTCTTGTTCTTATTAAATCCCTTAGGTTTATTTATTACAACTTAAATAGATTATTGGGTTTGATTAGACATTTGACCCTATGAATAAATATTGACAAGGTATTTAGTTGTAAGTTCTTTCTTAATATGCACACCCTTGTCTATAATTTCCTCAAATGTGTTTGACAAGCGAGATATAGATTATGCACCACCTTAGGGTGTAGATTTTGTGCAAAGATATCAGCTACTTTTTTGTCTATAAAATTATGTTGAAATCATCCAACTAATGCTCCCCATCACTGTATATATGTTTTGAAGCTTTTTCCATCTCATTATTTGGCTTTGCACAAGTCAACCACAATCAACTCACATTTAATATTGTAAGAGAAATGGTTTACAATTTTTTTGATAGATCATTCCAAACTACCACCAATCCCTTAGGTAACTAAAGAAGCCATTCTAAATTTTATCCCACTAAAATTTGTGGAAATAAATGGAGTAATTAAATGCTATTTCAGCAACCTTGATGTAGGAGCATCAAGGCAAGAAGACATCAATTTTGTGTTTTGGTCTTAAGGAATCAACATATGTCAATTTTGGAGTGTTAGTGTGTGTAAGAGACCTTCCATTCATGTTTTTAAGGTCATTTGGAGACCTTTAGAGTCTTAGGAGTGAATATTGGGAGAGTTTGGAGTTTTCCTTCCAAAACCAAGAATTTAAAAATTCAAATATTGTAAGTGAGCCTACGAAGTTATAATACATGTAATGGAGTGTTTAGATGAGAAAAATTGGTTTTAAGGGTCATAAAAGTTATGATAAAATGTTTTAAATACATTATATGTCTAAGTCCTAAGACAAGTTATTTAAACCAAGTGTAAAAGTCCCCTTGTATGTTAAGTTAGTTATGTGAATGTGGTTAGATGTAACTACCAAGAGCCTACATTGAAATAAAGAGGAAAAGTCATTGTTTAAAGTTTGTATGGTGTGAAAAAGAGAGAGGAATTAATATCCAAGGTTAGGGAGATAAAATAGAGAATGAGGAAAATGTCCAAAAACTCTCATGAAGAATGAACCAATCCATTTGTGGACTGTATTTTAAATAAAGTTGATTCAATAAACTAAGATAAGTTGATTAGTGTATTTTTCCTTTTCAAGATTTATGAATGGTTCTTTATGTATATTCATGTTGTTTTAAATGACCATGAAGGCTATGTATACATAGAATCTATGTATGTGTGTTTGCAGGTTTGGAAAGGTCTCTATGTTGCAGTCATGAAGGAGGGGAGTACACAATCATTTTAGAGACAAGAAGCATTCATTATTATAAATTGTCTGGATCATATAGGACCCTAGCTATCTGAGCAAACATTTTAAGGTGAAATAATAATTGACAATATAAATCCTTTTACATACCCTATTCATAGCCTATGACAGTCCAAATTGTGGCATCATGATGTTGATTAGAAGACTAGTGTGAGAAAGAGCCTTGTTTGATGAGTTAAAATTATGTGGATAAGATAAATTTAGATAGGACAATAACCTTATTATTTTAAGGGTGAAGTGTAGGATAAAACTACAATATTGAATTATCTTTGCTCATGCAAGCCAATAACCATGCAGATACCCTATTTTACTTAACACAGTCAGGTGTCTCATTTGGTAATGGATTGATATATGTTATTGGGAGATTTTATGTATTGAAGATGGGTAATAATTATAATATGGTATTAAGAAAATATGGTGAAGGAGTTTAAGAATTTTAATAGACCAAATACACCTTTTGACCTTGAATTTTCTTACATAAGTAGACTGTGACAAGGTAAGCTCATGGAGGTGAAGCCCTTGGTGGAGAATCCCTTACTGGTGGCGGTTGGGTAGTCATTTGCCATTTTGGTGGTTTCGGTCATGATCTGTGGAACCTATGTTTGAGTGGGATTAAAGGTATTTATTGAAATTTTAAGGTTGTAAAAGGTTTAATACATGTGTTCAGATGAAATTAAATTCAACATAGAAGTAGAACTCCTTGATGTGAAACCTAAGACAACAAATGTCAACCCTAGGGCTAACACAGGCATAGTTATGTTTCAGAACCCTGTCAATGTGTATTTGGAGAGAAGAATGAGGATAGATCAAGGTGACATAAAGGTTTATCAATGCATATGAGGTATATACATACCTATCAAAGGTATTAAAATGTTTCAAATTGACCTAGAATTCATTATATGGCAAGACTTGTAACTTTCATGTCTTACACAATTAGGTTTTAGGCATAAAGCTCTGTAAAATGTTTTTTTATAAATAAATGAGGGTCAAAAGTTTGTAAATACATATTAAAGAAGTTGATAGAGGTTAAAAAAATACATTTTGTTGGTCTTTTTATCTTTTTAATAACTATCAAACTCAAGTTATAGAATTATAAAGGCTCTTGACACTGTGCAGGCTAGAGAAACTCTAAAACTAGGGTTTAGTGGATAAAACAAGTTTAAACCATCCAAATTTGTTTAATTTTTTAAATATTTCTATATTAAAGGTTATATAATTTTTTAACATAGTTTTATACTTGTACGGGCTTTATAGTATGGATTTTGAGTACTGTGTTGTGCATGATGGCTTGTAGGACCTAGTTAGTGAAATACCAAAGAAGAAAACGTGAAATGAGTTGAGAGTAAGAGTGAAATAAGGGTTGGATAAGATAAATGAGGCAAAAGGGTATTCAAAAAGATCATTATTTTGGATTGGTTATCTAAACATTGCTCAAACTAAGGATATTTATCAGTTTAGAGGGGTAATTGAGGGGTAACTTAAAAAAGAGTGTATAATGCCTTGGGAGTTGTGAAAAAAGGGAAAGGTATGAGTTTTATGGACCAAAAGTGTCCTTGAATATGTAATAATATTATTTTAAAGGTTTTTTAGTTGCTACCAACAAGGAGAAATGTAAAAAAAAAGGCTACAAGCCTTGTGAAGACATTGTTAGCCTCAAGAAAAGGAATTAAAGGGTGAAGTTAGTCAAATGACTTATAAGGGGTGGAACATGTATAAAAATATTGTACAAAACCATTTTTGGAAAAAATATTGACCTCTTGAGGCCTGTATCAAAAATTGACATTTGAGACCAAAGCTAAGTTACCTAGTGCAAGCTAGTGTAGTCATATGTAGGACTTGTGAAGGGAACACTTATATGAGGTAGGTAATGAGTTGTGAGACATAGATAAGAATTTAAAAATATAAAAAAATGCCTTAAATATTACAATGAACAAGTTTTTATTCAAAGATATTGCTAAGATTCCAAGGAATAGGAAAGTTTGAATTAAAGATGGAGTCTTGAAGATCAAATCTAGTAAGTCATTGTGACCAATTGGGTTTAGCATCATATGGTGATTTTTATGAGGAATTTTTTCCATGCCTATAAATAATTATATATTAAATAAAGGTAAGGTATGATTAGGTAATTTATTTTTTTATTTTTTTACAACTTGTTGAGTTGAGTTGAATGCATAATGCCATGAGATATGCATGAGAGATAACCTTGAAGGGTATTGAGAGAGAATAAGGTTACATGAATGATATATTAAAGTCAAAAAAGAAGAATAAGAGTGATAAAGAGGAGAGATATATCCCCAAAGTCCTTTGAGAAGGACAAGAAGCTAGTCAAGAAAAGACTAGAAAAGATAGAGAGGAAACAAGAGCATTGAAGATCCAAGAGAGAAAATAGAAGATAAACACTATAAAAGAGATTCAAGGAGGTTAAGAAGATGAATATAGGACTCAAAGAATAGGAAATTCCCAAAATATGTCTAAGAGGCAAGGTTAATAGACTTTCTAAGAATAAGGTCTAGATAGGCCTAGAAAATGAGGGAAGTGAGACAAGATGAATATAGAAAGAGAAGTGGAAGATATAAGAAGAGAATTGAGGCAAGGTATAGAGAGGATAGAGATCATGATGCAACTCATAAGAGAACAATAAATCCAATGGACTAGATAAAATGTGATAAGGAGATTAAAGAGGCCACTAGAGTCACTTGTGAGAAGAAGAAGGCACATAAAGAGTGTCTTGAAAGATGAGAATAAGAAAGAGAAAGTAGCCCAAAGATGCATGAGAAGAGAAATGTTACCGGTTGAGAAACAAGAAAGAGAGATTGAGAAGATATTTTTCATTGAAGAGAACAAGAAGAAGATAGAATTTTCAAGAAGAGCACATGAGAAAGAAGACAAAAAGAGATGGAGGATGTCTATGCCAAAGACATTCAAAGAGACTATATGGTCTCTCATTTTGTATGCTAACATTGTTTTCAAGTTTGTGTATGAAATTATGAAGACAAATGTGGTGAATTAAAAGCATGAGGCATCAAATTTGATGAAGAATGGGTCAATAATATCACCTATCAAGTGGCAAGAGGAGGACAAAGAGAAAGAACTTCTTGAAGAAGACAAAGTGTTGAAGATAGAGAGCATTCCACATGTAGAAGATGAAGATAAAGAGAAGTTATATGATGAATTTCCATGCATAAAAACTAAAATAAAGGAGATGGTTCACTAAGAATATAAGAAGCTCACCCACGAAGACTTGAAGGTCATTCATGAATACATGGAAGAAGAGATAAGCTTGTAGTAGTTGCCATTGGATGTAAATGAATGCCTAAACGTAGATTTTTATTACATCTATGACGAAGAAAAATTTAATATGCAGATTGAGAAAAATAATGATAGATTGTAGCCCTCATGGAGAGAATAAGGGCATGGATATGTATGGCCTAAGTGGATAAAATAATAATTAATGAGAATGAAGAAGAGAACCTCAAAAAAGAGCTTAAAAAAAGCAAAATAATGGTTGGAAAACAAACACAAGTAAGAAAGTAAAGCATAAAAGGAAAAGTACACCAATTTGTCATGGTAGAGAACAAAGGTATGAAGCATGCAAGAGATGAAATGAGGAACAAGTGGTAACCCAAAAATATACAAGGCTGAAAATGGTTGTTAACGATCATGAAAAGAGTACAAGAGGATCAAGTTGCAAGTGTGATCCAAGAAAGAATGAACATAGAGGAAGATGAAAAGCCCATAAATAAAATGAGAGAGATGGTGCATACAAAACAAGACAAATAAGGGAAGGTACAACCATGTATGCAAGAAAATGAATACATAAAGAAATATGAGTTTTCTCTGCTTTTCTTTTCAAGTGTTTTATATGATGATATGTTTGAATTTGATTCCATTTATAGACACCAAAAATCCACACACCATGATTCTAAATGTCAAAATTCCCCTAGACCACCTTAGAACCCCCTTGGGACCAATCTAACCCTTTGAAACCTAACCAAACCTAACACGTGGTCAATTTGCCCAACTGACTTAACCTATATTTTACCCACTTTTATACCTTCACCCTTGATCGTTGATGGTTAGGATGACCATTGATGATCACCTTGACCATCAACAATCAAGGTGCACCTCTTTAACCACAAACATGAAAGTCACCCTATTGGGTGAATATTTTGTCACTAGCTGACTAATGGCAAAATGGTTACATCAACCACAACATAAGGAGATTTATATGGCAAGTTATGTAGGTTTACCACAACAAAATGAGATAAATCTCTACTCTCATCAAGGGGAGGTTCCCTACAATATATATATATATATATATATATATATATATATATATATATGTATGTATATATAAACTAAAAATACACATAGGGGTGAAATCATACCATCCATCTCTCTTTTTTTAGAGATGATGTCCACATAATAGAGGAGAATTGTAGTGTAATTACTGAATGTACTTTTCTTCTTTCAGAAGTGATATTCAACCAACAACAGGATTCTTCCTAGGTAGTAACTGTAACCACAAGAAACCCATGAAAGCATGAAGTATTTCATTTCTTCTCCCACTAATTAGGACAAAGGAACATATTAAGATTAAGTGCATCACAAAGTCTCCACCTAAAACTATAATAGAGTAAAGATTATAAAGGATAAGGAGAGCTCAAAGTCTCTCCAATATCCTTTACACAAAACACAGACTGAAGACAATTATCGTAGCACAAAGTCTCCCACAGTCGACTTCAGGACATCTTTCAAATTATTTCCACTTATTCTATTTATTTGATTAAATGCACAAGACGTATTCAAAAAATAGACATAAGAACAATCTCCTAAATAACACAAGCTATTTCAACACAAAATTTGAAAGGTCACTTGCTTTCTCATTCAAATGACAAAATATGATTAACAGTCTGAGCTCAAAGTCTCAAGAATGCCTTTCAATTTGGGTAGAATTTGACTTCTGATAATAGAGAGATCTCCTTATACAAAATGGGAGATTACAATATATAGCATTCTAAGAAAGACTTGGATGCTCATTTTCATGAAAATGGCCCATGCTGAATTGAATGCCTTGAATATTTGTGAAAGAGCCATGCTAGAACAGGTCATCAACCTTGACTTTGGCATTCTAAATCATCTCAAATGTCTCCTCCTAAGCATGGGTTGTCTGGTCTTCTTTATGATGCTTATAGGACTGTCTATTTTCCTTTACTTAATGTGAAAAAATAGGCCATGTCTTTGAATGTTTACGCTCTTTGATGTCCACTTGGTGGACTATTCCACCTACCAAAAATAACTCTCCTAAAAATATTTTTGAATTTCCTGTAGCATTTTGTTCTCTCTTTCCTTGCCACATTTTGTTCTTCCTTGGAGATCTGAGCTCTCAGGCTAACTTCTCACTTTCTGATGAGTTTGTTCCTAGGTCTACATCTTTGAAAATCAACATATATTTTATTACGCTGAATTTTATGTTCACGGGGACATCATTGGTCACTTAGTCACTTGAACTACTTTTAACCTTGAACCTTTGAACCTTTGGAGTGCATCAGTTTAATGGTTCAATAGTTCAAATTGGTTCAATGGTCGGCAGTTCAATGTTTTGTAAAGGTCTCATTCGCTCTCTTTTTCTTCTTCAGTTGAACTATTTCTTCAAACCCTTTAGTTGAACCATCTTGTTGAACTTCTTTCTGGAATCTTTTGCTTCTTTGATTCCTTCAAAGCTTTTGTTCACACTTTAAACTTCTTTGAACCTTTGAAACTTTTTACCATTTTGGTTCAAGGTTCAACGGTTCAATGGTTTAATCTATTTCTTTGAATCCTTTGAAGCTTTGAACTTTCTAGATCCTTTCATTTTCTATGTTTACTGAAGCCGTTGAACCTTTGAACTTGCCGAAGTCTTCAAATTCATTGAGCTCTTTGAAGTGTTTAACTCATTTTTAACCTTTGAACCTATGAACCATTTCAATTCAAGGTTCAATGGTTCAACAGTTCAATCTTCACTCTTCGAATCCTTTTTTCCTTTAATTCCTCTAAAGTCATTGAACCTTTAAACTCATTAAACCTTTGAACCTTTCAGAGGTGGGGTTTAATGGTTCAACGGTTCAAAGTGGTTCATTCCAATGGTTTGAAGCACGTCGTTAAGTCTTTTAATCAAACCTTTGCATTGAACCATCCTCAAAACAATAAGGAAAAGCCTCAAGTGTTTTGAACTTCCTTTGAAGAAAGCCCACCTATTGAACGTGCGAGCTCCTTAGCTGAAAAAGCTTTAATATTTGAAAAACTTAACTGCTCAAAATATTTTTGAGAAAGAAAAGAGAGATTTTTGGTCTGCAAGACCAAAATGGTTAGTATGTTGTCCACAAAAGCAAGTGACAAATTTTGGGAAAAATAGCTAGCTCTAGTTGGGGAACTTCCATCAATTGTAAAAAACAATCGAAGGGAATAGAATCTAGACTCTTCAGTGTCTTTATGTATGCCATTGGGCTATGGAGTCATGCTACCCAAAAAGAAAGGCACCAAAAACAAATGAACAACATAAAACAAATGGAAGACTATATAAAAATTATACATATGTACAATTGGACTTATCTAATACTTCAAGGATTGAAGTGTTTTAGATGTTTCCCACTGTGAGGTAGAGAAAATGGTGTGTCGTCTTGATACTTCAAAAGGAAACTATTTTCACCATTGAGATGATGAGTAGAAAATGGGCCTCTCCATAAGGAATCAAATTTTCCATGCATTCCTTTTGGTTCTCTCCTCTTGTCCCATAACAAAATTTGATCTCTAATCTAAAAATCATGAATCCTTCCTTTCTAGTCAAAGAGCTTCTTTACCAAACTCTGATGCATAGCAATTTGGTCTACCACCATAGTTTGTTGCTCATCTAGTTCAGTCAAGCACATGATCATTTTGTCAATGGAACTTTCAAAAGTTGAATCTTCTATTGCCTTTGCCAACTTTAATGCTAGTAATTCCAAAGTGATTGGTATCTCTACATTAAGACCATATAGAATTTAAAATGGTGACATACCTATCACCCTCTTGGGTGTAATTTTGTCTACCCATAAAGTTTCAAATATTGCTTTATGCCAGGTTCTTTGATTATCATCTACCAACTTCTTGATAATGGTCACCAAATTTTTGTTGCTCAATTCTACTTGGCCATTTCCTTGCGAATAATAGTCAAAAGAGTGGGAGAGAATGATCCCATAATAATAACAAAATTGGGTAATCTCATGAGAAGAGAAACAAGTTGCATTGTCTGTTACAATCTTGGTTGGGACCCCAAACCTGGAAATGATATTTTCCTTGAGGAAATTACATACTACTTCTGAAGTAGCATGCTTAGTTGGGATGGCTTCGACCTACTTGGTAAATTAGTCTATGTCTATAAGAACATACTCATGTTCAACACTCAAGGATGGATTTATAGTGCCAATGAAATCAATACCCCATTGTTGAAAGGATCTTCAATTACTATTGGCTTGAGAGGTAACGCATAAAATTTAGGTCTTTCAATGAATTATTGACACAATTCACATCTATGTACCCATTTTTATGCATCTTGAAATAGATTAGGCCAATAATATCTGGCTCACAAAATCTTATGGGTAGTTATGGGTGCAGAAAAATGTCCTCTACAAGCTAAATTGTGGAAGGACTCCAAAAGTTTGTTTTGCTGCACTTTATCTATGCATCAAAGGAATACCCCATCAAGGTTCCTCTCATATAGACTATTGTCCCATAGGACAAATTTGGAAGCTTTCAACTTAATAGGCCTCTTTTCTTTACGAGATAAGTGAGCAGGACACTCACCATAGGTAAGAAAATGAGAAATATTCAAATACCACTCATTCGTAGGGTGACAAAGAGAACTGTTGGTGTGTCTTCATGTTTTGTTTCTTCATGCCCTATTTCTTTTAGTATGTTATCATCAATTAATTGGCAGAGACCCCTTCCCCACACAATTTTCATTGGTTTGATAACTAAATCAAACTCTTGGATTTTAGCAATCTAATTGCCCTTTTTGGTTCCAAACTCTTGCTGAGTTAGTATAGACTTGACTATTGTATCAGGGACTAGAGCAATAGTGTGTGAATTCATGATGTAAAAATGGAAGTGCTTTACCACCTTTACCATAGCATAAGCATGCTTCTCCATGTTTTAATACTTCAACTCATGAGCTTTGAGAAGATAACTCATGAAAGATATGGGAGATTCCACACCTTCTTTGTTTTATTGAACCAAAATGGCTAAAAATATGTGTTTAGAAGCATAGATGTACATCATGAAGTCTTTGGTATAATCAAGGCAAACTAGAATGGGGGCATGGGTGATAACTTCTTTGATGTCTTGAAATGCTGACTTGCCTTCTTTTGTCCATTTGAAAGTAGCTTTACCCTTCATCATATTGATAATGTGGCGAGTCTTCTCTATGAATTCAGGGATGAACCTTCACAAAAAATTTACCTTTCCAAAGAAAAAGTGGACTGCGGTCTTACTGGAAAGAAGAACAAGCTCTTGAATGGATTTGACCCTTTTTGGGTCAATATTTATGCCTTCTTAGGATATAGTGTGTTCGCGAAGTCTACCTTCTGTAACTCCAAAAATAGATTTCTTGGGATTAAGAGAAATACCATTCTATCTACATCACTCTAGCACTTGTTGTAGATGATGCACATGATCAGGATGATGCTTATAAAAGACCATCAAATCATCAATGTATACCACAATGAATTTCTCCATTTCATTTATGAAATTAAGATCCATCACTCTTTGGAAAGTGGTGCCAACATTAATTAAGCCAAAAGGCATTCTACAATATGCAAAAGTGTCCCAAGGTGTAGTGAAGGCAGTCTTATGTTGGTCTACTTCACCAACTTCTACTTGATTTTACTCTGAGAAACCATCTAACATTGATAACATTTTAGTGCCAGTCACTATCTGTAGTAGTTTATCCATGATGGGTAGGGGATAGTTGTCTTTTAAAGATGACTAATTTAGATTTTTGAAATCAACACACAAGCAAATTTCTCCATTCTTCTTTCTCACAGGGACTATGTTTGCAATCCAGGTGGAATGATGGATTGGGAAAATAATTCTTGCATTCAACATTTTCTGTATCTCATACAAAATCGTGCCTAATATCCTGGGGTTGTACTACCTTTACTTCTGCTTGTGAGGCAATAACCCAATCTTGAGAGGAATTTCATGCTAGATTTCTTTAGGTTTGAGAGATTTTAGATCATCATAAGAGTATGCCAAAACATCAATGTAATGGTGAAGGAGAGTGATAGATTTGAGTTTTTCATCAAGGGTAAAACAACTCCCAATGTTGACCATTTTTGGATTATCTTCTATACTCAAATTGATTTGATCAAAATCTTTGGAGGATTTTGAACCCATTTTCTATTCCTTGATAAACCTATCATGTTTGTCAAAAAGTTTCTCAAGATAAACTAATCCTTTAGGAATTTTATTCCCTTTGAGCTGAAGGAACTCTTCATTAGCTTTTGAATTTGTTTTTGGAGTTGATTTTCATGGTGGAGATTCACTGTCTTCAAAATGAAGCTTTTCAAAGTTGTCCATTTGTTCTAAAAAAATAATGATTTGGTTGTCACCATTTAACACCTACCAATGATCATCATTATAAAGTACACTTGGTCAAAAAACCAACTTGATAGTGTACCTGTCTCCTTTGAAATCTTGGTGAGGGACTAAGAGAGTTGTAGAGACAGCCAATGCATCTGCATGACTATTAAACTCTCTAGGCATGGTAGAGATACTAAAAGCATCAAAAATTTCAATTCAGTCCCACACCAAATTACAATAATGTTTCAATATCTCATTCTTGATTTGATACAGGTTCCTCACTTGACAAACCACCAGCTCAGCATCTCCTTTGGCATGAAGAAGTCTGACACCTTTATCTTGAGTAGCCTTTAATCTGAGCAATAGCAATTCATATTCAATAGTGTTGTTAGTGTTGATGAACTACAACTTATATGCATAGGGGAAAATATCTCTTTGAGGAGATACAAAAACTACTCTAGCTCCAGAATTGGTAGAAGAATTGTTGCCATTGAATTCCAAAATCTAGATGTCATCAAAATTTGATCTTCTTTCAAAATTTTCTTCATCAAAAAGGGAAGATCCATTTTCATGTGTATTGCATCCTACTAATTTTTTTGATACCTTATCTAAATTTTTTGGATTTTCACTTAGTAAGCTTTCATCTACTGAAACAAAAACATCTTCAGTAGACAAGAAGTAAATACCCATACCTAAAGACTCAAATAAAATTTGAGCTTTAGGGGCTGCTGTTTGGGTGAAGATATACTTTGCCTCCTTCTCAAGAAGCAACCTTTACATGATGCCCTTCATAGGGATCCTCACCTCGAATAGGTCCATGCTCAATTCTCCACCAATGTCCTTGCAAAAAATTTACCCAAGAAGGATGCCGTATGAGGCTGGGACATCAGCCACCAGGACTATCATTTTGATTCTCTTATCTAAAAACGCTACAAATATAAATTGAGCATCTTTGATTTTTCTCAGCAAAGGAACTTGTTTGTTTTCCATGGAGAAATATCTACCAAAGGTCTTAGTTAGTGTGAGACTAAGAGATTCTGCCACCTTGGCAAGCATGACATTGTCAGATGCACCTGAGTCTATAATACAATTGTTCAACTGATGACCATTTATCAATAGGGAAACATAAAATGGTTCTATTTTCCCAAGGGAAGATGAAGGAGTAATCACAAGATTATTTTGGGTGGATGTGTTTTTTGGGGGACCAAGAGTTACCTTCAAAATTTTTTGTCCTGTAGGGATGGTCTTATTTTTTATGCATTGAACTAACCTATCCAACTGCTCAGGGTTGGATTGCAAGAATTCAAACTTAGACATTTAAATTTTGGTCTTCTTAACATGGTTAATTATATCAAATGACCAAAATGAATTAGAAACAAGGGAAGGTAGTCCATCAATCTAGTTTTTACTGGGTGTAGGACTGGTCTGCAAATTTGAAGTAGAAGGTGAAGGAATATTTGAGGTACTTACTTTTTTGTTGATCACTGGGTCCTTTGATTGGAAAGGTGACAAAGTTTCTAATTTATCAATTTAAATTGTTAGTCAAAATTTTTATCCTATTTTTCCTTTATCCACTTATTGAGTTGACTGGTTCTAGGACCTGGTAAATATATGAGCCATCAAATGCTTCACCTTTACTTCTAGGTTTATCCTAGTAATTCAGGAAACCAATGTTGGAGTTGTCAGCTAATTTTTCTTGGTTTTCTATAAAGAGATCAGTGTCATCTTCTTAGTTCAAATCAAGTTGGAAATAAAAATTGGATTTAGTTTCAAGATAACCAACTGCTGAGTTAGCTGGTGCTCCTTCAATGGCAAGCTTCCCTTGTGGAGGAGAAAGATGATTTGGATACCCTTGATTTTTGGTAGCATTGTCTTGATATGACTGGTTTGGAAATATCCTCGTTGGTATATCTCAATACGGAGGAGCATAAATCCCTTGTGCCATTTGCTTTTTGGGAGCTAGAAACTCATTTTCTAGCTTTTGCATCATAAGATCAATGGTGCTTGTAGAAAAATTCTCAGAAGATGAAAAATATTTACTTTTATTAGGATATCTTCTTATCTTTCCTACCAAGATAAGATCATCTTTAACTTTAGTAGCCAAATCTTGAGTTTCAATAAGGTCTACATGGCTAGCCCACCTCAAAAAGAAACTCACTTCAGGAAGTTGGGAGTTTATGAAGAAGCATTTGAGATTTTCTAGTGTCAGTTGAGCAATTATGGGAATCCTATTCTTTAGCTTGTCAAATTTGGCTATGAAGTCTCTCATAGGTTCATGAGGCTCCTTCTTCATCTGTGTGACCTGAGCCAATAGGGCATGCACATCTTTTGTAGGTTTGAACTTAACTTTGAATTTGGCTTTGAGGGTGTTCCAGTTAGTCACAATCTATGCTTTTAGATGATAAAACTAGTCTGTAATAACACGTTGTAATGTTTATACAAACAACCTGACTGTAATGTCTTCATAATCCACACCTATCACAGCACAAGATATGTAGAAGGCTGCAATATGATCATTAGAATGAACTCTCCCATCACCAAATAACTTGGGGAAATATTTCTTTGAACTATGAGGTAGTTCATGTAAGGGTGGAGTTAGATTTAGGGGACTAAAGGTGGTATGCAAGGGGCCTTGAGCTACCATGATATGACAATGGAAAGGAGGGATAACAAATCTTGGTGGGGTATGTATAGACAAGGCTCTATTAGTAGAGGAAAGAGAAGCTTTGCCTAGTATTAGAGACCTGACTTTTGTAGGAGGAAAACTCTTGGTTCACTGAAGGTGAGTTTGTGGAGGGGAAAGATCAAAATGTCTTTATTGTACCAACTTAAATACAGGGTCAACAATACCTTTAGCTCTTTGGCTTCACATGTATGATGGATTTGCTAGAGTGTAAAATGTAAATGGAAAATAACTAGAACTACTTCAATTTGAAGCTTGAGGCTTTAAACTGCATGTTCTTCCCCAGCGGAGTCACCAAAAAGCTATTGGGTGAATATTTTGTTACCAGCTAATTGACGACAAAATAGTTACATCAACTATACGGCAAGTTGTGTAAATTTACCACATCAAAATAAGATAAATCTCTCCTCTCATCAAGGGGAAGTTCCCTACAATATATATATATATATATATATATATATATATATATATATATATATATATATATATATATATATATATATATATATAAACTAAAAATACACACAGGGGTGAAATCATACCATTCATCTCTCTTTTTTTAGAGATGATGTCCACAAAATAGAGGAGAATTCTAGTGTAATTACTCAATGTACTTCTCTTCTTTTAGAAGTGATATTCAACCAACAACATGATTCTTCCTGGGTAGTAACTGTAACCACAAGAAACTCATGAAATCACAAAGTCTTTCATTGCTTTTCCCACTAATCAGGATAAAGGAACACAGTAGGATTAAGCACAGCCCAAAGTCTCCACCTAAAACTACAACAGAGTAAAGATTACGAAGGATAAGGGGAGCTCAAAGTCTCTCCAGTATCCTTTACACAAAACACAGATTGAAAATAATTATGGCAGCACAAAGTCTCCCACAGTCAGCTTCAAGACATCTTCCAAATTATTTCTACTTATAATGGACAATACGAAAAACAATCTCCTAAATAATAGAAGCTATTTCAACACAAAGTCTAAAAGGTCACTTGCCTTCTCATTCAAATGACAAAATATGATTAACAGTCTGAGCTCAAAGTCTCAAGAAGGCCTTTCAATTTGGGTAGAGTTTCGCTTTTGATAACAGAGAGATCTCCTTATATAAAATGGGAGATTACAATAAATAGCATTCTAAGAAAGACTTGGATGCTTGTTTTCATGAAAATGGCCCATGTTGAATTGAATGCCTTGAATATTTGTGAAAGGGCCATGCTAGAATAGGTCATCAACCTTGACTTTGGCATTCTGAATCATCTCAAATGTCTCCTCCTAAGCATGGGTTGTCTGGTCTTCTTTATGATTCTTACATGGCTATCTATTCACCTTTACTTAATGTAAAAAAATAGGCCACACCTTTGAATATTCATGCTCTCTAATATCCACCTAGTGGACTGTTCTACCTACTGAAAATAACTCTCCTACAAATATTTCTAAATTTCCTGTATCATTTTGTTCTCTCTTGCCACATTTTGTTCTTCCTTGGCGATCTGAGCTCTTGGGCTAACTTCTGACTTTTTGATGAGTTTGTTCTGGGGTCTGCATCTTTGAAAATTAATAGATATTTTATTACCCTGAATTTGATGTCTGCAGGGACATCATTGGTTACTTAGTCACTTGAATAACTTTGAACCTTGAACCTTTTAACCTTTGGAGAGCATCAGTTTAATGGTTCAATAGTTCAAAGTGGTTCAATGGTCGATGGTTCAATGTTTTGTAAAGGGCTGCATTCACTCTCTTTTTCTTCTTCAGTTGAACTATTTCTTTAAACCCTTTGGTTGAACCATCTTGTTTAACTTCTTTCTGGAATCTTCTACTTCTTTAATTAATTCGAAGATTTTGTTCACACTTTGAACTTATTTGAACCTTTGAACCATTTTAGTTCAAGGTTCAATGGTTTAATCTATTTCTTTGAATCTTTTGAAGCTTCAAACTTTTTGGATCCTTTCATTTTCTAAGTCCACTGAAGCCGTTGAACCTTTGGACTTGCCAAATTCTTTGAATTCATTGAACTCTTTGAAGTTTTTAACTCTTTTTTAACCTTTGAACCTTTGAACCTATGAACCATTTCGGTTCAAGGTTCAACGGTTCAACAATTTAATCTTCACTCTTCGAAGCCTTCTTTCCTTTAAGTCTGCTGAAGTCGTTGAACCTTTAAACTCATTGAACCTTTAAACCTTTCGGAGGCGGGGTTCAATGGTTCAATGGTTCAACTGTTAAGTCTTTTGATTGAACCTTTGTGTTAAACCATCCTCAAAACACTAAAGAAAAGCCTCAAGGGTTTTGAACTTCCTTTAAAGAAAGCCCACCTATTGAACCTACAAGATTCTTAGCTAAAAAAGCTTGAATATTTGAAAAAAATAACTGCTCAAAATATTTTTGAGAAAGAAAAGAGAAGTTTTTGGTCTGTAGGACCAAAATGGTCACTATGTTGTCCACAAAATCAAGTGATAAATTTTGGGAACAACACACCCCACCTTGCTTTTCTAAAAATAGCTTGTCTTAATATATGTGTGAGACATTACATGAGTGAGTTATAGTTAGTATGCTTAGTTAATGCCTTTTTTAAACTCTCTTGCTTTTCCTATAAGAAGAGAGGATTAGGAGGTGAAATCTATGTACAATTGTTATCAAGGGCTTGTGCATCTAGAGTGTCTTTGTTTTACAAGCCAATTTTCATTAGTAATCTAGTTATCCAGCCATCATGTTAGGGAGCCAATTTGCATTTTCTACTCCACCAAAGGATCATGTACCATTACTTTTCCAAAATCATGTTAGACTCCACCAATGAGTCAACCACCTCAAACACCCACCTAATCATCTTTTTACAAGATAAGCATTTATTTTCCAGTATTCATTTACTTTATTTTCCTTTTGTGCTCATCCCATAACTAACTGATTTCTTATAATTAAACTTTGTGATCCCATAAATCAACCATTTACCAACCCATATCTACACATATTAATTACTAATAGTTGTCTCAATCATCGATGATATGTCCAACCACTGACGGTCACCTTAACCACTGACAGTCACACCAACCGTTGATGGTCACTACAGCAGGAAATAATATCAAGTTATTTTCACCCTCTTACCCTCAACCAAATCCAATTTTTTGTGTTCATACCTGTCCACAGGCACCTGCCTAATTTTTTGAAATAAACCTGAGACATTTAATACTAATATTGACTTGCTTATTGTTATATTAGTCATTTATACTCTATTTATTTACCAAGAATTTATTTCATTAAATTTTAGTACATTTTGATTATTGATGAAAGTACTTTATCTCTTATTTTATAAAATTAACTGTTTAAAACACGTGGATTGACAACCCTCAAAGAAGCTCTCACTTAAAATATTTACCTAACAGTAGGCAATCTACTCAGCTATCTATCTAACCAATCATTTGCTTTAGTGCTTTCTTATTTGCAAGTCATCCTCCCAAGCCAAATAAGAGTTATTAAAAATCATCTAATTCAACATGCACACAATCAAATAGGTTTTTCAACCATACCCATATTTATTTTCTTCTTCTTCCCTTTTCAAAATATAAGTTAAAATTCATTGAAACATTTTGGCATGCTTAATGGGACCTTGAGTCTTTGCTTTGGGTTTCCTTTCTTTGAGTTTGTATTCTCTTCTCTCTATTTGTGCTCATTAACAAAACTAAAATTTATTTTAGGTTTAAAATCATGTGCATCCATTTCTTGCTTTTAATTTTAGCTCACTTTGAATTGAGGCACAATAATTTTATCGTAGCATCACTTTTGTTGCACACACTAAGCCAAACCAATTTCATCAATTAACTATCAAAAAAACTTGAGACAAGGCCCAACTAAAATTTCATCACCTAGTGGTAGCCTTACCATTTCTCAATGATCCTACTTGGAGATTATTACTAAGGGGAGAACCAACTCAGCTTTCTGGTTGAGCATAAACTCTAAAAATTAGTATATATTGGTTAAGCACCCAACACCCTTATCACTATGGTGTGTGAAGTGAGGCGGTAATATCTAACACCAAGCCACATATTGATTACCAATACATATCCTTTTGAGAACATAAATAACCTGAACCAACCATAGATTACTTCTATAGTACCTAATCTACAAGCCAACTTCTATCACATATTCTCATAACTTAAGGCATAAGCCAAAAGTAAGATTAAAAGTAACCATAAGATTTTAACATACTTTAGTGTGTGTTGGATTTATTTGATCATTTTCTTGCTTTATCTCTATTTTATTTGTAATGTTGTTTGTGTTTTTTTCTCATCCTACTTGCATGGTTCTTACTCATCAATAATGAATAGACTTAGCAAGTCAGGACCTATCTATAGATTATCTAGTCTCCTCTACCTCTTTGTCCATGGAGTATATCTCAAATGCTAAGAGTTCTCATCATTCTGATGCATATAGTTTACCTCAAGTATTTTCTCAAGGTGACCTATACTTTGCTACCTTTTTAGATAATAACTTGGTGGATTTACAACATTATCTTAACATAGTAGCTCATCATACACCTATTTCATCACTACCTACAGATCCACCCTATGGCATGCCATTGGGATTTTTAGTCAGCTCTTCTATTGCCACTATTACCACCCAACCTTTAGCTACTCAAGCATCTAATTCAGATAGCAACCTATACAACACAACCATGTAGAACTAACCATCTCAACCTTATAACACCCAAAAACCTCCTAGTTTGACTAACAATTCTTCTAATGCAGATACTACCCAACCTTTACCTACCCATACCCTAATTATTGTTGGAGTACCCACTACCACCATCACTACCATTCCTCTAGTTACCTCCACTCTGCTTCAAAACATAGTGGCACCCATACCTTCCACCTTACCACCTATCTCTACTAGGGTTACAAATTATACCTTACCTCTGACTCAACCATCCACACCCACTTAGTAATACATACCCTTTACCTAACCACAATTAACTACATATTCATATATGGCTTCAACCCAACCACCTATGACCACTTACCCATATGTGGTAACTTCTCAACCTCTATCAAATTATCAATATGTCACTCAACACCAACTATAGTATTAACCTTACAACCCTTCAGGTGCATCACCCCAAATAGACCTAAAGAAGATGCTCATGGACAAGATGATAATTCTAGAGTCATCCATCTCTGGGGCTCACAATCTCCTATCATATGACCAGATCTATAATTAATCCATTCACCCATCCATCCCTATCAGGCCATGTCCTCCTTAATGGGAACTTCTTGAGTTCTCAAAGCTTTAGTGTAAGGAGGATCCCCAGTAGCACCTTAGGACATTCAAGCATTCATGTTATTTGATTACCTACGATGATTCCCTCCTTCACACTTTTCCTATGTATTTTTTAGGATTGGCATTGGATTGGTATAGTGATTTAAATGAGCATTCTATCTTATCCTTCACCTAGTTGGCTCAAAAAAATTTAGATCAATTTTTGATAAATATCTCCAAGAAGGATTTCATCACTGACCTTTACTCTATCCAATAGTTTGATGATGAATCTATTGCTAATTTTGTAGTTCATTGGAGGATCCTAATCAACCAACTCTCCTTTTCCCTACCTCAACTTGAACTCATAGAGCTCTTTCTCAAGCATGTTCCAATTATATCTCCTCTACACTACATGTCTAGAGGTTTCAAACCTTTGATGACACTTTTACCATGGTGCATAAATTACAGAATAGAACTATTGATGAAGGAAAGCTAAAACTGCAAAATAAGAACTCTACCTACAAAAAAATGAGGCTTCCTCCTCCAAATAGAATAAACAAACCAATATCAAGACAAAAAATATGAGAAATTTGAATGTGGTTATCCTAAAAGCCACTTTTCCATCATCTGATAACCAACTAAATTCCTCTTGTTCCTCAATGAAAAACATGAGAAACCAAACTCAAAACACCCAAAAGCAATTCACTCCACTTGGAGAATCCTAGGCTTCAATCCTAGAGAAGCTATTAAAATATAATATCATACAACTTCCTCCTATAAAACTACCTCATCAATTTAATTATTATCATCTTTCACCTAGTTGGTATAATTAGAATGACCTATGTGCTTTCCACTGAGTGATAGGGTATGACATTAGTAGGTGCAACACCTTCAAGAGTGTTGTCTAATCTCTTATTTACAAGGGTGATCTTGTGTTAGATAACCCTAAAATACCTCAAAACCAAGCCTTTGACATATTTAGGGAGCCTTTTCCCAATCATGCACTTGCTAAAAATAAAATCAACATGGTGGAGTTCTCTCACAATGCCCATACTATTAACATGGTTCTTGGCACACTCATTGCTAAAGAACCTACTAACCAACCTATTTATTCCTCAACCTCTTTGATTATTGAGGTATCAAAGTTACCTTCTCCTCTTTTGTATATCCAAACTAATGAAGATCCATATATCCTCCTCCACTTATTGAGGTAGTGAATCCACCACTCCCTCCATTGACTGAAATACTAGAATAAGCACCCATATTACCTTCTCCATCAACCATCGAGCAACTTACTACCCCTTTAGAGATTATTCCCAAAGGGGAAGACCTAATGTTTGCACCTCCCATAGAGGATTCACCCACTCAAACCTTGCATCCTTTGATTGAGGAAAAGGACAAGGTTACCACCCCTCTATCTCAACCCATGGGCTTATATTTTAGGTCCACTATCTAGGGAATAAAACTAGCCTACAAACCATTCTCTAGGTTAGTACAAAAATTGGAATTTACCTCCAACCCTGACATGGATCAATCCACCTTATATAATTAATTATGTCTACCTTATATCACCAAGTAGGAACCTCCAGCCACACCTTTAGTAAACCAACCCACCACCTCCATTATCTAAACCCCTATCTTACCAACCAAACTGATGGTAACTTATACCAACCCAACAATTCATAAGCCATCCAAAACACCTAAAATCCAAGCAACCAAATCACCTTCTCCAACCAAACCAGTCAATATAATAAAAAACCTTGGTACCCTCCCTAAATAGAGTCTTAATCACCCATATTTGAAGGTGGAGCTTACCTCACCAAACTCAAAAACCAATCATTGACCCAAATAAACCAAAAGAGTAGAGATACAAACGACTAATGAGCCAAAGTCCTACCTCCCTCCACCTTTCCCTCTATCTTGGGGCCTCATGCCTCTACTCTAATTAGAAAGCTAATTGTCCCAACTAATACCCAACTATCATTGTTGGTTACACCAGTGCACTTGCTTTTTAACACACATATTTTTAGGAAATCATCAATAACTAAGATACCTATCCTAAAACCTCATACCTCTGCTTTTTCAACCTCTACCTTACCAAAATTAAAACCACCAACAAAACACACCACCTTACCTAAACAATATAGTACCAAACCCACTCCCAAAAGGAATTTCACCTTACCAACCCAACCCTCTCTACTTTTATCCAAATATTACTCCACCATTTTACAATAGTTACTACAAGATTCTTGCTTAACCTTACCCCCATCATGTAATTCGACCCTCTTAGTTCAAAACCCACCTAGTATAATGACCACCATGTGTGCTCCTATCATTGGACACTAGGCATGACATGGAGAACTGTAAATCTATCCAAACCATTATACACCATATCTATGATGAGGATGATCTATTAAAGATGAACCTCCCATGAGCCTTATACCATTCTAACCACCAACAATGGCCTTTATCTAATGTATACCTACTCCACTCTTGCCTCAAAGTGATGAAGATCCTGACCAATATCCTACCCAAATTTCTCCATCTATCCATACCATTCATGTGGTTACAAGATCACAATAGAATGATAAGTGGAAGACCAAGGTGTCCATTCCATAGACATACCCATCTTCTATCTCCCAACCAAATCCTATGCAAAAAACTTCACCTTCACCCAAACCCAAGGTGTCTATCTTAGGTGCCTCCTAATCTAACCCCTTTGAGTCCATCAAGAGAGTGGTACTCAAATAGTTTAACCAAAACTTGATGAATATGAGCTTATATGAGTTGATTACCACTTTATCTCATCATCACCAAGCAATGATAAAGTCATTGTAATTGGTAGAGGTCCAACCTGAAGACTCTCAGCCTTTGGTAGCCTTTGTTATCACTCTCCAAATTTAAAACCTTGTTACCTTCAAGGATTCATAAATACCTTCTATCCATTTGGATGATCTAGATACCCCTCTTTTTATCACTACTTACATCAACCAAACCCACATTAAATGGGTCATGATTGATGGGGAAGATAGTATTAAGATTATCTCCTCCCATGCCTATAACCAACTTAACCTTATAGATAATATCATGTTCAAAACCTTGACCATCCTTTGATAATTTAATGATACCATGACCACTAACCTAGAAACAATTATCCTTCATATCCATGTATGACCTCGCATGTTTCATGAACTCTTCTATGTAGTGGAAGGTGAATTATAATACATTATTTTACTAGGATGACCTTGGATTCACTCCATGGGTTGCATCCCATCTACCCTACATCATTACATTAAATTTGAGCATGAAGGCTAGGTCATCACCATCCAAGCTAATCCAAGTCCCTTCTTGACATGCAACATGACCTACCAACCCAATTATGTCCTCTTACATCTATCTAGCATACCCTATTTAACTAAAGACAAGACCTCCACCATGAAAGAGGATGTCTCTCCTCCTTATACCAATGAGGCATTGACTAGCTCATCCATCCCATTTGATCATATCCCCACTTTAAACATTTTGGAATCAACATTTTACCACCTTTCACTGGAGAAATATCACATTTTATCCCTTGACACCCTCCTTACTCCTCACGAGTATGGATACCTTACTAACCAACCTAGGTATGACCCCAATGTCAGATCCATTATTCCCTTTGGACCTTCATATTACCAAACCCATTTCATTTATTGGGGACTCAACAAACCACTTATCACTTTCACCACCTCTCTTTCACCTTGTCCATTTATAGTGGGTTTCTCCTACCTAGGTAAATTGAGCTTTGCCAAGACATACCTCCATAAGTGTGCTTGGAAAGGATTTGGTCTTAGATGATATGAGCATGGCCCACATGAGTTGATTTCCATTGAAACTATAAATCTTCATGAGAAACATGGCCTCAATTTCATCCTACCTAATAAGAAGCAAACCAAACCACATACCACCACCATTATTGAGGAAGATACCCCTTCCTCACTAACCTCTAATCCACCTACGTGTGAAGATGATGACATTATCCTATCCAATTTTTTTCATCAACATGATTAACCTCAAACCTCTGACTTATTAAAAATAAATGGCAATTAAACTATCCCTTTGACCCATCCTAAGATGATAAGAGATGACTCCCCTACCATTAACACTGTTTAGTGCTAGGATGATTATTCCATTCTCACCTAGCTTAGTGCCTTGGATTCTTCTATCCATAAATCCTTTCCTCTTAAGAATTTGACCATGTTGAATGAATTTACCATGGATATCAACTTGGGTACTCTGAAGAACCCTCGTATTATCAAAATTGATGAATCATTGAATGCTGAGGAACTTCAATATTTTCCCTCTTTCCTTCAAAACCAAAACATAATATTCACTTGGTATTATAGTGATATGCCTAGAATTGACCTTGACATCACTACCCATAACATAGTCACCTACCATGATGTCAATCCTATCAATAAGAAACTTTGATGCATGTACCCTCACATAGTCCTTCTCATCAAACAAGACATGTATCATCTCATATCTATTAATTTCATTCAACCCATTAACTATCCATAATGGGTCTTGAATGTTTTTCTTGTCACCAAAGACATAGGGGATTACACATTTGTGTGGAATTTCATGACCTCAACCTTGCTTGACCTAATTATGACTTTCCTCTATTGAGCATCGACCAGCTAGTTGATCTTATATTCGACCATGAGATGTTATCTCTCATGAATAGATTTTTAGGTTACAACCATATCCTAATTTACCATAAATATTATTACAAGTCCGCCTTTACCATCCCATGGGGGACCTTCTACTATAGATTCATGCCTTTCAGGTAAAATAACATTGGTGTAACCTACCAGTGTGGCATGCCTTACATCTTCCATGACCTTATCCATAAGATTATCAAGGACTATGTGGATGACCTTCCCAAAAAATATAAACTCTAAAAGGATCATTTAGCCACTCTCAAGATCATATTTGAGCAGCTTATCCATTACCATGTATGCCTAAACCCTAAGAAGTGTATTTTTGGTTTCTTCTTAGGAAATCTTTTGGGTTTTATTATCTCCCTTTGAGAAATTAAATTTGATCCCACCAAGATCAAATAAATCCTTGACATTATTTCTATATTCAACCTTAAGCAACTTCATAGTTTGTATAAAAATCTCCAATCCAGTCATTGCTTTATCTCCTAGATTTTAGATAGATGTCAACCTTCCACCAAATTTTAAAGAAGGAATTCTCTTTTAAGTGGAATAAAAACTATAAAAAGACCTTTGATTCACTCAAAAATTACCTTTTGTCTCCACCTATCCTCACCCCTACCAAGGATGACCAACATTTCTACCTTTATATCTCTACCACTAATCACTCCTTAGGGGCAATGCTCACTCATGGAGATGATCAACATAGATATAAATCTATTTACTACATTAGCTACATGTTTATAGAGTATAATACTTGGTATACCCATACAAATAAGCTTTGCTTAGCTTTAGTCTTCATGGACACCAAACTTTATTACTACTTGTTTAACCATAAAACCTATGTCATAACCAACATTGACCCACTCAAGTACATGTACTCCAATCCATATCAAAACCAACATATGGCCAAGTGGCTCATGCTTTTATCATAGTTTGACCTTGAGTTCCTTCAAAAAAATTCAATTGAGGGGAAAGTTATTGGCAACCAATTAGTTGAGGCACCATTAGCAGACAACCAACCTCCTCCTCTTGAGTTCCCTAATGAGTCCATCATGATCCTCTCTCATGTGGACTTCACCTATCAAGTCACCATGTTCTTTGATGGATCAAAATGTTAACATGGTGGGGGAACTATTATCATCCTTATTCCATTTGATGTTGATCCCATTCCTTTATCCTTCAAGCTTGATTTTTAATGTACCAATAAAATGGTTGAGTACAAAGCCCTAGTTATAGTCCTTCAAACTACGTTAGCCATAGAAGTGAAAATAATCAACATCTTTGGTGACTCCAAAATTGTGGTCAATTAGATCAATGGATCTTAATAGTGTAATAATGATGTTTTTTAATAGTAAAAATAACTAGTTGATGAATTCTTAGAATCATTTGAACACTATCGCATTCATTCAATCCCATGATCTACCAATAAATTCACTAACACCATGGCTTACCTCACCTCTAAAATCTTTTATGTACCCTCTAACTCTAAGATATCTATCATTATCCACATACTTACCCAACCTTCCTATGTCAAACCATATTTTCCCACCATTTTCAATGTGGAAGAGACCCAACCTGACCTTTGGTATCAACAGACCTTCGACTACCTAAACCTTGTCATCATTCCTTATGGCCTTTCTAAAAATGATCAAAGAGCATTTATCTAGAGTACCTCATGATACACTATTATGGGAGGAATTATTTATAAATGTGGCTTTGATGGCTTGCTCTTCCATTGCTTACGTAGTCATGAAGATTTTCATGCTATCAAGGAAATGCAAGATGATATCTTTGGGGGACTCTTTAATGGCCTTTTTGTAACTAAACACATCCTTTGCCTTGGCTATTACTAGCCTACCCTTAACCAAGACTATTGTGATTATGTGATAAAGTGTGTTAAATGCCAATAACATGTGAATTTGCATCATATGCCTAGTCATAGCCTTTGTATTTCCATAGATTTTTGGCCCTTCTCATAATGGGGTCTAGACCTTATTGGTGAAATTAATCCCCATTCCTCATAGTGACACCATTTTATCATCACTGTGACTAAATATTTTAGCAAGTGGGTAGAGGCTATTCCTCTAGTCTCAACCAAGGTAGAAACATTGTTGACTTTATCAACCATCACATGATAGAGACTTTATCAACCATCACATCATCTATCATTTTGATGTTCCTCAAAATATTATCATCAATAATGGTAAGTCCTTTAAGAACAAGAAAGTCTAGGGTCTTTGTGATGCATTTGGGATTAAGTTAAGTTTATATTTGCCCTATCACCCTCAAGTAAATGGATAGCTTGAGGCCTCTAACAAAAATATTAACAAGATGCTAACTAAAATGGTTAATTAATCTAGTTGGCATTGGTATTTTGTCATCCCATTTGCCTTATGGGCATATCATACTAGCATTAGAACCCTAATGGGTTCTACACCTTTTTATCTAGTGTTTATAGTGGAGATCATATTGCATTTCAAAGTCTAAGTACCCTCTCTTCACATATATTTGCAAGATATCATTAATAAGGATGATTATCATCATCACTGTTTAGCTCAGTTTGAGCTACTTGATGAGCATCACTTGGCAACCCTTACCCATATTCATGTCTATAAAGAGTGTGTCAAACATGCATCTAAAAAGCACCTTAAAGTGCAAGATTTTAACATTAGAGACCTCTTCATAAAGGAAAATCAAAATGTCACCAATATGGAGAAAAGCAAGTGGGGTAAGTTTGCTTTCAATTGGCTTAGACCCTATATCATAACCCACAAGTATAGATTTGGAGCTTATCATTTGTATTCTCTATAAGGAAACCTAGAATATGATCCCCTTAATGCTTCACTTCTACATATGTTATTTTATTAAGAAGGATCAAGTCCACCATTTGTTTTACCTTAAGCTTATCCCTTGTTTTCAACCACATTCATCTCCCTATTTTAAGGACAATTGATTAAAACTAAATCATGTGAACCTTGAATGGTATTGGGGCACTAAAAGGATGTGGGGGTGTAGATGAGGAGCCAAAAATTTTCATCAAGATTTGTTGGAGAATTTGAAAAAAATGTTATAGAATATGTGCTTACTACTGTTGGAGGGCTTCATTCACCATTTCCTTGAAAGGATCAGATGTTTCAGTGTTGTCTTCCATTTGAAGTCATTTAGAGCATATAGGTGGATAGTCTATTGGTTCTATTTTCCACCCAAGCTTCTTTTAAGCTGACCTCATCCTCAAGATCATACACTTTAAAGACAAACCACTATGATACCACTGATCCAAAACTCAAAAGCTTTGGTTGAAAGATAATTGAAGAAACAACAACATAATTCAAATAATGCTATCTCTGAGAAAAGATATTTTATTGATCAAATTTATAGACCCAAACATATGCCTATCTCTAAGAAGAGATGTCTAATTTCCATTTCAAGTTACATCTTAATTTATACATGTTTTGAAGGTGGGAGGAGGATGTGGAAGGTCACCAATATTTTGGGAGATTGAGTGGTTCAACTTCCATGATTTACAACAATAAAAAATTCGAGGAATTACTATTTTTAGAAACTTACTATTTTTAGACTACACTAATAAAATTAAAATTTAGACAAATTACATTGGGTTTTGGGGGGTCAAATTTAATTTAATGAATATCTATGCCATCTCACAACATTCCCCTCATTATTAGATTTCCAACGATTCAAACGGCAAGTCAATTATAGCTATGGTGCAAAAGTTACAGCTCCTGAAAGTTTCATGATCAATTGGGGTGGACCCATCACCCAAATTTTTTCCTAAATTATTGCTTAGATCATTCCTCCCTCCTTGAAAAATAATGGTCCCAATTGCATCAATATTTGTTATCAAGTGTGGCAATTGTATTTTGATCTGATTCCTAATGCATATTTAAAATGGACTATGCTTTATAGAACTGTGTAGGGCTTGATTATTCACCATTTCTATTTGACCATCAGTCTATGGATGGAAGGCCATGTAATTATTTAGCTTGGTATCTATTTGATTTTATTGTTATGATTTTTGTGTAGTTAGGGATACAACATCAAACCTTTTAGATTCTTGTGGCTTGACCACCATGAGAACAAATTTCTTGGCACTAATCAAAGAGATAGATGTAGAAGGTGGTACCTCTGGTACCCTATAGCATCATGTTCCAAGAGTGAGAGTGATCCTTCAAGTTCTTGATTCATAGATTCCATGTCGATCATACATGAATGGCTGACCAAATAATCTATCACAAACATCTAGATTGACCACACCACATAAGACCTCATCTTGGTAAAGTTTTATTGCATATGAGAGAAGACATTGGTGGGTGACATGGAGGTTTCTCCCTGGACTCAACCATCCAATACTATATGGATTTAAGTGAGCCTTCATGGATAGATTTAGGCTTTTCACAACATTATCAGAGATTAAATTATTTTGACTTTCACTATTAAGAATGAAATGCAAAAGCTTACCTTTCACCCATAATTTTGAGTGAAACAACATTTCCTTATCATCTAGCCTCTCCTCATGGGTCTGTGAAGAAGCAACAATGGCTTCAGGCTCAAAATCTATAATATCTTCTTCATCCTCTTCAACTGTAAGGTCTGTATGAGGCAAAGCAGTGGATGTTGAGGATTGTGACTCAAAAAGTAGGGACTTGATGGCTCGACATTCTTCTTTGGAGTGAGTTCTAGATTTATGATAATCATACCACTTCCCAGTCTTTCCTTCCTTTTACTTCCAATTTTGGCCTTGTGTTTGAAATTCTTTTTCACTTTTCCATTTTGAAGGCTGACTCTTTGTATTCATTCTTCTATGGTTCTATTCAATCTTCACTGTGAACTTGTACGCCTCAACAAGGGTTTCCAAATTGAAGAGATCCATTTCTCCCCATATATACCATTATAGTCCACCATGATATTTGAGAACCTTATATTTTTCACTTTTTTGGATGCTTAATCTCACAGATAGAGAATGAAAAATGTGAGTGTAATCTTCAATACACTGTTCCTTACCTTGGTGAAGTTGTTTCCACTCTATATACAGATCGTCATATGCTCCATTGGGGTAGTATTCTTTATTTACAACTTCTATGAAATCATCCCAAGTAGGTTCTACCTCAAGTATAATATCATCTACACTTAATCTCTTTTTTTATACTTCCCACCAATTTTTGATAGGCAATGATGCTTTCAAAAGAGTAAAAGTGATCTTCTCTTTATTGGTGAATTTATTTATAGAAAAATAAGATGACAATTGATCCAACCAATTTTCTACTACATCAACATTGATTTTGCCTTCAAATGTAGGGATATAAAAATTCACCTGAATGTTGAAAGGTGTTGGGGCACTAAAAGGATGTGGGGTTGTAGATGAGGAGCCAAAATTTTCCATCAAGATTTGTTAGAGAATTTGAGTGAATTGTTGTAGCATTTACACTTGCTATTGTTGGAGGGCTTCATTCACCATTTCATTGAAAGGATCGAATGTCTCGGTGTTGTCTTCCATTTGAATTCATTTGGAGTGAATAGGTGGATAGTCTACTGGTTCTATTTTCCACCCAAGCTTCCTATAATCTAACCTCATCCTCGGGATCATACACTCTAAAGACAATTCAATGCCCAAACATATGCCTATCACTGAGAAGAGATGTCTAATTTCCATTTTAGGTTACATCTTAATTTATACATGTTTTGAAGGTGGGAAGAGGATGTGGAAGGTCACCAATATCATGGGAGATTGATTGGTTTAACTTCCATGATTTAAAAAAATACAGATTTTGAGGAATTACTATTTTTAGAAACTTACTATTTTTAGACTACACTACTAAAATTAAAATTTGGATAACTTCTATTGAGTTTTTTGGGGTCAAAGTTCATTTAATGAAGTTGTATGCCATTTCAAAACATTCCCCTCATTATTAACTTTCCAACGGTTCAAATGGTAAGTCAATTGGAGCTATAGTGCAAAAGTTATGGCTCCTAGAAGTTCCATCATCAATTCAGGTGGACCCATCACCCAAATTGTTGCCTCAATTATTGCCTAGATCATTCCTCCCTCCTTGAGAAGCAATGTTCCCCATTGTATCAATATTTTTCATTAAGTGTGGCAATTGTATTTTTATTTGATTCCTGATGCATACTTGAAATGGGTTGTGCTTTATGGAATTGTGTAGGGCTCAATTATTCACCATTTCTATCTGACCATCAGTCTATGGATGGAAGGCCATGAACTTATTTAGCTTGGTATCTATTTGCTTTTGTTATTGTGTTGTTTGTGTTGTTAGAGATGAAACATCAGCCCTTTTATATTATTTTGGCTTGACCACCATGAGAACAAATTTATTAGCACTAATCAGAGAGATAGATGTAGAAGGTGGTACCTCTGGTACCTTATAGTGCCATGTTCCAAGAGTGAGAATGATCCTTCAAGTTATTGATTCATATATTCCACATTGATCATACATGAATGGCTGACCAAAGAGTATATCACAAACATCTAGATTGACCAGATCATATAAGACCTCATCTTGGAAAGGTTTTATTGCATATGAGAGAAGACATTGGTGGGTGACACAGAGGTTTCTCCCTGGACTCAACCATCCAATACTGTATGGTTTTGGGTGAGGCTTCATGGATAGATTTAGGATTTTCACAACATTAGCAAAGATTAAATTCTTTTGACTTCCACTATCAAGAATGAAATGCAGAGGCTTACCTTTCACTCATAATTTAGAGTGAAGCAACCTTTCCTTGACGTCTAGCCTCTCCTCGTGGGTCTATGAAGAAGCAAAAATGGCTTCAAGCTCAGCATCTATAATCTCTTCTTCAACCTCATCAACTATAAGGTCTGTATGAGGTAGAGCAATGGATGTTGAGGATTTTGACTTAGAAAGTAGGGACTTGATGGCTCAACATTCTTCTTTGGATTGAGTTCCAAATTTGTGATAATCACACCACTTCTTAGTCTTTCCTTCCTTTTGCTTCCAATTTTGGCCTTGTGTTTGACCTTCTTTGTCACTTCTCCATTTTTAAGTCTAACTCTTTGTATTCATTCTTCCATGCTTCTATTTAATCTTAAATGTGAACTTGTACTCCTAACCAAGGATTTCCAAATTAAAGAGTTACATTTCTCCCCATATGTACCATTGTAGTCAACCATGATATTTGAGAACCTTACGTCTCTCACTTTCTTAGATGCCTAATCTCGCAGATAGAGAATGAAAAATGTGAGTGTAATCTTGAACAGACTATTCTTTACCTTAGAAAAGTTATTGCCACTCTATATACAGATCATCATATGCTCCAATGGGGTAGTATTCTTCCTTTATAGCTTCTATGAAATCATCCCAGGTAGGTTCTACCTCAAGGCCAATATCATTTGTACTGAATCTCTTTTTGTAAACTTCCCACCAATTTTTGACAGGCAATGATGCTTTCAAAATAGCAAAAGTGATCTTCTCTTTATTGGTGAATTTATTTATTGAAAAATAAGATCAAAATTGATCCAACCAATTTTTTACTGTATCAGCATTGATTTTGACTTCAAATGTAGGGATATCAAAATTCACCTAAACTTTGAAGGGTGTTGGGGCATTGAAAGGATGTAGGAGGAGCCAAATTTTCATATCAAGATTTGTTTGAAAATTTAAAAGAATTGTTGTAGCATATACACTTGTTGCTATTGGAGGGATTCATTCACCATTTCCTTGAAAGGATCAGATGTCTCGATGTTGTTTGCCATTTGAAGTCATTCAAAATGAATAGGTGGATAGTCTATTGGTTCTATTTTCCACCCAAGCTTCCTTATTCTGACCTCATCCTCAAGATCATACATTCTAAAGACAAACCACTCTAATAAAACTAATCCAAAACTCAAAATCTTTGGTTGAAATATAATTGAAGAAACAAGAACAACACAATTCAAATAATTCTATCTCTGAGAAGAGATGTTTTATTGATCAAATTTGTAGATCCAAACATATGCCTATCTCTGGGAAGAGATGTCTAATTTACATTTTAGGTTACATCTTAATTTATCAATGTTTTGAAGTGGGGAGGAGGATTTTAAAGGTCACCAATCTTGAGGGAGATCGAGTGGTTTGACTTCCACGATTTACAACAATACAAAATTTGAGGAATTACTATTTTTAGAAACTTACTAGTTTTAGACTGCACTACTAAAATTAAAATTTAAAGCACTTTTGTTGGGTTTATAAGGGTCAAAATTCATTGATTGAATCTCCATGCCATCTCACAATGTTCCCCTCATTATTGGCTTTCCAACGATTCAAATGGTGAGTCAATTGGAGCTATGGCACAAAAGTTATGGCTCCCAGAAGTTCTGTCATCAATTGGGGTGGACCCGTCACCTAAAATTTTGCCTGAATTGTTGCCTGGATCATTCCTCCCTCTTTGAGAAGCAATGATCCCATTTGCATCAATATTTGTCATCAATTGTGGCAATTTTGTTTTGATTTGATTCCCGATGCATACTTGAAATGGATTGTGCTTTATGGAACTGTTCAAGGCTCAATTATTCACCATTTTTATCTGACCATTAGGGTATGGATAGAAGGCCATGAAATTCTTCAGCTTGGTATCTATTTTCTTATATTGTTGTGTTGTTTGTGTAGTTAGGGCTGAAACATCAGCCCTTTTAGATTCTTGTGGCTTGACCACCATGAGAACAAATTTCTTGGCACTAATCGGAGATACAAATGGAGAAGGTGGTACCTCTAGTACCCCATAACACCATGTTGTAAGAGTGAGTGTGATCCTTTGAGTTCTTAATTCATAGATGCCATGTCCATCATATATGAATGGTTGATGAAAGAGTATATCACAAACATTGAGGTTGACCACATCACATAAGACCTCATTGTGGAAAGGTTTTATTGCATATGAGAGAAGACATTGGTGAGTGACACAGAGGTTTCTCCTTGGACTCAACTATCCAATATTGTATGGCTTTGGGTGAGGCTTCATGGACATATTTAGGTTTTTCACAACATTAGCATAGATTAACTTTTTTTAACTTCCACTATCAAGAATGAAATGAAGAGGCTTACCTTTCACCCATAATTTAGAGTGAAACAACCTTTCCTTGTCATCTAGCCTCTCCTTGTGGGTTTGTGAAGATGCAATAATAGATTTGGGATTAGCATCTATAATTTCTTCTTCAACCTCTTCAAATTCAATGTCTATATGAGGCAGAGTAGTGGATGTTGAGGATTGTGACTTAAAAAGTAGGAACTTGATGGCTCGACATTCTTTTTTGGACTAAGTTCTAGATTTGTGATAATCACATCACTTCCCAGTCTTTCCTTCATTTTTCTTCCATTTTTAGCCTCGTGTTTGATCTTCTTTATCACTTTTCCATTTTGAAGGCTGACTCTTTATATTCATTCTTCCATATTTCTATTCAATCTTCACTGTGAACTTGTATGCCTCACCAAGGGTTTCCAAATTAAAGAGTTTCATTTCTCCCCATATATACCATTGTAGTCTACCACGATATTTGAGAACCTTATGTTTCTCACTTTTTTGGATGCCTAATCTCACAAATAGAGAATGAAAAATGTGAGTGTAATCTTGAACATACTATTCCTTACCTTGGTGAAGTTGTTGCCACTCTATATATAGATCGTCATATGCTTCAATGGGGTAGTATTCTTCCTTTATAGCTTCTATGAATTCATCACAAGTAGGTTTTGCCTCAAGGCCAATATCATCTGCACTTAATCTCTTTTTGTATACTTCCCACCAATTTTTGATAGGCAATGATGCTCTCAAAAGAGCAAAAGTGATCTTATCTTTATTGGTGACTTTATTTACATAAAAATAAGATGACAATTGATCTAACCAATTTTCTACTACATCAACATTTATTTTGCCTTCAAATGTAGGAATATCAAAATTCACCTCAACCTTGAAGGGTGTTGGGGCACTGAAAGGATGTGGGGGTGTAGATGAGGATCCAAAATTTTCCATCAAGATTTGTTAGATAATTTTAGAGAATTGTTTTAGCATCTATGCTTGATAATATTGGGGGGCTTCATTTACCATTTCCTTGAAAGGATCAGATGTCTCGATGTTGTCTACCATTTGAAGTCATTTGGAGCAAATAGGTGGATAGTATGTTGGTTCTATTTTTCACCTAAGCTTCTTATAATCTGACCTCATCCTCAGGATCATACACTCTAAATACAAACTGATCTGATACCACTGATATAAAACTCAAAAGATTTGGTTGAAAGATAATTGAAGAAACAAAATCAACACAATTCAAATAATGCTATCTCTGAGAAGAGATGTTTTATTAATCAAATTTGTAGACCCAAACATATGCCTATCTCTGAGAAGAGATGTTTGATTTATATTTTGGGTTACATGTTAATTTATACATTTTTTGAAGGTGGGAGGAGGATGTGGAAGGTCACCAATCTTGAGGGAGATCAGGTGGTTCAACTTCCATGATTTATAACAATACAAAATTTAAGGAATTACTATTTTTAGAAACTTACTATTTTTAGACTGCACTACTAAAATTGAAATTTGGGGTACTTTCATTGGGTTTTCAGGGGTTAAAATTCATTAAGCAAATATCTATTCCATCTCATGATGTTCCCATCATTATTAGATTTATAATGGTTTAAATGGCGAGTCAATTGGAGTTACGATGCAAACATTATGGCTCACAGAAGTTCCATCATTAATTGGGGTGGACCCATCACCTGAATCGTTCCCTGAATTTTTGCCTAGATCATTCCTCCCTCCCTGAGAAGCAATGGTCCCCATTACATAAAGATTTGTCATCAAGTGTGGCAATTGTATTTTGATTTGATTCTGGATGCATACTTGAAATGGACTTTACTTTATGAAACTATGCAAGGCTCGATTATTCACCATTACTGTCTGACCATCAGTCTATGGATGGAAGGCCATGAACTTCTTCAACTTGGTATCTATTTGATTCTGTTGTGTTTTTTGAGTAGTTAGGGCTACAACATCAGCCTTTTTAAATTCTTATGGCTTGACCACCATGAGAACAAATTTCTTAGCACTAATCAGAGAGATAGATGTAGAATGTGGTACCTCTGGTACACTATAACACTGTGTTCTAAGGGTGAAAGTGATATTTTAAGTTCTTGATTCATAGATGCCATGTTGATCATACATGAATGGATGACTAAAGAGTATATCACAAACATCTAGATTGACCGCATCACATAAGATGGAAAGGTTTTATTGCATATGAGAGAAGAAATTGGTGGGTGACATGGAAGTTTCTCCTTGGACTCAACCATCTAATACTATATGGCTTTGGGTGAGGCTTCATGGATAGATTTAGGATTTTCATAACATTAGTAGAGATTAAATTCTTTTGACTTCCACTATCAAGAATGAAATGAAGAGACTTATCATTCACCCATAATTTAGAGTGAAACAACCTTTCCTTGTCATCTAGCCTCTCCTCGTGGGTCTGTGAAGAAGTGGATTTAGGATCAGCATCTATAATCTCTTCTTTAACCTCTTCAATTGTAAGGTTTGTATGACGCAGAGTAGTGGATGTTGAGGATTGTGACTTAGAAAGTATGGACTTGATGGCTCAAAATTCTTCTTTGGACTAAGTTCTAGATTTGTGATAATCACACCACTTCCTAATCTTTCCTTCCTTTTGCTTCCAATTTTGGCCTTGTGTTTGACCTTCTTTGTCACTTTTCCATTTTGAAGGTTGACTCTATGTATTCATTCTTTCATGCTTCTATTCAATCTTCACTAAGAACTTGTATGCCTCACCAAGGGTTTACAAATTAAAAAGTTCCATTTCTCCCCATATGTACCATTGTAGATGGCTACAATATTTGAGAACCTTATGTTTCTCACTTTCTTGGATGGCTAATCTCGTAGATAGAGAATGAAAAATGTGAGTGTAATCTTGAATAGACAATTCCTTACCTTGGTGAAGTCGCTACCACTCTATATACAGATCATCATATGCTCCAATGGGGTAGTATTCTTCCATTATAGATTTTATGAAATCATCCCAAGTAGGTTCTACCTCAAGGCCAATATCATCTGCACTGAATCTCTTTTTGTATACTTCCCACCAATTTTTGACAGGCAATGATGCTTTCAAAAGAGAAAAAGTGATCTTCTCTTTATTGATAAATTTATTTACAAAAAAATAAGATGACAATTGATCCAACCAATTTTCTACTGCATCAGCATTTATTTTTCCTTCAAATGTAGGGATATCAAAATTCACCTCAACCTTGAAGGGTGTTGGGGCACTAAAAGGATGTGGGGGTGTAGATGAGGATCCAAAATTTCCCATCAAGATTTGTTAGACAATTTGAGAGAATTGTTATAGAATCTACACTTGATACTATTGGAGGGATTCATTTACCATTTATTTGAAATGATCAGATGTCTCGATGTTGTCCACCATTTGAAGTCATTTGGAGCAAATAGGTGGATAGTCTACTAGTTCTATTTTCCACCCAAGCTTCTTATAATCCGACCTCATCCTTAGGATCATACACTCTAAAGACAAACCACTCTGATACCACTGATCCAAAACTTGAAAGCTTTTGTTAAAATATAATTGAAGAAACAAGAACAACACATTTCAAATAATGTTATCTTTGAGAAGAGATGTTTTAATGATCAAATTTGTAGACACAAACATATGCCTATCTCTGAGAAGAGATGTCTCATTTCCATTTTGGATTACATCTTAATTTATACATATTTTGAAGGTGGGATGAGGATGTGGAAGGTCACCAATCTCGAGGGAGATCGAGTGGTTTGACTTCCATGATTTACAACAATATAGAATTTGAGGAATTACTATTTTTAGAAACTTACTATTTTTAAATTGCACTACTAAAATTGAAATTTGGGGCACTTCCATTGGGTTTTTAGGGGAAAAAATTCATTTATAAAATCTCCATGTCATCTCATGATGTTTCCCTCATTATTAGCTTTCCAATTTTTCAAACGTCAAGTCAATTGTAGGTATGGTGCAAAAGTTATGGCTATCAGAATTTCTGTCATCAATTGGGGTGGACTTGTCACCCGAATTATTCCCTGAATTGTTGCTCAGATCATTCCTCCCTCCTTGAGAAGAAATGGTCCACATTACATCAAGATTTGTCATCAAGTGTGGAAATTATATTTTGATTTTATTCCCGATCCATACTTGAAATGGACTGTGCAAGGCTTGATTATTCACCATTTTTGTCTGACCATTAGTCTGTGGATGGAAGGCCATGAACTTTTTCAGCTTGGTATCTACATGCTTCTGTTGTTGTGTTGTTTATGTAGTTAGGGATGAAATATCAGCCCTTTTAGATTTTTGTGGGTTGACCACCATGAGAACAAATTTCTTGGCACTAATTAAAGAGACAAATGTAGAAGGTGGTACCTCTAGTACCCTGTAGCACCATTTTCTAAGAGTGAGAATGATCCTTCGAGTTCTTGATTCATAGGTGCCATGTTGATCATACATGAATGGCTGACTAAAGATTATATTACAAACATATATATTGACCACATCACATAAGACCTCATCTTGAAAAGGTTTTATTGCATATGAGAGAAGACATTAGTGGGTGCCACAAAGGTTTCTCCCTAGACTCAACCATCCAATACTATATGGCTTTGGGCGAGGCTTCATGGATAGATTTAGGCTCTTCAAAACATTAGCAGAGATTAAATTCTTTTGATTTCTACTATCAAGAATGAAATGTAAAGGCTTACCTTTCACCCATAATTTTGAGTGAAACAACCTTTCCTTGTCATCTAGCCTCTCCTCGTGGGTCTGTGAAGAAGCAAAAATGGCTTCACACTCAGCATTTATAATCTCTTCTTCAACCTCTTCAAATACAGGGTTTGTATGAGGTAGAGTAGTGGATGTTGAGGATTATGACTCAAAAATTAGGGAATTGATGGCTCAACATTCTTCTTTAGACTGAGTTCTAGATTTGTGATAATCACACCACTTCCGAGTCTTTCCTTCCTTTTACTTCCAATTTTGGCCTCATGTTTGACCTTCTTTATCACTTTTCCATTTTGAAGGCTGACTCTTTGTATTCATTCTTCCATGCCTCTATTCAATCTTCACTAAAAACTTGTATGCCTTACCAAGGGTTTACAAATTGAAAAGTTCCATTTCTCCCCGTATGTACCATTGTAGACGGCTATAATATTTGAGAACCTTATGTTTCTCACTTTCTTGGATGGCTAATCTCATAGATAGAGAATGAAAAATGTGAGTGTAATCTTGAATAGATTGTTCCTTACCTTGGTGAAGTTGCTACCACTCTATATACAATCATCATATGCTCCAATGGGGTAGTATTCTTCCTTTACATCTTCTATGAAATCATCTTCTATGAAATCATCCCAGGTAGGTTCCACCTCAAGGTAATTATCATCTACACCGAATCTCTTTTTGTATAGTTCCAACCAATTTTTGATAGGAAATGATGCTTTCAAAAGAGTAAAAGTGATCTTCTCTTTATTGGTGAATTTATTTATATAAAAATAAGATGATAATTGATCCAATTAGTTTTCTACTGCATCAACATTGATTTTGCCTTCAAATGTAGGGATATCAAAATTCACCTCAATGTTGAAGGGTGTTGGGGCACTAAAAAGAAGTGGGGTTGTAGATGAGGAGCCATAATTTTCCATCAAAATTTGTTGGAGAATTTGAGTGAATTGTTGTATCATCTACGCTTGATATTGTTGGAGGGATTCATTCACCATTTCCTTAAAAGGATCAAATCTCTCAGTGTTGTCTGCCATTTAAAGTCATTAGGAGTGAATAGGTGGATAGTTTGCTGAATCTATTTTGCACCCAAGCTTCTTAAAATCTGACCTCATCCTCAGGATCATACACTCTAAAGACAAACTGATCTGATACCATTGATTCAAAACTTGAAAGCTTTGGTTAAAAGATAATTGAAGAAACAAGAACATCACAATTCAAATAATGCTATCTCTAAGAAGAGATATTTTATTGATCAAATTTGTAGACCCAAACATATGCCTATCTTTCAGAAGAGATGTCTAATTTTTATTTCAGGTTACATCTTGATCTATACATGTTTTAAAGGTGGGAGGAGGATGTGGAAGGTCACCAATCTCGAGGGAGATAGAGTGGTTCAACTTCCATGATTTACAACAATACAAAATTTGAGGAATTACTATTTTTAAAAACTTACTATTTTTAGATTGCACTACTAAAATTAAAATTTAAGGCACTTCCATTAGGTTTTTAAGGGTCAAACTTTATTAAGCAAATCTCCATGCCATCTCATGTCACAATGTTCCCATCATTATTAGCTTTCCAATGGTTCAAACGATGAGTCAATTGGAGCTATGGTGAAAAATTTATGGCTCCCAAAAGTTCCATCATCAATTAGGGAGGACCCATCACTCAGATTGTTGCCTAAATTATTGCCCAGATCATTCTTCCCTCCTTGAGAAGCAATGGTCCCCATTACATCAATATTTGTCATCAAGTGTGGCAATTGTATTTTGATTTCATTTCTAATGCATACTTGAAATGGATTGTGCTTTATGGAATTGTGTAGGGATCGATTATTCACCATGTCTATCTAACCATTAGTCTATGGATGGAAGGCCATGAACTTATTCAACTTGGTATCTATTTTCTTCTGTTGTTGTGTTGTTTGTGTAGTTAGGGCTGCAATATTGGTCCTTTTAGATTCTTTTGGCTTGACCACCATGAGAACAAATTTCTTGGCACTAATCAAAGAGATAGATGTAGAAGGTGGTACCTTTGGTACCCTATAGTGCCATGTTCCAAGAGTGAGAGTGATCCTTGGAGTTCTTGATTCATAGATGCCATGTCGATCATATATGAATGGCTGACCAAAGAGTATATCACAAACATCTAGATTGACCACACCACATAAGACTTCATTTTGAAAAGGTTTTATTGCATATGAGAGAAGACATTGGTGGGTGACATAAAGGCTTCAGCCTGGAATCAACCATCCAATACTGTATGGCTTTGGGTGAGGCTTCATGGATAGATTTAGGCTTTTCACAAAATTAGTAGAGATTAAATTCTTTTGACTTACACTATCAAGAATTAAATGCAGAGGCTTACCTTTCACCCATAATTTAGAGTGAAATAACCTTTCCTTGTCATTTAGCCACTCCTCTTGGGTCTGTGAAGAAGAAATAATAGCTTCAAGCTCAGTATCTATAGTCTCTTCTTCAACCTCTTCAACTGCAAGGTCTATATGAGGTAGAGTAGTGGATGTTGAGGATTGTGACTCAGAAAGTAGGGAATTGATGGCTTGACATTCTTCTTTGGACTGAGTTCTAGATTTATGATAATCTCACCACTTCTCAGTCTTTCCTTCCTTTTGCTTCTAATTTTGGCCTTGTGTTTGACATTCTTTGTCACTTTTCCATTTTGAAGGCTGACTCTTTGTATTCATTCTTCCATGCTTCTGTTCAATCTTCACTATGAACTTGTATGCCTCACCAAGAGTTTCCAAATTGAAGAGTTCCATTTCTCCCTATATATACCATTGTAGTCTACCAAGATATTTGAGAACCTTGTGTTTCTCACTTTTTTGGATGCCTAATCTCGTAGACAAAGAATAAAAAATGTGAGTGTAATCTTGAATAGACTGTTCCTTACCTTGGCAAAGTTATTGCCACTCTATATACAAATCGTCATATGCTCCAATGGGTTAGTATTATTCCTTTATAGCTTCTATGAAATCATCCTAGGTAGGTTTCACCTCAAGGCCAATATCATCTACATTGAATCTCTTTTTGTATACTTCCCACCAATTTTTGATAGGCAATGATGCTTTCAAAAGAACAAAAGTGATCTTCTCTTTATTGGTGAATTTATTTATAGAAAAATAAGATGACAATTGATCCAACTAATTTTCTACTACATCAACATTGATTTTTCCTTCAACTGTAGGGATATCAAAATTTGCCTGAACCTTGAAGGGTGTTGGGGCAATGAAAAGATGTGGGGGTGTAGATGAGGAGCCAAAATTTCCCATCGAGATTTGTTGAAGATTTTAAGAGAATTGTTGTAGCATCTATGATTACTACTGTTGGAGGGCTTCATTCACCATTTCCTTGAAAGTATCGAATGTCTCAATTTTGTCCACCATTTGAAGTCATTTGGAGTGAATAGGTGGATATTCTGTTGGTTCTATTTTCCACCCAAGCTTCCTATAATCTAACCTCATCCTTGGGATCATACACTCTAAAGACAAACTGCTCTAATACCACTAATCTAAAACTTGAAATTTTTGGCTGAAATATAATTGAAAAAATAAGAACATAATTCAAATAATGCTATCTCTGAGAAGAGATGTTTTATTGATCAAATTTGTAGACCCAAACATATGCCTATCTCTAAGAAGAGATGTGTAATTTCTATTTTAGGTTACATCTTAATTTATACATGTTTTTAAGGTGGGAGGAGGATGTGGAAGGTCACTAATCTTGAGGGATATCAATTAGTTCAACTTCCATGATTTACAACAATACAAAATTTGAGGAATTACTATTTTTAAAAACTTACTATTTTTAGAATGCATTACTAAAATTGAAATTTGGGGCACTTCTATTGGGTTTTCAAAAATTTCATTAAGCATACGTCTATTCCATCTCATTACATTCCCCTCATTATTATCTTTCCAATGGTTCAAACGGTGAGTCAATTGGAGTTATGGTACAAAATTTATGGCTCCCAAAAATTCTATCATCAATTGGGGTGGACCCATCACCCAAATTGTTGCCTGAATTGTTGCCCAGATCACTTTTTCTATTAGGTCATGCCTTTTAGGCTAAAGAATGATAATACAACCTACCAACATGTGATGACCTTATCCATAAGATTGTTGAGGATTATGTGGAGGACCTTTTCAAAAAATCTAAGCCCTGAAAAGACCACTTGGCCATTCTTAAGATCATCTTTGAACACCTCATCCATTACCATGTCCACCTTAACCCTAATAAGTGTATTTTTAGGGTCTTATCCAGAAAACTTATTAGATTAATTTTATCCCTTCATGGTATTAAAGTTTATCCCACCAAAATCAAAGCCATTCTTGACGTGCTCCCTTCAACCAAATTTAAGCAACTCCATAGCTTGTAAGGGAAGATTCAATCCATTCATCATTTTATCTACTATCTTTCAAATTGATGCCAACCCTTCTATGACCTCTTGAATAAATATGTCTCTTTTAAGTGGAATAGCGACTGTCAAAAGGCCTTTGATTCATTCAAAACATACCTTTTATCTCAACCTATCCTTACCCCTCTCAAGGATGGCCAACATTTATACCTATATATCTCTTCCACTGACCATTCCCTAGGGGAAATGCTAACTCATTGAGATGAACAACATAAATAAAAATCCATATACTACATTATCCACACATTTTTAGAGTATGAGACTTGGTACACCTATATCGAGAAATTTTGCTTAGCTTTAGTCTTTATGGCCACCAAACTTCACCACTACCTTCTTAACCATAAAACCTATGTCATTACCATCACCAACCTACTCAAGTACATGCACTACAAGCCATACCAAAACTAGCGTATGGCCAAGTGGCTCATACTCTTAGCAGAGTTTGACTTTAAGTTCCTTCAGCAAAAGTCACTTAAAGGGCAAGTCATCATTGACCAACTAGTTAAAGCACCTTTATCAGACAACCAAACTCCTCTTGAGTTCCCTAACGAGCCCATCATGACCCTCTCTCAAGAGGATTTTACCTATCAAGTCACCATGTTCTTTGATGGATCAAAGTGTTAGTGTGGTGGGGGAGTAGGTATCATCCTCATCCCCTTTGATGGAGAACCTCTTCTTTGTCTTTCAATATTGATTTTGAATGCACCAATAATATGGCTAAGTATGAAGCCCTAGTGATGGCCTTCACATTGCCTTAGCCATAGAAATGAAAATAATCAATATCTTTGGTTACTCCCAACTTATGGTCAATCAAATCAATGGCTCATACTAGTGTAAGAATGATGTTCTGTAATAGTATAAACAACTAATTTATGAACTCTTAACATCATTTGAACACTACCACATCCATTCCACCCCATGATATACTAATAAGTTCACCAACACCATGGCTTCCTTTGCCTCTCAGATACTATTTTCACCCTTAGATTCTAATATACCTATCATTATCGATAGGCTAACCCAGCCTTCCTATGTCAAACCTAAATCTCCCACCATTTTCAATGTGGAGGAGACCCAACCTAACCTTTAGTATCAATAGACCTTTAACTACCTTAACCTTAGCATAATTCTTTTTGGACTCTCTAGGAATGCTCAAATAGCATTTATTGAGAGCACCTATTTCCATACCATTATGAGAGGAATCCTTTATAAACATGGCTTTAGTGGCCTCCTCTTCCATTGCCTATGTAGTTAAGAAGCCTCTCACACTATCAAGTAAATACATGATGGAATCTATGGAGGCCACTTTAGTGGCCTTACTATAACCAAGTGTATCCTTCACCTTGGCTATTACTGGTCTACCCTTAATCAAGACTACTATGATTATGTAAAAAAGTGTATTAAGTGTCAAAAATACAACAATTTTCATCATGCACCTAGCCATAGTCTTCAAGTTTCAATAAATTTCTATCCCTTTTCACAATGGGGTCTAGACCTCATTCATGAAATTAACCCCCATTCCTTGCATTGTCACCACTCTATCATCACTGTGATTGAGTATTTTACCAAGTGGGTAGAGGCTATTTCTCAAGTCTCAACCAAAGTGGAAAATATTATTGACTTTATCAACCATCACATTATCTACCATTTTGGTGTTCCTCATAAGATTATCATTAAAAATGGTAAATCTTTTAAAAATAAGCAAATCCAAGGTCTATGTGATGTATTCAACATTAATTTAAGTTTATCCTCACCCTATCACCCTCAAGCTAATGTATAGGTATAAGCCTCTAACAAAACTCTTAATAACATGCTAACTAAAATGGTCAATGCATCTAGTCAGGATTAACATTTGCACATCCCCTTCACCTTATGGGCATGTTTTACTAGCATTAGAACCTCTATGGGTGAAACCCCATTTTTTATTATGTTTGGATTAGAGGTCATCTTGCCTCTCAAAGTCCAAATCCCCTCTCTTCACATATCTTTGTAACAGATCATCTCTGAGGATGATTATCATCAACACCATTTAGCCCAACTCAAGATACTTTATGAGTGTCATTTATTAGACTTTACCCATCTCCATGTCTACCAAGAGTGTGTCAATCATGCCTATATAAAATACCTTAAAGTGCAAGAATTTAATATCAGAGACCTCATCCTCAAGGAAAACCAACATGCCACTAATATGGAGAAAATAAAGTGGGGCAAGTTTTACTTCAATTGGCTTGGACCTTATATCATAACCCACAAGTATGGATCTGGAGCTTACTAGTTGTCTTCTCTTGAAGGACACCTAGAACCTAAACCCCTCAATGATTCACATCTGTATCCATTATTTTGTTGAGGAAAAATTTCACCTTTTGTATAACTTAAGAACATCCCTTTCTATCTACCCAAATTCTACCTCCCTAGTTTAGGGACAATTGATTATAATCAAATAATGTGATTATCTATCACTGACATATCCTTATCTTAAATAATGGTTATCACATCTCTACCTATGGCATGGTTCTCATGGTAATTTCCACCCCTTTACATGATGGATTCTTATGATTGTCATCACCTAAACCTCTTTACACCTAATCAACCTTCTTTTGCTTTTAGTTTTACCTTCATAAAGGTGATCCACTAAGCTGACCTAAGTAAGTCTATGTTAAGTAAAATCAACTAAGCAAAAATCAAAATTTGCACCAATAGAAATCATGGGTCATTCCTAGCATTCACAGACTACTCCCTTAAAGGATATCTATTGAAAATATATTTGAAATTAACAAAATATAAGGTGGACTACTCCCTTAAAGGACAACTATAAAAAATCATTAGATAAAACAAAAAAACTTAGACCACTCCCTTGAAGGATGGTTGAATAAAGTATTTTTTAAAAAAGCATAGAAATTTCATGGAAGTTTCTCGCATTGATCAACTTCTCGTATATATAAATAGAGCAAAAGACCCATCATCTCAATCACAACAAAATCAAACTAATTTTGAAAGATACCATCAGCTCTCAAACAGCATAATAAGATGGAAGCCACAATTAGATTTCACAAGTAGACTTCTTGCATCGATTAGTCTACATAGTTCAACATAGACTTTATTATACTAACTCTTTGGGGACCTACAGAAGAGGCATGCTAGTCTTGCAAGAAGATTCCATTTTCACCCATCTCCCTTTTACTCACTATAAGCAAGTTTTTATTGAGATCACTTGGAACTATGTGGTCAAGACACCTTTTAACCACCTAACGAATGCTAATATGAATCATTCAAAGGGATTATATTCATTAAGCCCATCCAACTCTAGTTTTATTTTAGTCCTTTTCAAATGAAGAAGCATTGTGTCCTCTTCTTATCCTGTCATGACTATTTGGTATTTTCATTATGACATTTATCTCTTGATTATGTTCTTTAGTCTCCCATCTAGTATTATTAATTAAACTACCTCATGTGTTTTATCCTAAACATTAAATAATAATAATAATAATAGCCATACCAAGCATGATACTATCATAGCATCCATGAGTAATAAAACAATCAACCCTTTTGCACCACATGTTTAAGCCTAAAGTAATTCAATATATACACATTAAAATTTAGTAGGTTATAAGCATAACCATAAATCAGAATCATCTCATGCCTAGTTAAGTCTATATTAGTGTCTAACATCCATAACATAAGCATCATCCATAAGCAATATCAACATCACATCATAAGCATTAAACATCAAACTATAAACCATAAATCATAAACCATGAACATTACCCTTAACAAAAACCTCTTTGGCAACAACCACCTAGTTTTACCCACCCATGGAGACTACCTTCTGCACCCACCCTGACCATCTTACCACCTTACCATTGGTCTATTTTGGCCCAACTCATGCACATTTTATGGCACCTTTTTTCCTGGTCCTTTGACCATAATGAAAATATTTCCATGTTGACCCTTTTGAATTGTGTTACCTTATGCATGCTTGACCCACTTGTGTCTTTTTGGGAGCACTTCCTACCTTGGATACCCATGATACTAAACCTATTTGTGTTTTTTATGATAGACATTCCTACCTTGAATACCCATGGAAGCACTAACCTTGTTTAGGAGAATAATAGGTATACCTAGCCATCATGCCTAAATATAGTCACATGGTAAACTAGTCACTTATCTTTCTATCACCAAAATTTATTTTTATCAACTATGGTAGCCTATTCTATGCACAATCTTGGCTATCACACCTTTTTTTTCACTTTGCATGCTTGTTTACACTTTAGTGACCAACCTGTCACCCACCTTCATGACATCCACCTTCATCATCACCTTCACCCACCTTGTCAAACCCACATCCAATTATGCTTTACCTCATTGCCTCTTGGTTTGAGGGAGAACACCTACTCCCATACTCATGGCAACTAGACCTTTGAATAGAACCAATTTTTATTTTGTATCTTGTTGATTCAAGCTACACAACAAAAAGGGGGAAAATGTAGACATTAAAAATCCACACACCATGATTCTAAATGTCATAATAACCCTTAACTACCTTGGGACCCTCTTGGGACCAATCTGAATCTCTGGCCCCTAATTGAACCTAACCCATAATTATTTTGACTAAATTAGATTTACCCTTGATTTTACCTATTTTGAGCTTTCACCCTCGACCATCGACAACCATGTTGACCACCTATGGTCACCTTGACTATCGATGGTCAAGGTATGCCTCATTAACTAATAACATGAAAACTCACCCATCTTTATTTTCTAAAAATAAATTGTACTCATCGGTGTGTGAGCCATTACATGAGTAAGTTATTCTTAGAAGGACCAGTTCATGTCTTATTGCAACTCTCTTTCCTTGACTATAAGAAGAGAGGAGCAAATTGGTGAAATTTATCTACAATTATTATCAAGATCTTGTGCATCCAAAATTCTCTATTTTGTAGGTCAAACATCATCAGTGATCCAACAAACTAGATACTATGTTAGAGAGAAAATTTTCCATTGCAGCTCTGCCAAAGTGTCAAGTATCGTTACTCCATCAAAATCATGCTAGACTCCACCAATGAGTCAACCACCTAAAGCATTCACCCAATCCACCTACTTTAAGATAAGTATTTGATTCTTAGTATTCAATTACTATATTTTCTTTTCACATCCATCACAACTCCTACCCATCTCCCAAAGTCTCACTTTGATATCTTATCAATCAACCTATTATCAACCCAAATCTATACATAGTAGCCATTGATGATTGTCTCAACCATCAATAATATATCCAGCTACTAATAGTCATCTTGACCACTAATGGTCATCCCAACCATTGATGGTCACTATGGCAGTAGATTATTGCAACCTATTTTCACCTACCTAACCACAACTAAATCTAATCTTTTATGTCCTTGCCTATTCATAGACCCCTACTTGATTTTATGAAGCATACCCCAACCCTCTATCACTAGTATTAATCAGCTTGATCACTATTTTAATGACTTCTAGTCTATTTCTTAAGTAATCATTATTTTGTTCAATGTTAGTACCTTTTGATTATTAATGTAGGTACCTTCTATTTTATTTTATAAGCTTAATTATTTAAAACATGTGGATTGACAACCCTCAAAGAAACTCTTGTTTCTAAGATCTAGCTATCACTAGGCAATCTACTCAACTATCTATCTAACAATCAAATTTGCTTTAGTGATTTCTTATTTATAGGTCATCTTCCTAAGCCAAAGAGGAGTTCTTGACAATCTTATGATTCCACATGCACATAATCAAATAGGTTTATCAACCATACTTGTACTCAGTTTTTTATTTTCCCTTTTCCAATAATAAGCATAAGTTTAATGAAACAAGATGATTATTATGATGTGGATAGGTCTACATATGTTCAAGAAATGGGATTTGAGATGTGAGGTTAGTAATCTCCATGATAGGATCCCACTCATCATAACCCATAAGAGGACTATTGGAAAAAAGTCCATAGTGTTGAAAGAGGTCCTTAGAAGGAAGAGCTTAAGTGTATGTGAATTTATGATGATATGAGCTATAAGGTTTAATTGGAGGATAAATTTGTTGTTTAAATTGAGAGGATGAGGTAGTTGATGCAGGTCTGGTTTGAAAAGAAGTATTGATAGGAGATTGAGTATCATTAGTGATAGGTAAAGAGGTTAGAGGGATGGTATAAATTGTGTGAGAAGTGTTATCCAAGGGAGGTGCTGGAATTGGTTTATCAAAGGATATGAGGTCTTCCTACCCTAACTTGATTAAGTGAGTTCGAGAAGAATATTGGATAACAAAAAATGTGCTAGATAATTGAGGTGTGTGGATGGGTTGAGAATCAATGAAAGCAACCAACCTTCACATATTAGTCATATTGACCACATTTTATTTAGGATTTGGGTCAAGAAGACTATCAACATAATTTGTATAAGGGGTAGGATTTTCTTGGTTATCTTGGTGATTTAGAAGAGGATCTTTATAGATGGACAAATGAGCATTATCCTGGTTTAAAGCTTGAGATTTAGTTTGTGTTTCATGGTCTTTGACAGTAATGTCATAAGATTGTTGGTGTTTATGAATGATAGAATCATTGTCAAAATTAGGATCAAGAAGGAAATCCATATCCAAATTATGAAGTTTCCTAAAAGTCTCATGAGAATGACCCCAACTAGCATGAAATCAACAAAATACATTAGGATCTTTGTTGGGAGATAACAAAACCGGAAGCACACAATTGATTACCAAACCAAGCAACTTAATATGCGGAAATTAACCAGATTCACCAAGTAACTAGAATTCAGAATAACACAAGATATGAGAGACAATACACTATCTTGTATTAACACTTTATACAGAAAAGAATACAATAAAGAAGATGCCACTTCTTCTCCACCACCTTACAGAGGTTTCCCACACCTCAAGTGAACAGTAAATCTTCTCCCCAAAGCTCTCCCTCTCAGGTCCCAACACCCAACTCAAATACAGAGTTGGTGTTCACCTCCCGTGCTCCACGCACACCACAAGTGCTCCACACACTCAAACAAGTACTCCACGTACTTCAAGTAGATCTCCCATGAACCTGCAACAACCTACAATTCAACAGACCATACTTATGGAAGGAACTCCCTTGCCTTCCTCTCTTGCTCTCTCCGAGTACACACCTGTACTCCAAGTAGATCCTGCCTGATACTGCTCCCTATTGTGTTGCTGTCTATATGATCCTGCACACCTACAAATCAAACACGAAACTGCTCACCTGTGAACCTTGACCTTGCACACACATACACCTACAGATCAATGATCTTACTTACCATGTAGATCGCTCTACACCCTGAAGAACCCTTGTCCTTGCCTCACCAAGTCCTTATGATTCTCCAACCAGTACCAAGCTTGGCAATGATAGGGAACTAGGAGGAACACCCTTACTCACTTCACACACAGAAGGAGCAAACTTTGCTCAACTCAAACTAGAACACCTTTCCAATACAACCATGAGTCTATTATATAGATCTCATCCAAACAATGATTAGACATCTAATTACCATAATTAGATCCGTAGCTCTCAGTCTAAAAATAGCTCTCTTCATGCAAACACTTGGTTTGTTAGCTAACTGCCCGTAACAAGCGTAGTCCGAACCACACAGGCGACCGACATCGGTCCCTGTCCGCTTGGGGATCGCCGACGCCGGCCGATCCATGACCGACGTCGGTTGCCTTCCTGTCTTACCCTGCCGACACCGATTGGCCAGACCAACGCCAAACACTTCTGACACTTCTGCAACTCTCCTGCAACCTCCTCCATGCCTGCATCAGTGAAGCTTTTAGCTCCACAACCTAACAATCTCCCACTTGGAGATAAATAGCTACACTATACCTATACCTGTACTCCATCTAATCTATTTCCTGGTTTGTATCCCTCTTCAAGATCAATCCTGAAGACAACCCACCACACAATCTGTGATGTGCCACCTGTCATCCGAGTACCCTGCCACATCTGAACCTACAAACACATGTAGTGAAGTCCTGACCCTGCATAGCATGAATCCCTGCTGCCGGTCCCTCTCAAGTACCTAAGAACCCACTTCCCCAAATTGGCTCCTAACTCTCTGACAGCTCCCACTGCATGGGAATACACAGGTCTATACCAGACCTCATGTGATTTCGAACCGGTACCTGTCCAGCCCTTAGTGTGCTCCGGCTCTGCATCTTGAACCTCGCCAACACCTGATTCACATCAGCTCCCACTCGAGACAAAATCAACCTATGATCTCCATGTCTCCCATGTCAAAGAATTCCGCTGCTCCAAACTCCTCCTGACATGCCACTAAACTAATCTTACCCTTAGCTCAGCAAAACCCTGTATGTACACCCCTGCTAGCTAGCATACTATCCACATACACCAATAGAATGATGTCATGACTCATCATCCACCTGGTAAGTCAAACCATAGTAGTTACCCTGACATTGACTGAAGCCATGCTTCGTCCTCCACCTGTCAAACCCTGTACCACTGTCCTGTAGCTCCTCAAGACCATATACCTGATCTTCTGTCTCACGTATCCGTTCTCTCTATTCTTCTACTAAGGTATCCATTCGTCTCTGTGCTTTCATACCAGCTGGCAACCCTACCCAAACACATCTGTTTGGTTCTCCTCCAAGGAATCACATCCTCTTCTATGCCAAGCTCACACCTGTATCCTGGATCCTTCCTGCTCTACAATCAACAACATGTATAAAGAAGAGGAATAACAAATTTGAGGGCCTACTTACGCCTTCAGTCCTCCGTATGGGCGTTTGAGACTCCATGACAGCGTGCTGTCCACCCAAAATCTGTTACAGTGACCGACCTCGGTCACCCCACAGTCTGCATCTGACCGACGTCGGTTCCCATGCGTCTGTCCCTGACTACCGACCCTGCGGTGTCCCTTCTGCCGATGTCAGTCCTATGACCGACATCAGTCTTACATACTGCCGACGTCGGTTTCATGACCGACGTCGGTCTTACTCTGCCCGACATCGCCGGCTTCGGTCTGCACATGACCGACATCGGCACCTGTCTATTCGACGCCGGTTCCTCCTGACTGACATCGGTACCTGTGTTCGCCTGTGAGTGATGACTTTTTACCCGCGAGCTTCTTTGAATCAATACCCATGTCCAAACTGCCCTGCTCAGAAGTATCCAGCACCATCCACTGGGTTCTGTCTGCCATCTCCTCCATAAACACCAAGGCTTTCCAGTTCTTAAGCCTGTCAAATATATCCGTCTTCTGCTTAAGAACATGCATCTCCTTCCTGCTCATGTGACCAAGCCTACGAAGCCACGTCTCCGCAACAAAAGAAGAATTAGTAATATAAACAAGTAGATAAAGGGTACCTATTTTCTTACCACCAGCTAATTCAAGTGCATCCACTGTGAGAATTCTTGTGCATCTCTCATCACCCAATCTTTCTGAAGAAATTAGCCATATCTCCAAATCTGGGACCTGCATGACCTTCATCAACACCTGTGTGTTGGCCGCCTGCAATTTCAGCTTCACTTCCCCTTTGCCAATTCTTTGGCAAGGCTTACCAGCTCCTCTACCTGGAACTGCATGGAAAGAGGCAACCGAATCTTTTATCTAAGATTCAACTTTATCCAAGAAACCTCAAAGAACATCCTGTGCAATAACACCTGCAACATCTGCTTCTTCAGTTCCTTCATGCTAATCTGCTACCAACCAACAATAATCTTTTACCTGCTCTTTCTTTCCATAGGACCGTGAGTGACCATCTGTGCTTTTCAACTCCTCCATTCTTAGCTTACTTTGATCTGATGTTGCTCTACTCCCACTCGATCAGAAACCCCTGAGAGTGCCCTGTAACCAAACACAAAACCTGCTTCCTACAACCTTAGCTCTGATACCACTTGTTGGGAGATAACAAAACCGGAAGCACACAATTGATTACCAAACCAAGCAACTTAATATGCGGAAATTAACCAGATTCACCAAGTAACTAGAATTCAGAATAACACAAGATATGAGAGACAATACACTATCTTGGTTTTAACACTTTATACAGAAAAGAATACAATAAAGAAGATGCCACTTCTTCTCCACCACCTTACAGAGGTTTCCCACACCTCAAGTGAACAGTAAATCTTCTCCCCAAAGCTCTCCCTCTCAGGGCCCAACACCCAACTCAAATACAGAGTTGGTGTTCACCTCCCGTGCTCCACGCACACCACAAGTGCTCCACACACTCAAACAAGTACTCCACGTACTTCAAGTAGATCTCCCATGAACCTGCAACAACCTGCAATTCAACAGACCATACTTATGGAAGGAACTCCCTTGCCTTCCTCTCTTGCTCTCTCCGAGTACACACCTATACTCCAAGTAGATCCTGCCTGATACTGCTCCCTGTTGTGTTGCTGTTTATATGATCCTGGACACCTACAAATCAAACACGGTTCTGCTCACCTGTGAACCTTGACCTTGCACACACATACACCTGCAGATCAACGATCTTACTTACCATGTAGATCACTCTACACCCTGAATAACCCTTGTCCTTGCCTCACCAAGTCCTTATGATTCTCCAACCAGTACCAAGCTTGGCACTGATAGGGAACTAGGAGGAACACCCTTACTCACTTCACACACAGAAGGAGCAAACTTTGCTCAACTCAAACTAGAACACCTTTCCAATACAACCATGAGTCTATTATATAGATCTCATCCAAACAATGATTAGACATCTAATTACCATAATTAGATCCGCAGCTCTTAGTCTAAAAATAGCTCTCTTCATGCAAACACTTGGTTCGTTAGCTAACTGCCCGTAACAAGCGCAGTCCGAACCACACAGGCGACTGACGTCGGTCCCTGTCCGCCTGGGGGTCGCCGACGCCGGCCGATCCATGACCGACGTCGGTTGCCTTCCTGTCTTACCTTGCCGACGCCGGTTGGCCAGACCAACGCCAAACACTTCTACAACTCTCCTGCAACCTCCTCCATGCCTGCATCAGTGAAGCTTTTAGCTCCACAACCTAACAATCTCCCACTTGGAGATAAATAGCTGCACTGTACCTGTACCTATACTCCATCTAATCTATTTCTTGATTTGTATCCCTCTTCAAGATCAATCCTGAAGACAACCCACCATACAATCTGTGATGTGCCACCTGTCATCTGAGTACCCTGCCACATTCGAACCTACAAACACATGTAGTGAAGTCCTGACCCTGCATAGCATGAATCCCTGCTGCCGGTCCCTCTCAAGTACCTGAGAACCCACTTCCCTAAATTGGCTCCTAACTCTCTGACAGCTCCCACTGCATGGGAATACACAGGTCTATACCAGACCTCATGTGATTTTGGACACTGTACCTGTCCAGCCCTTAGTGTGCTCCGGCTCTGCATCCTGAACCTCGCCAACACCTGATTCACATCAGCTCCCACTCGAGACAAAATCAACCTGTGATCTCCATGTCTCCCATGTCAAAGAATTTCGCTGCTCCAAACTCCTCCTGACATGCCACTGAACTAATCTTACCCTTAGCTCAGCAAAACCCTGTATGTACACCCCTGCTAGCTAGCATACTATCCACATACAGCAATAGAATGATGTCATGACTCATCATCCACTTGGTAAGTCAAACCACAATAGTTACCCTGACATTGACTGAAGCCATGCTTCGTCCTCCACCTGTCAAACCCTGTACCACTGTCCTGCAGCTCCTCAAGACCATATACCTGATCTTCTGTCTCACGTATCCGTTCTCTCTATTCTTCTACTAAGGTATCCATTCGTCTCTGTGCTTTCATACCAGCTGGCAACCCTACCCAAACACATCTGTTTGGTTCTCCTCCAAGGAATCACATCCTCATCTATGCCAAGCTCACACCTGTATCCTGGATCCTTCCTGCTCTACAATCAACAACATGTATAAAGAAGAGGAACAATGAATTTAAGGGCCTACTTACGCCTTCAGTCCTCTGTATGGGCGTTTGAGACTCCATGACAGCGTGTTGTCCACCCAAAATCCATTACAGTGACCGACCTCGGTCACCCCACAGTCTGCATCCAACCGACGTCGGTTCCCATGCGTCTGTCCCTGACTACCGACCCTGCGGTGTCCCTTCTACCGATGTCGGTCCTATGACCGACATCGGTCTTACATACTACCGACGTCGGTTTCATGACCGACGTCGGTCTTACTCTGCCCGACATTGCCGACTTCGGTCTGCACATGACCGACATCGGCACCTGTCTGTTCAATGCCGGTTCCTCTTGACTGACATCGGTACCTGTGTTCACCTGTGAGTGATGACTTTTTACCCGCGAGCTTCTTTGAATCAATACCCATGTCCAAACTGCCATGCTCAGAAGTATCCAGCACCATCCACTGGGTTCTGTCCGCCATCTCCTCCATAAACACCAAGGCTTTCCAGTTCTTAAGCCTGTCAAATATATCCGTCTTCCGCTTAAGAACATGCATCTCCTTCCTGCTCATGTGACCAAGCCTACGAAGCCACGTCTCCGCAACAAAAGAAGAATTAGTAATATAAACAAGTAGATAAAGGGTACCTGTTTTCTTACCACCACCTAATTCAAGTGCATCCGCTGTGAGAATTCTTGTGCATCTCTCATCACCCAATCTTTCTAAAGAAATTAGCCATATCTCCAAATCTGGGACCTGCATGACCTTCATCAACACCTGTGTGTTGGCCGCCTGCAATTTCAGCTTCACTTCCCCTTTGCCAATTCTTTGGCAAGGCTTACCAGCTCCTCTACCTGGAACTGCATGGAAAGAGGCAACCGAATATTTTATCCAAGATTCAACTTTATCCAAGAAACCTCCAAGAACATCCTGTGCAATAACACCTACAACATCTGCTTCTTCAGTTCCTTCATGCTGATCTGCTACCAACCAACAATAATCTTTTACCTGCTCTTTCTTTCCATAGGACCGTGAGTGACCATCTGTGCTTTTCAACTCCTCCATTCTTAGCTTACTTTGATCTGCTGTTGCTCTACTCCCACTCGATCAGAAACCCCTGAGAGTGCCCTGTAACCAAACACAAAACCTGCTTCCTGCAACCTTAGCTCTGATACCACTTGTTGGGAGATAACAAAACCGGAAGCACACAATTGATTACCAAACCAAGCAACTTAATATGCGGAAATTAACCAGATTCACCAAGTAACTAGAATTCAGAATAACACAAGATATGAGAGACAATACACTATCTTGTATTAACACTTTATACAGAAAAGAATACAATAAAGAAGATGCCACTTCTTCTCCACCACCTTACAGAGGTTTCCCACACCTCAAGTGAACAGTAAATCTTCTCCCCAAAGCTCTCCCTCTCAGGTCCCAACACCCAACTCAAATACAGAGTTGGTGTTCACCTCCCGTGCTCCATGCACACCACAAGTGCTCCACACACTCAAACAAGTACTCCACGTACTTCAAGTAGATCTCCCATGAACCTGCAACAACCTGCAATTCAACAGACCATACTTATGGAAGGAACTCCCTTGCCTTCCTCTCTTGCTCTCTCTGAGTACACACCTGTACTCCAAGTAGATCCTGCCTGATACTGCTCCCTGTTGTGTTGCTGTCTATATGATCCTGCACACCTGCAAATCAAACACGGTTCTGCTCACCTGTGAACCTTGACCTTGCACACACATACACCTGCAGATCAACGATCTTACTTACCATGTAGATCGCTCTACACCCTGAAGAACCCTTGTCCTTGCCTCACCAAGTCCTTATGATTCTCCAACCAGTACCAAGCTTGGCACTGATAGGGAACTAGGAGGAACACCCTTACTCACTTCACACACAGAAGGAGCAAACTTTGCTCAACTCAAACTAGAACACCTTTCCAATACAACCATGAGTCTATTATATAGATCTCATCCAAACAATGATTAGACATCTAATTACCATAATTAGATCTGCAGCTCTTAGTCTAAAAATAGCTCTCTTCATGCTAACACTTGGTTCGTTAGCTAACTGCCCGTAACAAGCGCAGTCCGAACCACACAGGCGACCGACGTCGGTCCCTGTCCGCCTGGGGGTTGCCGACGCCGGCCGATCCATGACCGACGTCAGTTGCCTTCCTGTCTTACCCTGCCGATGCCGGTTGGCCAGACCAACGCCAAACACTTCTGCAACTCTCCTGCAACTCTCCTGCAACCTCCTCCATGCCTGCATCAGTGAAGCTTTTAGCTCCACAACCTAACAATCTTAACAAGATTTCATGGGTCAAGTATGATCAAGTTCTCATGGTAGAGGAATTAGTAGACACTTTTGTAATTCCATTAAGGATAAAGGTTAAGGAACATTGATGTTATTGGTTGATGATAAATGAGGGTTAGTGACATGGTTAGGAGGGGAAGCTTGTTTTAGAGTTTTGGATAGGAACAATAGATTGAATAGTATGAATGGTATTTTAAGAGTCAATGACACCATCATTGGTAGCTTTATGATTCTTATTCTTGAGTAACATGTAAGTACCCATAAAAGGTTAGAATGGTTTGAATTGACACATAAGGAAATCTTAATTCTTGGCTTGGTTGATGGCCTCTTCTAAAGGACATGGAGAGAGAGTCCAAACCTAATATTGCAACTTGGGAAAAAGAGCATTGGTAAATAGATGAAATAGGTTATCATTTGCCATATTATACTCATATTTATTAGACTAGGTCTTCCATTATTTGATGAAATCTTGTGTGATTTTGGTCTCAATTTGCTTGTAATTGATAAAATGGGCCAAGGTATTCTCAGAGAGATCACTAGTTTGCAAGTATTGAACTAGAGCATTTACTAAATCTTCCAAACTAGTAATAGAATGAGATTTGAGTTGGTTATACAAATATAAAGCATCACCTGTGAGATTTTTTACTAATAGATTAGTAGTGGCAAAGTTATTTAGCTTGACCTAGTCTTTATATAGATTTCTAAATGTTTTTAAATGAAGAGTCAACCTCAGTTGACCCATTATAAGAAATGGTAGGGGTGATACCTCTTATATTGATATTAGTAATTTGAGATGTAAGAGGCTCATTTTGAATATTCTTGATTGTTTTATTAATAAGAGGAGGTTGAGGGGTAAGATTACCATAGGAATCCTAAGGAGGAGGTGGTGGAACATTTTGGTTATGTGTGTCCCATGACATTTATTGAGGGTGGGTTTGAAGATGGATAAAATGTTTTTGCATTTACATCATTTAATTTGCATTTTTAGCTTGGAAATTATTCATTTGATTAAGAGTTTATAATAAGATTTGATGGGTTTGAGTTATATTATTAGAATTATGTGAAGTATTAGAATTGGTAGTAGTGGCTTGGGTACCACTATGGGTGTTTTAAGAGATTAAGAAGAACTATTAATGAGGCACTAGTGACATAATTTTCTTTTGTAACAAAAGATGGACTAGTAGAGGGATGAGAAGAAGAAGCACTAGAGGCATGATTACCAAGAGTAAAAAAAGATGCACTAGTGGAAGAGTTGAGAAGAGTGGGTCTTAGAAGAGGCCCACTAGATGTAGAACCTACCATGTTAATACAGATACTAGGCATGGAGGTGGTCATGATATGACAAGGAATCAAAATAGAGGGAAGAGGCTGAGAAGTAAAGAAGATAGTATCCCCAAATCTATGTGAGAATGTGGGAGAAGGTGAATGGAGATCCTTGACTTGAATAATTATCATGAGATCATAAATAGTATAAGGATCCTTTCCTTGATGTTGAGGAAATTCATTGATGAAGAAGAACATCTATGGTGTATACTCTAATTCAGGTTTATATTCAAATGAGAAAAGAGGATTGTGAAGTGAAGAGGAATGAGGAGGGGTCCCATAATTTTTAGTGTGAGTGGATATATGGACATTACTTTAATCTAGGATATGAGCCATAAGCTACATATAGGAGAACCTATTAGGGTTGGTAAGACTCATCATATCTATTGAGCTCAAATAAGTGTTATCTTCAAATAGGAAGTTCATGGTGAATGAGAGATATTAGGGAAGATAAAGGTGATATAATTCAAGGAGATATAATATGTATATAATAGTATAGAGTTGACTTAGTACTAAAAATAGGATATGAAAATTGAGCCAACAAGGATACAGAGTCAACTAGGTTAACTTAGTACTATAACTTAGGACAAAGGATAGAATATTAAGGATACATAGTTGACCAGGTTGACTTAGTACTATAAATTGATAGACAAAAATGAGTACTAGGTTGACCATGTCGATGTAGTACTACAATTAGGGAAAAAGATAGTTTATAAGAGACTGTGTCGAATAGAATAATAATGTATTGAAAATAGGGAATTTTTTTGAAATGCACTTTAAATAAAGAAATGAAATCAAACACAATCAATTGGGTCACTTAGAATGATCCAATTGAGGCACACAACAAAAAACCTTGCACCAATATTGGCCAGTGAAAATACAACATATAATAACCAAAGAGTAAGTAGTCAACTAAAAATTAAATTCTAACTAAGTGGTCATCCTGAATGTTTTTAGATTATTATAAAGTGATATTTTAAGTGTGATAGGAAAGCTAGTTAAAAATAAGGAACTAGAAAGCAATCTATGGATGGTTTTAGGATGTTTAAGATGAAAGGGATCTATATTGGCAATGGTACTGCCCTGGTATTAGGGCCTACCCCCTCACTTCACAATCCTAAAGTGATAAGGGTGTCATGTGCTTTGAAAATATATACCATTAACCATGTGTTTATACATGGCTAAAAAACCAAGTCGGGCTCCCCCTTGGGGATGAAATCCAAGTAGGTAGGCCTTGGGAAGATAAATGTTAAAATGCATTTTGAATATTATGATTTGGTAGTGTGTGAAAGAAAGATAAAATTAGTGAAACTAAATGGTATATTTAAAAAACACCTAATTAGACTATGTGAGCTACTCTAAGCATGCAAACAGATGAAAATGAAAGTGTGAATTAATTACTAGCATATAGTTGTTACTTCCTAATTTAAACATGGTATAGAGCCAGTTTAGATGACACTGTATGCAAATATTATAGAATAATGTCGATAGAGTTTGTACTATATTGTAAAAATAGGAGTCCTTAAGAACTAAATTGACCAAGTCGACCTAGTCTTTTTGATAGAAGATAAACTATAGAACTACGTTGACTAGGTCGACCTACTTTGTTGTAGGATTGTAGTTACAAAGAATGCAAAATTTTTCAAAACAAAACTATAATGAAGAAATAAATTTAAAGAGAGAGAAATAAAGGAACATTGGTGGGTTGAAATATGTTGAGGACTATGAAATTCCTGTTTAAGTGCCTTGAATGTTGCTTGCAATTTTTACCAATTATGTTGATTGGGTTGACTTAGTTATAAAATTACCTAATTTATAAAGTTTGTTAAGATGACTAAGTCAACTTGGTCAACTTTATTTGTTATCTAGAAGCTTTCTGGAATACCAAGTTGACCTCCATGACTTAGCTTTTTATTTTAGAGCTAAATGAGACACTAAGTCAACCTGCTCGACATAGTATGTTATTTGAAATTAAATAAGAGTATTATATCAACCTAATTGATCCAATAACCTATATCTGATGAATACCTACAAAAAAATTAATAGATTCATTTTGATACAACTATGTGTTAAATTGTGCACAAAATTTAGAAACTGTACCAGCTTGGTTGACCTAGTATCATAAATATAGAAAAATAATAAAATGATAAAAATGAAAAGTATGAAATAAAACCTATAAAGTTTAGATTCATGTTAGTTTTTACCAGAATATATGTATTGAAAAATACATCAGATCTATAAATCAATCCTATCTCAAAGAAGATAGATCCTACTTACACTTTCGATTGGGGATACATTATATAATCAAGGTCATCACTAATATGGATCCACTAGATCTAATCGAGGGATATATTTACCACAATAATATCACTAGGAAGGGTTATAAATCCTCCAGTCAAGCAAAACTATGTAATAATTGTAACTAAGTCCTATGTTTTCATATTCACTATACCAATAACAAGTAAATCAAAAGTTTAATCTAGTGCTCACCAAAGCTTTTGACACAAAGTGAGGGTAATAAAGAACAAAGTTAAACATACACAAAAGACATATACTTACATTAATGTATAAAAAATAATAACTCATGTAAGAGAAGTGCAAATACATATATATCTACTCTTACAAAGGAGGAACAAAGTTATGAATACTTACCTTTGAAGATGAACTTGCCTAGCATCAATCTCTCCCTTGGATAAGGTGCTTCACAATAGGTTGTTGTGGTATGTAAGGATGACAAGGATAAATCATCTCTAGGATACACAACCTTTCGATGTATCCAAAAGAATTTTCCACAAGATAAGATATGTATCGCTAAAGAAAGTATGAAACCCTAATCTTGCTCCTCAAGTAGAATGGTGGATAATTAGATGTGAAATATATATTACTTCTTATATTTTATAAATAATGATGAAATGATTATTTTTATATAGGAGTATCTAACCCTAAACCCTTATGAAAGTTTTAGCTAACAAGGTCAACTCGATTGACCTAGTATGTTGATTGGAAAAAACTTACTAGGTCATGGACTAGGTGAGTCAAGAGTTGACCTAGGCACTAAATAAGTTTTGTCAATTAGAGTATAACATTGACATAGCCAACATAGTCATGTAAACTATCAGAAGAGGTTTTAGATTAGAAAAATGGCTATTGAAGATGTTAAAATTCTAAAGGAGTGTGGAAAAGAGAATCCCAAGCTTAGGGGAATGGTTTTTAGGAGATATGTGTGTAGATAGAAAGTGGGAAAAGGAAAAATAATATTATGAAGTACCAATGGTATGCCCAAAAATTTACTGATGCACCCCTTAAGGTGTGCACTCAGAGAGATTGATACTCAATAGGTTCTTTTAAGATAGAGAGTATCAATAATTGATAAAAGTTTTAAAATATTATATGTATAAACACTCCACCTACTACATCACCAAAATATATAGTAGGAAAAAATAAAAGTAAGAGCAATTCCAAGGCAATGAATACCATTCCATGTAGCCTATCAGAGGTAAAGTTTATGAAGTTCATGCACAGTGAGTCAACCAAGGTGATATGGGACAAGTTGAAGACTATCTATGAAGGCGATACCAAGGTGAAGATGGCTAAATTTTAGACCCATAGAAGGTAGTTTGAAAGTTTGAATATGAAGGAAAATTAGAGAATTACATCCCACCTATTAAGGGTTGATGATGTTGTCAATGTCATTAGAGGTATCAGAGAAGAAGTAAAATATTCTATAGTTGTACAAAAGGTATTGATATCCCTAACTTCTAAATCTTATTAAAAAGTGTTTTCAATAGAAGAAATACAAGATCTAGACACACTTTAGATGGATGGGCTTCATGGCATCTTGACTACCTATGAGATGATAACAAATGAAGGAAGACCTCCTAAGAAGGAAGCAACATTGAAAGCTGAGAAGATGTCAAATCCAAGAAGGTCAAGGATGAGGTGTCTTCATATATTGATGATGATGACTTGATAGCCATGTTTGCTAAAAAATTGAAGATTGGATCTGGTAAGTACAAGGATAAGTTACCTTTCAAATATTTCAATTATGGTGAGATTAGAAATTTTGATATCAAATGCCCTCACAAGCATAAAGTTGAGAATGATGAAGAAGTTGATAAACCTCATGATGAGGATAAGAAGTCCTATAGGTTTTACAAGATCAAGAAGAGTTTCAAAAAGTATGAAAGCAAGAAGAAGTCTTTTAAGAACAAGAAAAGCTTGTATACCAAGGAAGACTGTAGTTATTCTAATGAGAGTGAAAGGAGTGATTCTAAAAGTGATTATGAAGGTGTTGATTAGGTTATCAATGAACTTATTTTCATAGCCAAAGAAATAGGTTGCTCCCAAGAAGAATATTACATGATTTTTGGAGATATGGTTGATGAATTAGATGAAGAGGAAGCTGAGGTGAATCTTAAGGTAGAACTATTAAGTTTCTTAGAAGAGTTGAAACTTGTAAATAAGAAGAATCATAAATTAAAGTCATTAATTAAGGATTATGAAGAGTAGATTGGTTTTTATGAGGAGATACTAAGTAACACATCCAAGGTGTATGATTAGATCATCAATTAGGTCAAAGCTCAGATGGAGATAGTCACTTCTAGCCTAAAGGCTAAGGAAGAAGAATGCACCAGGTATGAATTAGAAATGGATTCCTTAAATTCATAATTGGATCAATCAAATAGTAAGATGAAGACCTATGAGAAGTTTAAAAAGAGCACTAAGGATCTATATGACATTTTGAGTAGTTATAAGTCTACTATTAATAAGGTAGGTGTTGGTTTCAAAGTAGATTAAAAGGAGAACAAAGATAATTCTAATGTGAATAAGAAGGTCAACCTCAAGAATAAATGAACACATTTTTTTAGATAGTATAATGCCATAAGGTATGAAAATCCATTCAATGGTTATGATTTATCATGTAGTCAGTTTGGTCATAGAGCAAGAGAGTGTAGAAGACCCTCTAATAATGATTTTTCATTTGACTATAGAAGGAGTCACAGTCCACAATAGTCAAGATGTATGAGTGATGTTGTTTGTTATAATTGTAATAACATTGGTCATATTACAAGATTTTATCATAATGAATCACCAATATAGAACAAGAATATAAAATCTCTTAGAGTTTAATAAAAAGACAAAGCAAGGTATGGAAGCCAAATATAGTCAATCCTAGTCCCGATCATTCTACAAAACAAAGAGGACTATTTGATATGTTAGAGAATATTTAATATATTAAAGACTATCAAGAGTGTTGATTATAAACATAGATTATTAACCACATAGATGATGAAGAGGCCAAGACAAAGAGGCTAATCAAGCCTAAAAGGATCCTAAGGGATCATCAATCTTGTGATAGAATGGAGATCTAGGAATCTCCTAAGTTTGTGTTGTTCTAGTGCCCTATGGTAAGGGGTGACTTCATTAGGATTCATAGAGTTACTCATTAGTCAATGGAAGCTTGTTAGCTATCATGAAGACATGTTGATAGAGATATAAGTGTTGTTGGTATATGAGACGTAATAAAAATGTTACTCCTTATTTCTAGTAGTTGGTAATTGGTCTTGATCTATATTGAGAAGCATTTATAGTATCAAGATGTTTTAAGTAATATGAGGATGGTCTAAGAGTCCTAATGATTCATATGGTGTGCAAGTTGTGAAGACAAAGGGGCATTCACTAATTATTCAATTAATATCAAGAATATGGTGGCCTAGTGTGTGATCAAAGGTTTGAGTCATATAAGTCATATCAAGGATAAGGTAAGTGTTCTTGTGATCTGAGTTCATTTGAAGGAGGTATGCATGGAATAAGGGGGAGCATGTTCTTGTAATGCTTCATATTCTATGTGTTGAAAGTTTGTTTGCAAGAAGGTGTGATTCCAAATAGCATTTTTTAGAAGACCCTTTGTCATTAGTGTCAAATTAGGAGAAAGACTAGAATGGAGGAGATGAGAATGATCAAGTTTTAGTGTGTTTTCCATCAATGACAAAAGGGGAGTTTGTTGAGAAGTTTTATCATTGATGTCAAATTTTATGTCATTAATGTCAAGGTGCATCTCGTGAAGATGTATGGTGAGTGGTCTTTGAGGTATGAGCTTGTGAGCTTGATGTGACAAGGTGAGTTTGTTGAGATTTTTATTCTATGTTGGTTGATGTCAAGGTTAATGTCAAATGTGACTAAGGATAGATGGTAGTATGTGATATATCAAGGAACATAATATTGTTGCATTGATGAGAGTTATCATAAGTGGTGTGAGCATGGATGGTGCAGTTCTTGGAAGATGTTTGAATACAACTAATGTCTACATATGAAGCCATGTGACAAAAGAAAATTTGAAGGAAAATAATGTCTTATTGTTGCATGAAGGCATATGTCAAGGTGTCAAAGGTGTTTAGGTACATGGAAGAAATATCTCTTGTCATATGAAGCTTGGTTATGTGTTTTTAGGTCTTTATGAGGATATGGAAGATTGTTGTCATCAAAATGAGTATGAGAGAAGTGATATAAGTGTGTTATGAGTGTTCTTATGTCATCTTAAGTGATATCATTAAGGTCAATATGTTTGATTATAGTTAAGGCATCTTACGAAGCCTAATTGAGTGAGACCAGGTAAGTGAGAAGTTTTTTGGCATTGTATGGGATTGTTAGTTAGGTGTAGAAGCCTTTAGAAGTGTTGAAAGATGGGTCTTTAAGGGTAAGGCATTTTGTGTTTGTTTGTAATTGGACCTTGCCTAAACTAATGAGGTATCATGATCTATTGTCAAGGCATGTGAAGGATGTATGGTAGTGTTTAATCATTAGAGAGGTTGTATGGCATAAGAGTGAGATGTTGAGCATGACAATGAGGTGTTGAGAGCATGGAAAGAGGCATGAAGGTCAGTTCAAAGATTAGTTAGGTATGAAGACTATGGTGTAGAGTGAGAGTGTATCTTAATGGGGTATCATGATTAGTTTCCAAGAAAATTATGAGTAGATAATAATTAATAAATGTGATTCAAGTTTTTTTAGGCATGTGCATGAATTTTGAGGTTCTAGTTTGAAGGACAAGGCATGAACAGTTATTTGGAGTTCTCTCAACTGCTCAAAGGAAGGGTTCTCAACCTAAGAAGGATTTTATTATGCTCATCAACTCATCAAAAATTTACATGGTAACCAAAGTAATTCATGGTATATGGGAAGGGTCCCAAATAAAATTTCTAGGCATTGGTGTTTTTATTGTGGGGTTATGCTTTATAAATGATTGTTAAGAGTGGAAACTGGTTTAAACCCTCTTAAAACCCTAATAAGGATATGATGTTGAAGATATTGATAAAGTGCTCAAGTTGGATTTAATTTCTCAATTAAGATATTATATATTTTATTTGACTCTCTTAGGTACCTCCATGTGGTATTGGTTAGAGAGAGGAGAGAGAAAATGTTGAGTTATAAGATTATTTTTGAAGAAGTTGTTGTAGAAATCAAAAGTTAAACTAGACATAGCAAGAAAATGGACAGAAGAAGGTAGAGATTCATGATTCATGTCCATGAATGGTTTTTTATAGGTTTTATCCATCAAGTGTGCTAAATTGGTCATCCAAGTTAGCTAGTCACTAACATGCCAAATGGTGCAAATACTGAAAAACCCAAGTAATAATGAGAAGATGAGTTAGAATGTGTTTTAATGATAGAATGCTGAAACCAAGTGAATGAAGATATTTTTTGAGACTATTATTTATTATTAATTATTTTCATATAATTAGAAGTTAGGTATAGTGGTGAAAATGATGAAGCCAAAATGACTTATTTAACTCAGAGAGGTCTCTGTGTAGTGAGGTCAACAAATTAGTCTATAAGACCAATAGTTGCCACTAAAATATATGATGTTTATATTTGAATATGGTCTAGAGATGTTATATTATCATTTTAATGAATCATAATTCTTTGAAAGTGTTCATATAGATGTTTAAGGCCAATGTTTCATGACTATGTTTTTTACAGTCTTGATAGTTCTATGTAAACAAGTTACAGTGATGAAAAGTTGGATTTGAGTGTAATTTAATGAAAGAGTGATGAAAATGTATTGCATGGTTTTGTTTTTTGTGAATTTAAAGTCATTTAAATTATTTTTAAAATCTTTTAAGTTAGTGTAAGAGGTTGAAAAGTTAAAGTCAAAATGGCTTGTCTGGTTCAAGAAAGACTATGTAAGATAAAGTCAGGAGATTGGTCTTCAAGACCAATGTTTACTATTAGAGATTATGGTTTTTGTGATTGAGGTTATTTTTAATATATTATAGAATATTTTAAATTTATTTATAATCATATAAAGTGTCCTTTTAGGTCTTGGATGTCAGGTAGTTTCTTGACTATTTGTTTTTATAGTTTTGGCAATCCTAATTGAGCATTCTGAAGAGATGACTTTAAGCCTTTTTGCCATGATTTAAACTATTTAAATCATATGGTGATGACCCTAAGGTAATTTGGATTCTGTATATGTGTTTTATTTATCATTTTTGAGTGTATTAAGTGATTTTGATCTTCAATATTGAAAGGTATATTTTTTATGTACACATACGTAATAAGACTGAGTACTAATGAGGGGTTTCAAGTAATTATTTATTTTAAAATGTCTTGTTGAGCCTAAAATAAATTAATTGAGGTCTATTTTATTTTTATATTATATTTTCCTATTATGTGTGGAGTTTTAAAGTGTTTCAAGGAAGGCAAGTGTAATGTGTGTCTAAAGAAAGTCTATTAGGTCTCCATAAGGCCTAAAGGAGGATAAGGCCTAATAAAGGTGTGATTGATTGATTTGTGTGATTTATTATTGTTTATAATGTGTGTTAATATATATTAAATTAAAAATCTAAGAGTTTAAGGGTGTGTGGTTGACTAAGTGGTATATGAACAAGCAATTGTATATGTACAAGTCAATTTTAGGCCTATTTATGCAAGCAAGAGAAGTGAATGAGATAAAAGATCCTTGATCAGAAGTATGTATTATAGACCATCATAAGAGAGAATAAGGACTATCATGAATATATAATATGAGATATGAGTATGAAGATCAATTTTATATGACCTAATCAAGTCTTGAAGAGATCTAGTCAAGTAAAGAGGCCTAGAAGGCAGTGTTGGTATTCTTGATTGCACCCTAGCTGAGAAGGGGATTGTTAAGGTCCGCTACTAAAATATAGTCCAAAATGGTACTAACCCTAGATTATGGGTCACCTATAATAAAATTATAGCTCTAGAGAAGGCCATATTCCTTCTGGATCTATCACCTAAACTAAATTTTGACTAGGAAAAGGGAGAGAGAAATGGGTACTAATGCATAAAAACATGTAAAGAGGTGATGAACTAGTAATGTGATTGTTCATCCACTCTATTTGAACTTATAAAAAACACTAATGAGATCAGATCTATAACTCAAAATGGTTTTTTATGCATTAGTATTTCATGTAAAGGTTCACCAAATGATCAAAACCTAAGGGAAGTGATGGAGAGGCTTGATTCAAGGCACTAATCAATCAATGTATCCACTTGTTAGTTTTAATAAAATGACATTTAACACTAAACATGACTATGAAACAATATAATCTAGTAGCTAGGTGAGATTTAGGATTTGACAAAGGGATAAGTTTCTACCATATATGCAAATCAAGATGACATTGACACACTATACCAGAATAATAAGATCTAAAAAAAGAGTCCTTTATTTATCTCAAGAGGTTACAAAGATAAAACTGCACAGAGTCTATTCATGCCCAAGAGATGGATTACCAAGCTATTTTCAAGGCCTAAAATATTATATATATATATATATATATATATATATATATATATAGAGAGAGAGAGAGAGAGAGATGTGCATTGAAAGAGGCCCAACCACTTTTAATGGATTAGTATTCTAAAGGATGTTGACTCATGATCTTATCAAGAAATAAGGTCCTCATAAAAGAATTTAATTATCCATGATCTTTATCCAACCAACTCATCTTATGAATCTATGCCATCTTCTTCTTGATCTATTTATGAAGATAAAATATTCATGTATTGAAATTGACAAAGCCATGCTTGGTCTATCTTGGGTGGATATAAATATCTACTTGTCTAGGAAATGACCATGCCAAAGCTAAAGAAGCTTCCCATTAATTACATATCTACCCCAAGGAAATATCTGAGCACAAGTTTTATTATAGATAAAAAACCAATCATATTTATTGGTTTTCCTATAGCTATCATGCCAAAGAGATGGACTTCACCAGCTTTTTTATCTTATTTTGACATTCAATCATTGACTTTGATTTGTAATAGGTCTAAAAGACCTATTATGTATCCATTGAGCCCTAATGGCATCCCTTGATCTTTATAATATCTACCCTAGTTTGATCTTGGTTTGTCTTCAAACTTAGCTACTTTATATTTGCTTATCTTGGTTGAAAACTGCCTCATTGACTACTGTAAAAAATATCTTGGCATACTCTCTACTCATTGGCTATCAAAAATTAACTTAGATAATTGACATTTTTACTTCTCTTGCACCATTAGATCTTGTTAGTCAGGATAACCGTTGATCATTGATCTCTTGCAAGTCTAATGCACTAGTGGAACTTGTCACTTATACATTTATCCTCTATATTCGTTGATTCCTTTGACCCATCTCAATTTGTTGATCCCCTTTCCATGAATGAACATGTGTCATTGATTTCCCTAGGCCCATTAACCTTCCATTCATCGCTCATTGTTAGATCTTTTATAAAATCAAATGTAAATCATTGATTTAGCTGGGACCCATCCCTTTGTCAGTGAAGGTGCACCATTGGATCCCAACTTGATAAACCCACATTGTAGGATATTATCCAACTTGCATCTCTTTAAGGGCTTTATCTTGGGGACCTTTTGACTTTTTTGATCAAATTTAAACCTTTTAAGGGCCTTTTGAACCCAAATGGTTACTTTATGGAGCTTGAAATTTGATGTTTGTACAAATGCCAATAACATCTACATGCATGTCACTGCATTTTGAATTTCAATAATCATTTCTTGTTCTTGAATTTGAGACTTGCACAAATGTCTTGGGTTTTATAAATCAAATGGCTATTTTTTGTAGCCTAAAATTGACATTTGTGCAATTGTCTAGATCACAAATTTTGTGGGCTTTTTCCTTTAGGCCTTTTGTTGGACATTTTTTTTGGGGCACCTTACTTGAAAAAATACCTTTCATAACCCTTGAAATTGACCATTTTCCTGAGAAATGACCCTTCGATAAAATTGTATATGGTGCTTTATCGAGAGAACAACCCATCCAAACTTTATCTATGACACTTTCCTAAAATAAATAGCCCTTCAATATTTTTTTCAATCCACCTTATTGAAGAATTACCCTTTGTAAATTCTATTTTGGATCATTTTCCCAAAAAATGACCTTTCAAGACTTTTGAAAATCCCCTTTAGAGTTTCTGTTTGGTTCACTATCACGAGAAAAGACCTTTAAAGAAAATGTATAAGACACCTTGTTTGAAAAAATACCCTTCAAAAAAAGTGTTTGGGACACTTGACAAAATAACCTTCAAGATTAATGTTTTGGACCATTTTCCTATATAATGATCCTTCAGGAAAATTGTTCAAACAATTTTCTCAAAATAAATGACACTTAGCCTTTTTTGATGCAGAAAATTTCTCTAAAAAAATAGGCCTTTGAGAAAATTATTGCAGAAAAATATCTTTGAAATAAATAAGTCTTCATATTTTGCTTTGGATATTTTGTCCAAAAGAATTCATGCCTTCAAAATTTTTATCTCAGACAAATTATCTGAAAGAATCTTAAACACTTAGCCAAAAAAGGGTCCTAAAAGATTTGAATTTAGCAAAAGGAACACCCAAAATAAATTTCCCGAGAGAGATGTTAGCACTTTTAGCCACATAAAATATCAAAATAATTTCCAAGTAAAGATTTAGACCAAAAAGGTTTTGTACTTAGCTTTTACTTCAACTTGTACTTGAATTTTTTCTTGATCCTTGAAGGCTTGAAATAACTATGAAAATATGAAGCTTGTGTAGATGTATTCCATAACCTTGAACTGCTTGGTTTCACCATGAAGCCTTCTCATATTGAATCATTAGACCATTCTTCAATTAGGATCCTACTCCTTCCACTAAAATCTTGAACTAGGTATTTTTTTGGTATGTAGACCAAATTTGGTAAACATATTTGATGACTGGGCTGGGCAACATTTCTGCTATGCTTGAAACTCAGAGCATTTACATGACTTCTAACAGCCTTTTATCTTATAAAGACAAAATAATTATAACAAATAGGGAAAGAAATAAAATAAATTAGGGAAACTATCCTAACAAAGTAAAATGTGTAGAAGAGCACTTATCTAGGACAAAATATAAATAAACTAATCTAACTAATCATGACAAAACATGATCCACCTAGATCAAAAGGCAATTTCATGAATTTTCTCATTATAAAAGATGGTACAAGTTGTAAAGTAAGGGGTTTATTGAACATGACATTTGAAGAGGCACTCTTTTTGACAATTATTTCTCTTAACATCTCTTGAAATGAGCCATCAACAATAAACCAATCACCAACAAAGACAAATTCATCTTGCACTTTTAGATCTTTCTCATATTGCTTATCAATTACATCCTTGTCAAGTGACATCTCATCTATGTCTTGTCCTTGACTGACCTTATCCTTATTATCAACAACTGTAAGTTCATCTAGATCTTATAGGGGCTATAAATATTCAATCCAAGTTGTATCATGATCTTGAATAGGTGCCTCTTGATCAAATTATTGAATATCAACATATCTTTATAAAGCTCTTCAATCTATTGTAGAGATTCAAGATATAGCTGCCAATTATCTTTTTACTCTCCACTTTGATAAATTTGATTAAGACAATTTTGAAAGGTATCTTGATACTTCTCAAGTGGAGATATCTCAACCTTATTTATGACTTCAACTTGTACCAATTATCCATAGGGATATTCCATATCAAGATCATCCTTCTCCTATATACTTGAGATAACTTCTTCAATATCAGCTACAATCTCAATTTCAACTTGCATCTCAAGTGAAGTATCAATGAATAACTCTTCATCATACACACTTGAAGTATCCTCTTCACATTCCCCAACATATTGACTTACAGCTATAACCTCTTCCTCTATTTCCCATAGAATAGGCTCCTCTTGAATAAGGGAGATGGTGGGAGGGTGATGAAATTCATTTGCTTGAGAGGAGTATGAAGTATGGAATGTTAATCATGATCATATTCTGGGATTTTTTAATGCAATGGAATCATTTAGGGAATTTTAAAGAGGAGGAAAAGAGAAACATTTGATAAATTCAACATTCTACTCTTTCCACTTGTCCATTACTTTATCAAGGTCTGAAACCTATTTATCCTCACAGAAAACTTGAGCTTGAGGAGAAAGTGGTGAAGAAAATGGACTATAAAATGGTTTAGATTCTTGAATAGGTTCTTGACTCCAACTAGAAATCTTCATTGGTACACACTAGATATGATTAAGAATTTCATGAAAATAAGGAATATAAGAATATTGGTAAGGAACACAAAGGGATCCTTGAGATAACTAATCCAACTCAATTTTTTGCCTCTCTAAAGCCTTCATCTTCTCTAATACAAAGTTATAAAACTCATGCCTCTCTTTTAGATCATTAGACATAGTTTGAAACCATTCATTTACTTCTTCATACTAAGAATCTGAACTTACTTTTCTTGCACATGCTATAAGTTTTAGATCTATCTCATCCATCTTTTCTTGTAAACAAAATTTCTCATATGTAACATCATAGCCACATGGGAAAGGTGAAATCTGGTCTTGAGACTGATATGGTTCATAAATAAGGTAATATTCATGGTTTTGATATTAAAGATCATGGGAAATTTGATAAGGCTCATCATAGCTTTGATAAAATTCTTGGTAAGGCTAATTAAGCTCATAAAAAGGATCATATGGATCATGAAAAGGCTAGTATGATCCATCATAGGGATGATAAGGAGGTATAACATAGGTATTTTACTCATACATAGCCATGAAAATAACATTAGAATAGTGCAATGAAAATGAACTTACTTGGAAACTAATTGGACTATTAGAAGTAATTGATTGAGATTAAAATCACTAAATTATCCATGAAAAACACTGCTACAACTACAATTTCATTAAGACCAGCCCAAGATCCCACCAGACATGCAAAAATTATTGGTGTTATAGATTGAACTATAGCTAAGAAGGGGATTGTTTAGGTCCTCTACTCAAATCTATTCTAACATGGGACTGACCCTAGGCTATGGGTCACATATCACAAGATCAGACCTCTAGATAAGGTTGGATTCCTTATTGATATATCACCTAAACTAAATTATAACTTGGAAAAGGGAGAGAGAAATGGGTAACAATGTATAAAAAATATGTAAAGGAAGTGATACACTAGTACTATGATTGTTTATCCACTTTATCTAAACTTTTAACAAACACTAATGAGATTAGATCTGCAACTCCAAATGGTTGTTTATGCATTAGTATTTCATGAAAAGGTTCATCAAATGATCAAAACCTAAGGGAAGTGATGGAGAGTCCTAATTCAAGGTAATAACTAGTAAATGTATCCACTTATTATTTTTAATCAAATGACATTTAACATTGAACATGACCTGTAAAACAATATAATCTAGTAGCTAGGTGAGATTTAGGATTTAACAAAGGGAGAAGTTACTACCACATATACAAATCAAGCTGACATTGACATACTGTACCAAAATAATAAGATATAAAAAAGAGTCTTTTATTTATCTCAAGAGGTTACAAAGATCAAATATGGGAAGAGTCTAGTCATGCTCAAAAGAGGGATTACCAAGCTATTTTTAAGGCTTAGAGGATTATATTTATAGAAAAAGGAAAGAGAGAGAGATGTGCATTGAAAGAGGCCTAACCAATTTTGATAGATTATCATTCTTGATGATGTTGACTCATGATATTATCAATAAATAAGGTATTCATAAAATAATTGAATGCTCTATGATATTTATCCAACCAGCTCATCCTCTTGGGACTCTACGCCATCTTCTTCTTGATTTGCTTACAAAGATAAAATCTTCATGTCTTGGAATTGATAGAGCCATGATTAGTATATCTTAGGCAGCTATAAATATCTTCTTTTATATGAAATGACCATGCTAAAGGATAATAAACTTCCCATTAATTACATATCTTCCCCAAGGAAATATTTGAGCATAATTTTCATTATAGATTGAAAACCAATCATATTTATTGGTTTTCTTATAGCTATCATGGTGAAGAGATTGAGTTCACCAACTGTCTAATCTTATTTTGACATTTAGTCATCAAATTTGATCTATAATAGGTCTAAAAGACCTATTATATATCTATGGACCCCTAATGGTGACCCTTTATCTCCATAATTTCTACCTTGGTTTGATCTTGGTCCATGTTCAAACCTAGCTACTTTGTATTTTCTTATCTTGATTAAAAATTGGCTTGTTGACTACCATCAAAAATGTCCTAGGATACCCTCCACTTATTGGCTATCAAAAATTAACTTAGGTTATTAACATTTTGACCTCTCTCATACCATTAAATCCTACTAGTTTAGATGACTAATGATTGTTGATATCCTACTGGTCTAATACGTTATTGGAACTTGTCACTTACACATTTGTCCTCTATATTTGCTAAATCCTTTGAACTATCTCACTCCATTGATCAAATTTTCATGATTGAACATGTGTCATTGATTTGCCTAAGCCCATTAACCTATCAGTTGCCACTCATCATTGGATATTCTATAAAATCAAATGTGGATCATTAATTTAGCTCAGACCATCCCTTTGTCAGTGAACATGCACCATTAGATCATGGATTAATGAACCCACATCATAATATCTTGTCCAATTTGCATGCATATCTTTAAGGGATTTAACTTGAGGACCTTTTGACCTATTTGACTTTATCATGGGCCATTAGATATCATGTGTCAGCATGTAGGATCACATGGACCATTAGATCTTGATTAACTTCAAACCTTTTAAGGGCCTTTTAAACCCAAACTATTAATTTATGGAGCTCAAAATTTGATTTTTTCATGAATGCCAATGACATCTACATGCTTGCCACTGCATATTCAATTTTAATAGTAATTTATTATGTTCAAATTTGACACTCATGTAAACATCCTAGGTTTTTAAAATCAAATGGTTATTCCTTGTAGCCTAAAATTGACATTTATACAACTATATAGATCAAAAATTTCATGGGATATTTCCTTCAAACCTTTTGTTGGACATTTTTTGGGGTGCCTTCCTTGAACAAAGACCATTCAAAACCCTTAAATTGGACCATTTTTTTTAGAAATGACCCTTTGGGAAAATTGTATAGGGAACTTTGTCAAGAGAATAACCCCTTGGGACTTTGTCTATGACACTCTCTTGAAAGAAATGGACCTTTAATATTTTCATTCGGTCCACCTTGTTGAATATTTACCCTTAAAAAATTCTATATTAGATAATTTTCCTAAAAAATGACCTTTCAAGACTTTTGAAAATCCCCTTCAGAGTTTCTATTTGGTTCACTTTCTTGAGAAAAGACCTTTTAATAAAAGGTATAGAACACTTTGATTGAAAAAATTCCCTTTGAAAAAAGTGTTTGGGATACTTTTCTTGATAAAATACCCTTTAATATTAATGTTTTGGACCATGTTCCTATAGAATGATCCTTCTGTAAAATTGTTCGGACAATTTTTTTGAAAGAAATGACACAACCTTTTTTTATGTGAATACTTTTTATAAAAGAAATAGATCTTTGAGGAAATTATTATGGAACAATTTCTCCAAAATAAATAGGTCTTCATCTTTTTCTTCAAACATTTTGTCTAAAATAATTCATGTCTTTAAAAACTTTGTCTTGAATAAATTGTCCAAAAGAATATTCAACACTTAGCCAAAAAAGGGTCCCAAAAGATTTGAACTTAGCAAAAGAAACACCTAAAATAATTTACCCAAGAGAGATGTTAGAAATTTTAACCAAATAAAATTGTGAAATTATTTCCATGTAAAAACTTGGCCCAAAAATTTTTCGTACTTAACTTTTACTTGAATTTGTACTCGAAATGTTGTTTGATCCTTGAAGACCTAAAAGAACAATGAAAATCTATAGCTTGTGCATAACCTTAAACTTCTTGGTTTCAACATGAAGCTTACTCATATTTGATCATTAGACTACTCTTCAATCAGGATCCGTTTTTGGTATGTAGACCAAATTTGGTCAATAGGTAGTTTGAGAGGGATAAAAGTGTGAAGATATGAAGAGGTGATCATCATATATTGTGTGAGAAACATAGTTTTCTAGAGGTGATCAAATCAATTATGTGGTTAAGTTGGTGCTGAGTCGTCTAGGGGGTTGGTGCCTCTTTTTAAGTGGGTGCTTTCTAAAGCCTAGTCAAGTGAGTGCTTAAATAGTTGGGGTTGGTGTTCCAGGTGGAGTTGGTGTTTCACTAAATTTAGTTTCTATATTATATGGATGTTGTATATATATATATATATATATATATATATATATATATATATATATATATATATATATATATATATATATATCAGTGGATTTTCTTCCCCTTGAGGGTTTCCCATATATATGATGTGTTCTTATGTTTCATGCTTATGTGGATAGTTGTTTATGCTTGTTAGATCTGTATGTTTGTATGAATGGCTCATGAATGTTAAGTGGAATTGAATGAATGTTTTGAATAATGATTAATCCCCCCAATAATTATGCTTTAAACAAGGGGTTTTTGAATTATTAAAAATATTTTTGGAATTTTCTAGGCATCTTAACTCAATCAACAATTATGAGATACAAAACAATCCAATTCATAAAATGGTGATATCATTCAAACTTAAATTACTCACCAAAAAGAGAGAGTGTGCCTTAGGGGTGACCAACATAACCTTAACATAAATCGAGCACTACCTACATAATCCTAGAATGAGACCTCAAGTCATTGTAGTTCCACCTTATAACGAAGGAATTCAATTAGGTAGAAACAAGTTAATGAATTAGGCAAATGGCACAATATAAAACATGAATGGAAAGGTGATATAAAAATGCATGGTAAAGGTATTGATCCTAATTTTACCATAGGTGGTTATAATCAGGGGAAAATGACATAGGTCAATGACACTAATTTTCCTAAAGGTGGTTATAATTAGTAGCAATAAAAATGAGATAGAACATGGAAATAATTAATAATGTAATTTCCAAATGACTGTCATACTAGTCTAAGATACTATATCTTTATATAATAGTAAATCAATTACTAAAACTTCATCTGAATCTCCTCAAAATGTGACTAAAGAACTAATAAATTAGAACCAAGGCCAAAAAGGGTAGGGATGTGAGGGGAAAATAACTTTGGTTGATAGAGAAGGTATGGATAGAATGGTATATGGTATGGTACAAGGAAGATGATATTATGGTATAATTTAAATGATCCTCATAGATAATACTTCAATTCTCTCCAGTGAAATAATTCTTGAGATGTATGATGTTCATGGGCTCCTCAATTTCATCTTCATTTGGTGTGGCTAGCCTGTATGATCTAGAGCCATAGTTAAAAATAATGAAATAGGGGCATATCTAATTGGGTTTGTACTTACCCTTCTTCTTTTTCTTAGTCATGGTGTTCTTCTAGTTTTATTTATGGAAAGATCACCAAGCTCAAACTCTCTATGTTTGAACCAATAGTTATATTGACCACCTATCCTATTTTGATATTCATGAAGGCTATTTATAGTGGACATGCACTTTTCATCTAGTAAATCTATCTGTTCTATGCAAGAAACTCTATAATATTTATCATCTAATATGTGTTTCAGTGAGATACACAAAGAAGGTAACACAACCACGATGGGAAGAATGGCTTCAGTGTCATAGAATAGGGAATACAGTGTGGATCCTATTAGAGTATGGTAATTAGTAAGGTAAGCACAAAGGGAGTAAACTATTTATAAGTCTTAATCATGACTAACATCATTGACAATCATTTTTAAGGATGTTGACAATGGTATTATTAGAAGCCTTTGCAAGGCCATCACCTTGGGGGTAATATGTAGTGGAAAAGTGTTGGGTGATGTTTTAATTGACACAAAGTGTTGTGACATCCTTGTTATTAAATGATATTCCATTATTAGATATAATGTTGGATGGGGTACCATAGTAGTAGATGAAATGGTTGAAGATGAATTTGGAAATTTGTTTTCTAGTCGTGTAAGTGAGGGGTATAGCTTTAACCCACTTAGTGAAATACTTAATAGAGGTAAGGATGTGTTTATGGCCATAAAATGAGGTTGGGTTGATCTTCCCAATGAGATCAAGTCTTCATGTTAAAAATGGCCATGGTGTAAGAATTGGTTTTAGTGTCCTAGCTAGTGCATGAGTCAAATTGGCATGCCTTCGACATTTGTCTTACCTTTTGACATAAATAGTTTCATCTACTTCCATAGTTATCCACTAGTAACCAGTATGTAGGATATTTTTAGCATGGATGGCCTCATTGGTGTGGGATCCACAGAATCCTTTGTGGACTTCCCTTAACACTAATGTGGTTTCTACAAAAGTTAAACAATGAATCAGAGTTCTATCAAAACTTCTATGGTAAAGGGTTTAGCTAAGTAATATATATCAAAAGGATTGGTGTATAAAGGACTTTTATTCTTTACGTGATAGGTGTGGTGGAAGAATGTGATCGTGAAGGTAGTTATATAGGTCTGAATACCAAATAGAGCTAGGACCAATAATATCATAGATCATTATGAAGATATAAGGTTCATGAGTAGGTAATAGAATATATTCAATAAATAACTAATAATATTTTTCCATGTCTATACTATGAATCAAAGAACTAATGGTGGCCATGGCATTTATTGTTTTTTACTATCCCTAGGTGTGTGTTTAAATAGTATGTCACAAGATGCTATTTGAGAGTGTCCATAATGGCCTTATATAGCATCAACATGTCATCTTTGGTCTGAAAGTGTTCTATAACCTAATTTATGATTAATTAAGAATCACCATAAATGACAAGATTATGAATATTCCATTATACTTCTTGAAAAAGTCCTACAATGAGTGCTTCATATTCAACCATGTTGTTAGTACAAGAAAAGTTGATATGAAATGATTTGGGAATGAGATCCTACTATGGTGTAATAAAAAATAGACCTAACCTTGATCCATGTGATGTGAATGATCTATCAAAATATAGATTCTAGTTATATTCCTTAGGAGGTGTTTCTATGATGGTCATGATGGATTCATATAGGACTTCAAAAGTGAGTAGTTTGGTATCTGTAAGGGGAGTTTCAACAAGCTAGTTTGTAAGTACTTGTCCCTTGATGGATTTATAGTTAACATACTCAATATTGAACTCACTGAGTAGCATGATCCACTTAGCCATGTAGCCTTATAAAGTTATTTTATATAGTAGATACTTGAGCATATCTACTTTGGCAATGACTATGGTCTTGTTGTTAAGTATGTAATGATGCAAATTATGGGTGACAAAGATTATAGATAAATAAAACTTTTTTATTCCAAAATATAGTTGTGTTCATATGTGACCAATTTATAATTTAGATATTACACCATGTTATTTATCATTTTCATCATGCTAAGCCAAAAGTGCCCCCAGGGCATTATTGGTGGCAGATAGGTATATCAAAAATAGTATCTCTAGCATTAGTGGTAATAGAATAGGTGGATTGGTAAGATATTCCTTGAGGCACTGAAAGGATTTCTCTTATTCTTCATCCCAAATAAATGTAACACCTTTATTCAAAAAGTGAGTGAAAGGATGGAATTTATCAGCCAACTATGAAATAAAGCATTTGATAGATTAGATTTTACCCTATAAACTATAGAGTTGCTTAAAATTGAAAGGCGGTGGCATATTGGTAATGAATTGTACCTTAGCAGGATCAAATTTGATTCCCCGATGAAAGAAAATGAAGGCTATCAATTTGCCTAAATTAACATCAAATATGCACTTCTTAAGATTGAGTCAGAACTTAATCTCATGAAGCCTTTAAAATATCCTTCATAGTACTTTTGGATGATCTTCATAGGTCTTTTATTTACCCAATATGTCATTTACATAATATTCAATAATTCCATGCATCATATCATGAAATATGATGATCATGAATCTCTAGTATGTGGCCCTAACATTCTTAAGGCTAAATAACATAACTTGATAGTAAAACATTCCACAAAAAATGGTGAATGTTGTCTTGTGTTGATCTTCTAGTGCAATCTTGTTCTGATTATATCCTAAAAATCCATCCATGAGGGAAAGTATTTCATAGCTAACTATGGAGTCAACTATCATGTTAATATTTGGTAGAGGAAATTCATCCTTGGGATAGACCTTGTTGATGTCTCTAAAATTAGTGCAGATTTTGATTTCTTATGGATTTTTACTAATAGGCACAATATTTGAGATCTAGTTTGAATAGTTTATTATTTGGATGTATCTTGATTCCAAGATTTTTTCTAAATCTTTCTTTATCAATAGATAAATATGAGGATGCATCTTACATAGTTTCCATTTCATAGGTTTGGCATTAGGATGCATAATAAGGTGGTGTACAACCAAGGTGGGGTTTAAACCTAGCATGTCTAAATAAGCCCAAAAAAAGATCTCAACATGCTGGACATATTCATTGATGTGCCAAGGATTTTCATTAATGTTAAAGAAATCATGAGCTATTAAAGAATTAATGACAAAGATGTTGAGTTGAATGGACATGTTGCAAAGACCTCATGGAGATGAGTGTGCACTTTAAATGTTTATGGAAATAAAATAATAGTCAAATGAATTCATTTGCTTACTTAGTTATCTTAAAAGATATGGATAAGTACACAAGTTGATGATAACCATATTTATGCATATGGTAATTTTTGAAAGAAATGATCACACTATGATAATCAAGTTTATGCCTATTTTCTATGGTCTAAGTTTTAAGTCATGTAGATGAGTATATAGAATATTGAAAATGCATAAGGTTTCCTCTTAGCTAGAAGCTTACTAAGTTTTCATACTTAGTCTATTTGGCAACTTGGCATTTGTTTCAAAAAAGTTGTTATCGGGAAAAATGTTCTTGAAAAAAATGTTCTGAAGCTTTTTGGCATTTTTATCAGGATAAATGTTCTAAAGCTTTTTACATTTGTTTAGGGAAAAGTGTTTCGAGAGAATTGTTTCAAAGAATTGTTTAAGTCTCTTCAACCAAAAATCCTACAGTATAAGTTTTGAAGGGAAATTTTGGAAGGATTGAAGGACACTTGAAAAGTTCCAAAGAGTCATTTTATATGTTTTGAAGGGCATGTTGAGAACTTTCAAAGGGAACTTTTAGAAAGATTGAAGGACACTTGGAAAGTTCTAAATTGTTATTTTGTATGAACTGAAGGACACCTATAATGTTCTTAAGGACACTTTAAGAAGCAACAAAGGGTACCTTGCTAAGTTTTATAGGGTACTTTCATGACTGTCAAGCTATGGAATCAATAAACACTTTCTATTTTGATGTTGACTAGATATAGCCTGGTCCTAGTAGCTTAAGTTATTTCTTAAGCCTTTATCATCATTGCAAAACCAACCCCTCAGCCTAGCAATTACTGGTTCAAGTAGTGATCAATGGAATCAATATTTCCTAACTCTTAGACTTTATATTATGTCCCAATTTGATCAATGGATAGTGATTAATTGTATAAGGATGATCCAATGAAGTGTAGAAAAGTCAAATTGTCAAAAGGACCTCCAAGTTAACATGTAAGTAACAAGTGACACAAACATAGAGCCTACACAATAAATCAATGAAGTAGTTTAAAGTCAAAAGCTCAATAATCAAAGTGAGATTGCCAAGTGTCTTAATAGTAGGAACTAGCAATAATATACAGAAGGCATGTGCTAATGCCAAGTGTCACATTCTTGAGAGCTAAGCAATAATACATATTGAGCTTGTTAGAAGATCTGATAGTGAGTGGGTGATTGTATAAATAAGATGTAATAGAGTGAGTGGACCTAGGTGAAATAAAGCGATCAAGGTTTATCGACATAATAATGAGTTAAATATTGAGCATGTTAAAGAAGGTTGATGAAGTGTAAGCAATCCAAAGACTCAAGAAGCAATGAGATGGATAAAGAGATCGATGTTTAATGTTTAGACAAGATAAATATTGTGCATCTTTGGAGATCCAATGGTGCATGGAAGCTTGGGTTAGGAAGATCAATAAACACATTTTAAATATGATAATGCTAAAATTTAGAAGTGTATAAGGATCCAACAAAGAGTGTGATCCTATCAAATATTGATCAAATAGACATGTTTTAAAGTTGAGCCATTTAAATATAGACCAACAGATCATGATACCAAAATCAAGATCAATGATCAATATTTAAAGATATGTCTAGAATAATGATCAAACATAGGAACATGTAAGAAATCCATAAATCATGATACAAACAATGAGGTTGATCAATGTGATTGATCAAATCCATGAAAATGTTCATGTGCATCAAAAATAGAGTCCAACAATTGATATAGATAATAATGAGACCAAGAATAATGGTGGTGATGCATGAATTTGAGATACAAAAAACCAACAGTTCAAGTCATAATGAACTAAGTCTAGAATTGGCATGATGTGTTATAGTCTAAGTGTGAACACATATAATATAATAAAACCCTAGACAAGTTGGTTATAAATATGTAATATAGGACATGAGTAATTGTTGTTGCTAACCAAAAAATTAATAGAGTCAAGTTGAGAGAGAAGCAGAGTTAAAGTGTGTCGAATGGAGATATAAATACACAGAAGCCACTAAGGTTGAAGATATTTGAATTGTGTCAAACTAAAGATAGAGAGACACATAGGAGTAGAGTGAAAGAGAGATGAAGTGTGTTGAATAGAGACATATATATACATAGAGATAGAAGAGAAAAGTGGAAGAAAGGCATGAGTAAATTATGTATAGAGCATGAACAGTTATAGATCAGACCTATAAAAAAGAACTCGAGCTAGATTCATTTATGAATTAGTTTCATAATCTAGATTTATATCTTCTCAGTGGAATCTGCTAGGTTGGTGCTATCAAATAGACTAAGTAGGTGCTTATATTAGGAAGTGGGTGATTCCTTAGAGTTAAAACTCTTAAATTAGGGGATTGGTGTCTCCTTAGGATTGGTGTCCTTAAATGTGAAATGAATGAGGTTTGTCAATGAGGCTGGACTAGAATAGTAACTATTCTCACTATGGTTTTTCCCTTTGAGTTTTCCACATATAAATCTAGTATAATGTGTGTGAACTAGGAATTTTACTCAAGAGAGGATCATTATTATGGTGTTAATTCTAAAATAAAAACAAAACAAAATAAACACACTAAGAGCATAACATTTCTAGGCATAGACACTAGGGAGAGCTTAGTTAATAAAATCAAATGAAAAACACAACTAGAAATCAAGGAATCAAACACAAGAGTTATTTAAACTTACTTGGATTCTCCAAATGCCTTTGTACTAGTGGCTTGCTCAGCTTGTGCTCATGAAGTCCTTGGTAATGGAAGCTTGGCTACCTCCATCTCTCCTTAGTACCTTGTGGCTTTGGCATGGCTTGGCTTGGAATCAATTTGGCATTATAACACTAATTTATTGAAGCTTTTAGAAAAAAATTAGCATTATAAATTTACATCAAAAATCTTAGAAATGATGTTGTGAGGCCTCCTATTTATAGATTTTTAGATTTGATCAGAATCAACCTAAACCATCCATCTCAAGATTGAGATGTGTGGTTGAGGATTAATTCAATTTTTAGAATTAAGTTTTTAATTATCCTCATTATGGAATTGTAAGTAGGGGAAATTAGGAGGCATGGAGGGCATCATGGAAGGAATTGATGAGGCATGGGAGGCATGAATCCTGATATTTGTGGCATATATGGCCTAGGGATGTCTTCTCAAGAAATGAGGTCACTTGATGATGCAGATATTCAATATTCATTTCCAAAACAAATTATTCAAAAATTTTCCATGGAATTATTGATTAGGCCTTAATTTGGGTTAATTATATTTTAAGAATGTTTAAGCACTGTGTGCACAAATTACCCAAATTGATCATAATGCCTTGTTATTGATCTAAAATTTGACTGGATTAGAATTAGAAGGTGATGTTAGATGTGTTGGAACCATATTCCCATTTATGATGTTTCCAAAAATAAATAAAAAAGGCACATGTCTTGTGTAGAAGATTTGATAGGAAAGAGCAATCCAGAGCATCTGGGTGTAATTTTAGCATTTTGAATAAAAAATAAATGATCAAAGTTAGTTGGCCCATAAATTGCATTCCCCCATTTAGGGATGCCCTAACCAAAATTGCCACTTGAATATGTCAATTTTACATCATTTTATGTGTTTTAGTGTTTTAAGGCCAAATTGTGCATTTTGGATGGAAATTAGCCAAAATCTTGATTGGAGGTTATCGATGACCAGTTTTAGGTGTCTATAGTTTACCCCTATTTGGGAAGATGTTGAAAACTATAGGCAAAACAAAGTCTTCTCAAAGAATGAGAAATGGACTATATGCCAAAAAGAAGATGGCGGTAAAAGAACAAAGCTCCAAATGGTTTTTGGGAAGCCTATGATGATGGCCCCTTAAGATAGTGGATGTCACATTTGTTGATGGATGGTCCCTCAAAAAGAAGTAAGAAGAAAGGTGGAATTAACCCATGGTTAAGATTAATCCAAATGAGAAACTGCTTGCATGCATTGATTTAAAAAGATGATTGATTTGACCAAAGGTGGTTATAATCAAGAATAAAAGTCAAAATAATAATTTTCCCATAGGAGGTTATAATCATTAAGAAGACCTAGATTGGCTAAAGATGATTGTGCCCCAGTTAGGGTTGATTAACAAGCATAACTCAAGGACATAACTTAGAATATAGATTTAAGATGAGTGGGTACAAAGTGATGAAATGGATGGATAGAAAAATAAGATTGATCAATGTGAATGATTTAGTTTTACCTGTCAATGAGGAGATGCACACCTTGATTAAAAATGATACAAATAGAATGGTTAAATGAGTTATTTTGATCAAGGGTAGGATGGGAGGATTTTGCCAAGGTGCCAAGGAGAAAATTCTATGGCTCTATTGATTGTAGACATTTATGAAGATAATTTTTGATATAGCATGTGATGGAAGGCTTAATGATAAACACCATGAAGACTATCCTAAAATATGCATAAGGACTAACTCCATATATCTAATAAACACTCGAAAATAATACAACAATGATAAAAACCATGATAATAATATTGACATATGAATATGGATAGACTCAAGAATAATGTGTGTAAGGAATTATCCACTGTATACATATAGACTGAGTTGAGGAAATAGTACTAAAAGTAAACAAATAGGCAATAAAATAAATAAATAAACAAACAACCTAAAATAAATAAACAAATAGAAAGCCTGAAACCAAAAGAAAGAATCCTAACAATGGCATTTCCCCAGTAAGGCAGATTGAGGATAATTGACTATGCTTAGAGAGGAAAAATATTTTTAGATTTTTGAAATTTTGTGAATATTTTTGGAATTAAGGTATCTTAACTCATTAGAGAATGAAAAGATACCTACTTGTAAAACAATAAGAGCATTTGGCTTAGGTTGATCGCAAAATAGTGATAGCATATGGAAAGGGGGACTGAGGTGACCTCAACATGAATTGAGCATGACCCACATAGTCCTAAAATTACCTCAATTCATAGTAATTCCATCCACACAAAAGGTGGGGAAAAACTAACTAGGTCTCGACAAGTTCTCAAATTTGGCAAATGGCCAGCCAAATGAAAATAGTAATGGCAAGGTGATGTGGTAATGCATGATAAACAAGTGTTGCCCCTAGTTTGCCCATATGTGGTTATAAATAGGATACAAAGACATAGGTAAATGATACTAATTTGCTCGTAGGTGGTTATAACTAGTAGTAAGACTAGTGAAACACTGATTCGACCATAGGTGGTTATAATCAAGCTCACATAAACAAACATGGATAAGATGAAAGATATCTTGCCAGATCAACTATCACAATACTTTCATAAACTATATTTTTAAACATGGATTGAATTTATTGTTGAAACTTGATCATAACCCCCCATGAAAAAGTGAAAAAAGAACCAAATGAACCAAGATCAAAATAGGATTGGGTAGATTGACTAAAAATAGGCTTTGGTATAGATAAGAAAGGAATGATAGGATGGCATGGAGTTTGATAAGGATAATGATGGTCTAGATAGGTTGAATAAAATGGTAAGAGGGCTGCCCCAAAGTAATGAGAGTAAATGGCTAGGATATACAATAATGGTAAATGGATATGTAATAATGGCAATGGCATGGTAATGTGAAATGGTATGTTACATGTTTTTGGCCTCAGTGTGGTTTTTGATTTTGTTGTCCCTATTGATGGGGAGATGTATGTACTAATCAATAAATGATACAAAAAAAATACTTGATCATGTTAATTATTATCCCACACCTCATATGAATAGCTATTCTATCAAAAATGGCTTGCAGATTTGGTTGTCAAGAATTCTTTTGTGATTTTCATGGGTCGTTGATTATGATTCCTTCAAACATTGAGACAAGATATATTTTTAGCTTTTTCAAAGGAAAGTGTAGTAATGGATGGAAAACAAGGATAAATAATAGATGGTAGATTTGATTGTGAAATGGAATGGTTAATGATAATGAAATGTATAATGGTGGGGAAATAAATGAAGATTAAGAATTTCAGTCACACGTAATTTTACTCATGCCAGATTCAAAATAACTTTGGTTGTGTTGGGGTTGAAGACCTATTCTCTCAATAGGACCACCAAATTTTTTTGTTTTTTGATCTTGAGAGTAGCTACCATCTGATTAAGCTGTAGATAAGAAGCTATTTTTATTTGATCTTTGATTTTATCTTCATCAAGTATTGAAAATTTTTTGTGCTTAGCTATTGGTTCCTAAAAAAGGTTTTCACCAATGAAGTTGTCTTGATTGTCCCATATCACCTTTGAGAAGGTTTCACTAATGAACATTATAGTTTAACTATGATTGTCTTCTAGTGATTCCAAAAAAGTGTCACTAAAAGATGCTGAGTTCTGACTTGGATTATCCCCTAGTGCCTTTGAAAAGGTTTCACTAGGAGAGTGTTCTTCTGTTATATGAATGTTGTCTTGGCCTCCTTGCTCTTCTTCAACTACTATGTCACCAAAGATGTAGTTTAATAGAGTGTGATTATTTCAATCCCAATCAACACTTATGGGAGATGGAATGCCAATAATATCTCTATCTTGGTTGATGGTAATGGCCTATGGAATGATAATGGAATGGGGAGAGGCTACATAATCCTTGTAGAAGATACTAGGAAAAGTTATGTCAAAGTTTAAGTACTCATCCTCAAAAAATCTATAAGGATCAAAAATGTATTCAAATTGATTTGTGAGGCATGAATAATCAATATTGTAACGACTATGAATATATTCTTCTTTTGAATCTAATTCTGACTCAAGGGACTTTGAATTTGATGTTGAGATTGATGTTGATTCTGATTCTAATGCTAAATATGATGTCAATTCAAGAATAAAACCTGACTCTAATTCTAATTCTTCATCTAATGGGTACTCTGTTACAATGATGTCTTGTTGAATATTTGGTTTTGGAACAAGTAACAGCCTATGATGGCATAATGGGCTCCATAATGACTGGTTTGTCAAAGTTAGACTCCTCTAAAATGGGAAAAAGGTCAAGAGATAACTCTTCAAAGATTAGCTTGTCAATAGGAGGCTCTTGAAAAATAGGCACATGGTTGAGGTAATGATTTGCCCAAAGGTGGTTATAATCATTAAGAAGTGACTCAACAAAAACTGGCTCATTAGAGTGAGACTCCTTGATAACTAGTATATGATCAATAGGCAATTTATCATAGATTGACTTATCACAAATGATTGATTCAACATAAAAATATTATATTGGTTGGTTCTCTTGGCCTTAGTTTTCAATGAGTTTAAAAATACTAGTTTTGAACATAGCTTGGTCTTTGAATGATTGGATGGGTTGAGGTTTGGATGGTATTGGTACTAGACGAGGAATGACTTGTAGTTGGATAATGATAGGTCTTTGGGGTGCATGATTCCTTCCATGAGCCAAAAGACAAAGTCCTAAGATGGTAATGATAGGGTGGTGCAGAACTTGATTACTTGCATAAGCTAAAAGACTAGGTCCTAAAATGAAGAAGGGGCATTGTAGAGCTTGATTGCTTGCACAAACCAAAGGAATAGGTCTTCGAATGATGAAGGGGCATTGTGGATCTTGATTGCTCGTACAAGAAGGACTAGGTCCTGGAATGGGAATGGTATTCTTTAGATATTGCAGAACTTGATGGATCATATAATCCAAAGGAGGGTTAGGGGTAGTTGATGATTAGATAATAAATGGACATCATGAAACTTGATTTCTTACATAATAAAAAGCATTCAAGTCTTCCTCATAAACCATATCATCCCAATTGTGAGTTGAATCATAAGCTAGTTATTGGTTGTGTTCCATGTACTAATTTTTGAAAAGAGGGTATGGATTTGTATCTCAAATAACATTATCTATAGTTGGATCTTCAAAGTTCTATTCATCAACCTCTTCATAACAATCAAGGTCTCGAGTTGGATCATAAGTTATTTCATCAATTTATTCCCATGAATGATTAATATGAGGCAAATAGAAATCTATCTCACAAACCATCTTAGCATCATTGGGGTCTTGACAAAAGCCATAAAAGTCATTTTGTGTAGCCATTCTATCATAAGTTAGATCATAAGTGACTCTGCCATAAATGTAGCGAGACATATCCACGTAAATGATGAAATCTCTAAAAACAAAAAGACTTAGAGTTTTACAAACTCTAAAAAACTATGTCTAAAGGATAAATGGTTCAAACTTGGTCTAACTTGGTCGAAAGGGTCAATCTATATCTCCAATATGGTCAGAAAGTGAAGCTGTATCTCCAAAATGATTTATTATAAGACTTGGCATAAAATATCCTAACATCAAATGTCTAATGTCAAATTTCATATGCACAAAAGGTCCAGTGTCTAAATAAAAATTATCACATCAAAGGTATAGGTCAAAGTGTTCCAAACAAAGTCTAAACTAGGAAAGGGAAAAGTTGAGTTTCTAGGTCTTTTATCCAAACATGAATTCAAAAGCTAGTTTCAAACAAACAAGCATGCACTAGGACTCTTGGCTAACTGATGTCAAAATCTAAACTTGAAATAAAGGCTGATGTGATTTGATTTAATCTAACAAGTTTGAAAACAACTTTGACATAAACTCAGCACACAGAATCAAACATAAATATGATCAGTTGGCATAAGGCATAAGACAAAAAGCTCTTTGAAAAACATTGTTTTATCCCAAATAAAGGCACACATAATGATGAGGATAGGCATTAAACAAACAAACCATCAATATTTTTCAATTTTGGGTAATTGATTAATCAAAGTTATGCAACTTAAAAGAGAAAGATCTATGTATCATCCCCATGAATTGAGGCCTAAACAAGAAACAATCAATGTTTGGATCCAAGCTTAATAAGACTAATTGAAAACTCAATGTTGAAAACTAGGATTTGACCAAACAAGCTAGACAAGATTGTACAACATGATGGCACAAGACAAATGTCTAAATGGTATATACAAAATGGTATGAAAAAAATAATTTTGATATAATGGTAAACAAGTCTTGAAATAAATTGAGTAGCCTAAGAACATAACCATGCTTGAATAATATGGTTAATGGTTATGTTTCAAAGACTTAATAAAAGGCTCAAAATGTTTTGACATGATTTGGGCAGCATAACACTACCCTTCACAACTCAAAGGCATTGTTTTGACATGGATTATGAACAAAAAAACAAGTTTTAGTCTCAAAACATACTAAGCAAAAATGACTAAAATACACTAAGTATATAATCATCCAAATCCTAGCAAGGGTATGGCCTATGGGGTTGAATAAATGATGAAGATTTAGATCATTCTAAGGAAATCAATTGCACAATTACTTTCACATCAAATGATGTAAAAGACAAGCACAAAAATTGGGTGACTATGGAATTTTATAGTTGTAAAAAGGTCTATTCTTTTTTACAACCACTACATCCTACTATTTGCATAGTGTAGTGTGATGTCCAAATGTAGATACGCCCCGTGTGCACCTCTAAAAGAGCCAAATGAATACAAAACCAAGAGATGAAACCCTAGATCAAAGCTTACCTAAAGAAATCATAGGAGGTAATGACATCCCCCTTGTAAGCCAAGATGCATAAAAATAAAGAAAAGATGAAATAGAAAGACTTTAGGTTCATTTTCAATGTCACCCAAACTTTGATGAGTTTTTAGGGAGTGCTTTAGATGAATTTATTTCTAGGCCTTGGACTAGGCTATTTGCAATAGGAATGACACTTTTGATTCCAAGGGTTCCCTATAGGGGACAAATGGAAGAGCATACATGCAACATTCCTCTTTTTTCTAAACAAGATTTGATTAAATAACTATTTCAAACAAAAATTAGCAAGTGTGTTCAATTTTAAACCCAAATGAAAAGTTTGGTGGTGTTCATTTGACCTCTTGGTCTTAGTTGCAAACTTTGAAAACATTCACCAAAAAAATATAAAAATTCTTTATTAAACATCTAAAACAAAGTTCCTAATCAAATTTTAAGTATGCAAAGGTGATTTAAACATGTTTTAAGCAAACATTCCACTTGGTCCTGCAACAAAATTGTTAGCATGTACTTAGCTTTGAATCCCTTTTGAGTTTGAAATAATAAACTTTGGAAAAGTAGGTCTCAGGTCTATGTTTTTTGAAAAAAATAGTGATGAGATTAGTTAATACCATTGACATCAGTTAATTGCCTACCAAGATCTAGATGATGTCAATTCTACTGACTAACATTGATTGATTAGTGATTGATGTCAGTATTTCCTACTGATATCAGTTACTATGTAAAAACTATGGTAGCCAAAAATGGAAAAATAAAGTTATAAAATCAATTTACAAGAGCTTTATAGGCTCAAATAAATAATTTAGAGTTGCAAAATGGTCTTCTTCATGTGTAGGATGTGTCTAGTCCCATTGAGTGTGGCATTATGTGATCTAGGAATTTGACTCAAGAGATGATGGTTAGTATGGTGTTAGTTCCAAAATGAAAATAAAATGAAATAAACACACTAATAGCATAACATCTATAGGCCTAAACACTAGGGAGAGTCTAGTTAACAAAAAAAATGACAAACATAACTAGAAATCAAGGAATCAAACACAAAAGTTTCTTCACCTTCCTTGGATGCTCCAAATGTCTTTGTAGTAGTGGATTTCTTAGCTTGTGCTCATGAAGTCCTTAGTAATGGAAGCTTGGCTACCTCCATCTCTCCTTAGCACCTTGTGGCTTTGGCTTGTCTTGGCTTAGAATCAATGTGGCATTGTAACACTAATTTCTTGAAGCTTTTGGAACCAATTTGGCATTATAACTTTGCATCCAAAAATCTTAGAAATGATGTTGTGAGGCCTCCTATTTATATATTTTTAAATTTGATGAGAATCAACCTGAACCATCCATCTCAAGATTGAGATGTGTGGTTGAGGATTAATTTAGTTTTTAGAATTAAGTTTGTAATTATCCTCATCATGGAATTGGAAGAAGGGGTAATTAAGAGGCATAAAGGGCATCATGGAAGGCATTGATGAGGCATGGGAGGCATGAATCTTGATATTTGTGGCATTTATGGCCTAGGGATGTCTTCTCAAGAAATGAGGTAACTTGATGATGTAGATATTCAATATTCATTTCCAAAACAAATTATTCAACAAGTTTCCATGGAATTATTGATTAGGCATTAATTTGGGTTAATTATATTTTAAGCATGTTTAAGCACTTTGTGCACAAATTACCTAAATTGATTAGAATGCCTTGTTATTGGTCCAAAATTTGACTAGATTAAAATTGAAAGGTGATGTTAGATAAATTAGAACCATATTTACATTTAGGATGTTACCAAAAACAAATAACAAAGGCACATGTCTCATGTATAAGATTTGATAGGAAAGAGCAATCCAGAGCATCTAGGTGCAAATTTGGAATTTTGACTCAAAATAAGTTGATCAAAATTTAGCTGGCCCATAAATTACATTTCCCCATTTAGGGATACCTTGGCTAAAATCAACACTTTAATATGTCAATTTTAATTAATTTTACATGTTTTAGTGTTTTTAGGCCAAATTGTACAATTTGGGTGGAAATTAGCCAAAACCCTGATTAGAGGTTATCAATGACTAGTTTTAGGTGTCTATACTGTGTATATGTGTGTGATTAATATTTACATATTTAATTTCATTTGGATATATCTTTTAATATATTCCAAAAGGTGTTGAAATACTATTTTTAGTTAATATACTAATTCACCTCACTTAGTATATTATCATGTTCCAATAATTAGTATCATAGCTTAGGTACCATACAAGAAGCTTAATCAACTCAAGTAGATTTTGGAATGATGAACACAATAGCTAGTCAAAAATGATCTTCATCAAACAAATCACCTCTCTTTAATGGATCAAACTATGAATTCTAGAGCATGATAATGGAAACATATCTATATTCATTAGGTTTTGATGGTATGTATGTTTGTGGTAAATAGAAATATATCCCCTACTACAATTCTTACTATTTAAGATTGTTAGGATAAAATAAAACATAGATTTATCCCCAAATTTCATACAAGAGAAACTATGAAATGAATCAATCAAACATATATAAAATAATCATAAATATGCATAAAATAGGAGACACTAGATTTAATGTGGTTCACCTAAGATGGGCTATATCCACCAAACCAGTCCAGTATATTATTTTCAACAATACAAGGGAGAAATAAATTTGAAAACAAACCCTATTACACCTCTCTACCTCTTTTTGCCTCTTCTGTATGTGCCATATATTTCATATTTTATCTCAGCCATGTAATAATATATTTTAGGGCAAAAAACACATAAACATAACCTCTACCATCAAATCTAAAAGATTTTAATCAATGGCCTAGATTGACTATGAAATTACAATTTTAATAAATTTTTTGCTTCAAAGGTGCTACCCCTGAAACCCCACTAGGGTGTTCAACCCTCAAACCCCCTACTGGGGGGGGTCATCCCCCCTAGATCTGACAAGGGGGTTTCCCCCCTTGCAACCCCCTGCACCATCATGGATACAAAGAATGAAATCCAAAACCCAACTGAAATAACATCAAATTTTTAACCTCTAATCCTAGAAGACAATCATGCTCCACACTTAAAAAGGCTACCAAGAAGGCATATGAGCGTAAGTAAAAGGAAAATAATGCTATCCTATGTAGATTATCCAATTCAAAGTTTTTCAAAGTGATGAATTGTCAAAATGTATAAGATATTTAGAAAAAAATGAAGAGCATCTATGAAGGAGATGACAAGGTAAATCAGGTCAAGCTACAAATATTCAAAGGCAAGTTTGAGATGCTTAATATGAATGATTATGAGAAGATTGTAGCCTACCTCCTCAGGGTAGATGAAGTAGTCAATGCAATCATAGGCCTTAGAGAACAAATGAAAGAATCAATAATTGTCAAAAAGATCTTAAGATCTTTGCCATCAAGGTATGATTCTAAAATATTTGCAATAGAATAAGCAAGAGATATAGATAAACTCATTGTTGATGAGTTTCATGGGACCTTCATAGCCTATGAGATGAGAATAGGAGAGATAGACACCTTCAAAAGAGAAGCTATATTTAAAGTATCTAAGCAAGTAAAGGAATAAGTACCTACATCTAGATCTGAGGAGACTAATGAAGAAGAAGCTAACTTTGTTAGAAGACTAAAAAGAGGATCTAGAAAGTACAGAGGTAATTTACCTTTCAATTTTTTTAACTATGATAAAGTAGGACATTTTGATACTAAATTCACTCATAATAAAAAGTATAACTCTGAGAAAGTAGATAGTAGAAAAAAAGGTGAAACCCTACTATCCAAAGAAGAAGAACTTCTTCAAAAACAAGAAAGGTATATACAAAAAAGAAGACAATGATTTAATAGATGACTGTGATAGTTCCAATGATGATTATGACTATGATTTTGTGGTTGAGGAAAAGGAATTCATATGCATTATAATAGAATCAACTTCTTTGGATTAATAATAAGTTTAAGACTTAGATGAATAAGAAGAAGGAAAAGTGGATCTATAATGTGAGATCATCTATGCTCTAGATGAGATTGACAAGCTGAGAAAAGAGAACTCAAAGTAGAAGAAGCTTGGATAAAAATAAATTGAAAAGGTGTCCAAAAGTTTTGAGAAAGGGATAAAATAAAGAAGATGAAGTCAAAATTAAATTGCAATCTCAATCTGATGAATATGTGAAGCTTGAAACAGAGATAATGGCCTTGACAAAAGATCTTGAAAAAGCCAAATGTCAACTAGACAAAAGTTTGCAGTTGAGAGGAGGATCAAACATTCTTGATGAACTGTTCAGTTCTCAAAAGCCCTCAAAAGAGAGATTAGGTCTTGGATACGAAAAGGGAAATATTTACACTATTAGTACATCTATTTACCTATATGAAAACTATAAAGTAGAAGGAGAATCATGAGCAAAGGAAGAGAAATCTTGCAAGGACACAAAGATAGACTCAAACATAACTAATGTGAAGAAAACCAAACCTAAAAATAATCTTGAAGAGAAGAAGAATACAAAGGTAATTGATGTTAATGGAAACACCAAGGTGAGAAACTTGAAGAAGCTAGAGCTTAGAAGAGTTCCTCATGTTATAACAAAAAATTCTATGACTAGGTAATCCTCATATTTTTATGGTTATTGTTATAACTATAATCATTCTGGTCATAGGGGTAGTAATTTTAGAGTTTTACTTATAAGGAGAATCAATTTTTTAAGAAAAAATTTATTTGTGCCCTTGTTAAATACAAATGTAATCTGATATAATTGCAATAACTTTGGTCACATAACTAAACATTATAAAACTAGGTTTATAAGATAAAAAGTACATAATGTAAAGAAAAAAATGCCTCCCAATGTGAACAAAGGTTCACAAGTTTCTAAAAATAAGCTAAATAAGAAACCCAAAGATGTGTGGAGCATGAAAAATCAATCCATGATTGATCAAACTGCACTCCATGCCAAGGAATAGAATTTATTGGTGATAGATACTAGTTGCACAAAGCATATGATTGGTGATAAGAGAAAGTTTTCCAAATTGAGCAAATGTAAATAAGGATCTATCATCTTGGGAGACAACATAGAAATAAAGATCAAAGGTAAAATAACCTTGGACATAGATGGTAAACTACCTAGACATGATTGCCTTTATGTTGAAGGATTGAAACATGATTTGCTAAGTGTCAGCCAAATGTGTGACAATGGATATGAGGTCACATTTAATGTATAAGGTTGCAAGCTAAAGAGATCTAATAGAATAGTTGAAAAATGGAAAAGGACTGAGAATAATATCTATAATCTTATTGAAATGAATGAAAATAACTGCCTGATAGGAAAGGTTGATAAGAGCTAGACATGGCATAAGAGAATGGGTCATGTCAACTTTGATAACCTAGTCAAAGTAAGATAAAATTAGTGTGTAAGATGCATTCTTAAGATAACCAAACCTACATATACTACTTTCAAGGAATGTTAACTAGGCAAGTAAATAAGGGTCAAATTTAAAACAAAGGAGTATGTAACTATAAAGACTTTACAATTAGTTCAAATTGATCTTTGTGGTCCTATTAAGACAAGAGGTTCTAAAGGAGAGAGATAATTCATGTTTTTTGTAAATTATTACACAATAATGACATTGGTAACCTTTTGGAAGGATAAGTCACAAGCCTTTGAGAGATTCAAGATTTTTAGATCCATGGTAGAGAATGAGATTGGACAAAAAATTAAATGCTTGAGATCAGATAAAGGTGGAGAATTCACCTCAAATGAGTTCATAGATTATTTTGAGAAACATTAGATCCAAAGGCACTACTATGTAGCAAGGACTCCATATAAAAATGGAGTTATTGAGAGAAAGAATAGAATAGTCAAGGAAATGGCCAAAACTATGTTAAAAGAGGCCAAGTTACTTAATGTATATTGGAGAGAAGCAGTCCAAATAATAGTATACATCTTGGACATAATTCAACTAAGGGTAAATAATGATAAAACTCCCTATTATTTATGTTATGGAAAGCCTACCTCTATTAATTACTTCAAAGTGTTTGGAATCAAATTCTACATTAGGAGCAAGGAGGAAAAATTGGGAAGCTTTGAATCAATATGTGATGAAGGAATATTTATTAGTTATTCCACTCAAATCAAAGCCTATGTATGCTATAATAAAAGGCTACATAAGATAGTAGAGAGAATCAATGTCAAGGTTAAATAAGGCATAAAACATGTTGAACCTGACAAGGAAATCACTATTGAAAAATCAGATCTTATAAAAGAAGTAGATAATGAAGAAGTTGAGGGAATGAATGAAAAGGCACTTCCAATATTTGTTCAAAAGCATCATCCTAAAGAATAGATAATTTTCAATAAGAATGAAGGAGTTCAAATAAGGAGAAGAGTTGCAATGAATAAGGAGCATGCAAGTTTTTCTCTAATGTCTGAAATAAAACCTAAGAGCTATTTTGAAGCCAAGAAGGATGAGAATTGGTCAAAGCCATAGAAGAAAAACTAAACCAAATTGAAAAGAACAAAACTTGAAATTTTGTTCTAAGAACCTCAAATAAGAATGTGATAGGTACAAAATGGGTCTATAGAAACAAGCTCAATGAAGATGGAGCTATTATAAGGAATAAAGCATGATTAGTGTGCAAAGAATATTCATAAGTTGAAGGTATAGATTTTGAGGAAACATTTGCTCCATTTACTAAATTAGAAGTTATAAGATTTTTTCTAGCATTCTCTATTTACAAGAAGTTCAAAGTCTATCAAATGGATGTCAAGTCTACTTTCTTGAATGGGAACCTAGAAGAGGAATTTTACATAGAACAACATAAAGGTTTTAAATTTTTAGAACAAGAAGATTATGTATGTAGACTAAATAAGGAAATATATGGTGTAAAATAAGCACCTAAGACATGGTATTCAAGATTGGACTAGTACCTACAACAATAAGGTTTTAATAAAGGATGTGTAGACAACAATCTTTACTTCAAATTAGAAGGTGAGAATATGTTATTTTTTTTGTTTATGTAGATGACATCATTTTTAGTGTTAGTAACAAAAAAATATGCAAAGAATTTTTTACACAATTGTAAAGTGAATTTGAGATGTATATTCTAGGAGAAATTTCTTTCTTATTTGGTCTACAAATATCACAAACTGATGAAGGGATATTCATATCCCAAACCAAGTATGCAAAGGAAATGCTCAATAAATTTCTAATGGAAGATAGCAAACTAGTTAGTACTCCCATGATAACTAGATGCAATCTAAGCAAAGAGGATGAGTCCCTTGATGCAAATCAAACAATGTACACATCAATGATAGGTAGCTTGATAGACCTAACTATATTAAGACCTAATATCATGCAAGTAGTGTGCATAGTTGTAATATTTTAAGCTACTCCTAAAGAGTCACATGTCAATGTGGTGAAAAGGATCTTTAGATACATTAATAGCATAATTGACTATGGCCTATGGTATCCTGCAAGTGAAGATTTCACTTTGATATCATATACAAATGTTGATTGGGCATGAAGTGTAGATGACAGAAGAAGCACTAATGGTGGTGTATTTTTCCTTAGAAAGAGACTTGTTTCATGGTTAAGTAAAAATCAAGAGTTAGTTACTATATCTATAGTCAAAGTAGAATATGTAGTAGTGGCATGTTGCACTCAAGTCCTATGGATGAATCTGACACTCAAGGACATCAATATTGAGTACAAGTCACATATTTCTATTCTTTATGATAATTCAAGTGCTATAAATATATCAAAAAATCTAGTGATGCATTCTAGAACTAAGCACATATCAATCAAGTATCACTTCTTAAGAGAGGGTTGCAGATCAAAAGGTCGTAATGGAATATGTGACAACTAAGGACCAAATTTTAGACTTTTCACCAAACCTCTACCAAAGGAACAATTTGAATATCTAAGATATAATTTGGGAGTGGTGGTTCCTACATCACATCATTAGATCCTAGTGATAGGGCACAAGTCTAGGGGGAGTCTCATAGAAACTTTATTAATCCATGAAAGAAGATATAAAGGACATTGAGTGGTCTAAATATGCTCATAAAATATCCAAGCTTAGATAACCTAGTCAAGTTCCTCACAATGTGTTCAATCTTGACAGGTCCAAGGATCATAATAGTCTTAATTCAAATTGGTAAATGTCAAAAGAGGAAAAATTTCTTCACATGCTTGGTAATAGATACATATCCTAAAGATTTTTTAAGGAATTAAACACATGCATGAGCATATTTTTGACATCTTAGTGAAGATACCCTTTGTCATTAATGTCAAAGGGTAAAAAATCAGAATGATGGTGCTAGAATGTGTAAGAAGTCATTCTGAAGTTGTCTTGCCATCAATGAAAAAGAGGGAGATTGTTAGACATAGTCATTGATGTGCCAAGGATTATCATTGATGTCAAAGAAAATATGAGCTATTAAAGTATTAATTATAAAGATGTTGAGTTAAATGGATATGTTTCAAAGACCTCATGGAGCTGAGTGTGTACTTTGAATGTTTATGGAAATATAAAAATAGTAAAACGAATCCTTTTACTCACATAGTTATATTGACAAAAATGGATAAAAACATAGGTTGATGATAATAATATTTTCACATATGGTATTTTCTAAAGGAAATGATCACACTATGATAATCAAGTTTGTGCCTATTTTATATGGTCTAAGTTTTAAGTCATACAGATGAGTATAAAAAATATTACAAATTCATAAGGTTGCCTCTCAGCTAGAAGTTTACTAAGTTTTCATGCTTAGTCTATTTTTTAACTTGGAATTTGTTTTGAGAAAAAATTTATTGGGAAAAATGTTCTTAATTTTTTTTTTTGAAGCTTTTTGGCATTTTTATCGAGAAAAAATGTTCCGAAGAAATTTACATTTGTTTTGGGAAAAGAGTTTTGGGAGAATTGTTTTAGGGAATTTGTTTAAGTCTCTTCGGATAAAACATCCACAATAGAATTTTTGAAGGGAGATTTTGAAAGGATAGAAGGACACTTGGAAAGTTATGAAGAGTCATTTTTTATTTTCTGAAGGGAATGTTGAAAAGTTTTGAATGGCACTTTTAAAAGGATTGAAGGACACTTAGAAAGTTTTGAAGGGTAATTTTATATGAACTAAAGGGCACCTATAATGTTTTGAAGGACACTTTGAGAAGCATCGAAGGGTACCTTTCAAAGTTATATAGGGAACTTTTATGATTGATGAGTAATGTCATCAATAGGAACTTTTTATTTTGATGTTAATTGGATATAGCCTGGTCTCAATAGCTTAAGTTATTTCTTAAGCCTTTGTTGTCATTATAAAACTAACCCCTTGACCTAGAAATTAATGACTCAAGAAGTGATCAATGGAATTAATATTTCCTAAGTTTTATACTTTATATAATGTCCCAACTTGATCAATGGATAGAACTTAATTGTATAAGAATGATCCAATGAAGCATAAAAAAGTCAAATTGTCAAAAGGACTTCTGAGTTAATGTGCAAGTGACAAGTGTCACAATCATGGAGCTTGTACAATAAATCAATGGAGTGGTTTAAAGTTAAAAGTTCAATAACCAATGTGAGATTACCAAGTGTATTAATCAAAAGAAATGACAGTAATATGCAGAAGGCATGCATTGATGCCAAGTGTCACATTTTTGAGAGATAATAGTAATAAAGATCAAGCTTGTTAGAAGATCTGATGGTGAGAGGGTGATCATATAAATAATATCTAGTGGAGTGAGTGGACCTAGATGGAACAAAGTGATCGAGGATTATCAACACATTAGCGATTTAAATATTGATCACGTTTGAGAAGATCGATGGAATGTAAGTGATCCAAAGACTCAAGAAGTAAGGAGATGGATAAAGAGCTCGATATTTAACATCTAGAAAAAGATAAAGATCATGCATTCTTGGAGATCTAATGATGTATGTAATATTGGCTCAAGAAGATCAATGGATGTATTTTAAATGTAATAAAGCTAAATTTTGGAAGCATACAAGGATCCAATAAAGAGTGTGAGCCTATCATAAATTAATCAAATGGATGCATTTTAAAGTTGAGATATTTGAATATAGACCATTAGCTCATGGTTCCAAACTCAAGCTCACTGATCAATATTTAAAAATATGTCCAGACTAATGCTTAAATGTAGGAACATGCAAGAAATCCATGAATCATGACATAGCCAATGAGTTTGATTGATATAATCGATCAAATACATGTAAATGTACATGTGCATCAAAACTATAGTCCAAAAATTGTTATAGATAGTAATGAGACCCAAAATCATGGTGGTGATGCATGAATTTGAGACATGGGAAACTAATAGTTCAAGTCATAATGAACTAAAGTCCATAATTGGCATGGTATGTTATAGTCTGAGTGTGAACACATAGAAGATAATGAAACCCTAGATTATTTGGTTATAAATATGTAATTTAGGACATGAGTAATTGATGCTGCTAACCCAAAATTGAATAGAGTCAAGTTGAGAGAGAAGCAAAGTTGAAGTGTGTTTAATGGAGATATAGAGACATAGAAGCTATTGAGGTTGAAGATATTCATATTGTGTCAAACTAAAGATAGAGAAACACATAGGAGTAGAGTGCAAGAGAGATGAAGTGTGTCTAATAGAGACATATCTAGACACAAAGATAGAAGATCAAAGTGGAAAAAAGGCACAAGTAAATTATGTATATAGTATGAAAATTTGTAAATTAGACCTATAATAGAGAACTAGAGCTAGATTCATTTATGAATTTGTTTTATAATTTGGAGTTGTAGCTTCATAGTGGAATATGATAGGTTAGTGCCATCAGATAGACTAAGTGAGTGCTTAGATTAGGGAGTAGGTGATTCCTTAGAGTTGAAGCTCCTAAATTAGGGAATTGGTGTCTCCTTAGGATTGGTGTCCTTAAATGTGTAACCAATGAGGTTTTTCAGTGAGGCTTTAAACTATGAGGATGAATTAGAATATTAGGTTGGAACAACTATTCTCACCATGGTTTTTCCCTTTAGATTTTCCATGTATAAATATGGTATAATGTGTATCTCTATGTGACTAATATTTGAATATTTGATTTTATCTACATATATCTTTTAATCTATTCCAAAATGTGTTAAAAGACTAGTTTTAGATAATATACTAATTCAACCTCTCTCAATATATTGTCATCTTTCAACACAACAAACTCCCTTAAAAGGGATATAAAAGCTTCATGTTCCTCCTTAGTGAGAGATGCACCTAATTTGATCCACTTTAGGTCATCTGGATTCTCATTTTTGACTTTTTTAGTATCTTCTACTAGGAGAGTTGAGTCATCCTCCAAAATGGTTAGAAAAGATGTGAATTGGCCTAGAATGGCAAAGTACTCTAGTTGGAATGGTTCTCAAATCTCTCCTAAACAAGATGAATTTGAGTCTCCTAATGGTAATGATGGTCATGTCACAAATACTATAGGAAATTCTTAGGAAATATAATAAAAGACATGTTCTTATGAACTGAAGTTAGATCCAAAATCTAATTCATCATTGACAGTCTCCTAAGCTTCATTTGAATAAAGGAAAACACCCTCATCTAGTGGTACCTAAAATAGGTTTTCATAAAAATACTAGCCTTTCTCTTTATTTTTACCCTGGTCCAAAAGCACCTCAAAGAGGTTTTCACTTTGGGACCTTAATGTTTTATCTTTTTGTCTTTTGCTAAGGGTGTTTACTTTCCCTCCAAAATAAGCTATAGGATCTAGTTTGATAGAAAACCCTTATTTTTGGTCTCCCAATGGAACATTGTCTCTTAAGCCAACAAAATTACAAAAGGCCTCATCATTCTCAAACTCATCTACAAGCACTACAGATTCATGTTGGTCTTAGTCTATAAGTTGAAGATGATAAATGGGAAGCATGAAATGTTGGGTTACTAGGGTAATAGTAAAAATGGCATGTGGGTCAAATGGATTGGTATTGGCAAGGTCTTCATAAATGCTATGATCAGACGCTGCTTCATTATCAACATTATCATCACTAGTTTTTGGGGTCGGAACATGAATAAGATACATGGGGTCACCCTAGATGGTTTAAATCTAAGACCATAAGTTCCTTTGTACCTAGTCATAGAAATTAACTCAAGAGTTCCCTACTAATTTGGCCTGAGGCCTCTTTCTTCATAGGCTTGGTTGTCCATGATCTTGTTAGGGATGGGATATTTGGTATTTTTTAATAAATCAACCAATTTGTCATTGTACAACCAAGATTAATCATTGATAATTGGGTCCTCTTATTATCCAATGGCTGATGTTAAAGTAAAAGATGATGGACTATGAATCTTGCCTTTTCATTTTCGTCACCATTCCATGCAAGATGGTCAAGTTTTAGGTATTCCATAGGACATGGGGTTCTATGGAAACTTGTAAATATGGAATGTGTCATGATTCAAATGCTCTCCTAGATCATTGTTCAAGATTTTAAAATGATAGGACATTTCAAGAGAAGTATGTGAAGATGAGGCAAGGCTATCTAGGTCTATGTAATTGGCCTCTAAAAATTTGACAAGTATCTCTTTATCTTTGTCCTTCTTGGGTATTGGGTCTAGGCCAAAGTGGTAGTTGTAAATTTCTTACTTGACTTATAAATTATTGTAGTGTTCATATGGTTTTGGATTTCCATGGATAGTAACCTAAGTCCCTAAGTGATAAAGTTTAAGACACTAATACAATGTCAAAGGCATCACATGAATTTCATGTATCCATGGTCTACCCAAAAGCAAATTATATGATAAGTCTAGGTCAAACACATAGTAAAGTGTATCATGGGTCAAAATCCCAATGATAACTAGAAAGCTTATGGTACCTTGTGATTCTTGCTCATCATTATCGTAGGCTTTGATAGTAATTAATTTTTGGCTATAGATCGACTACTGTATATCCTAAATGCTTGATGAGATTCAGAGACATAATATTCAAGCCCTATCTATTATATATGAGGAAAAATTTGACTTTGTTGTGCCATGTTATGACAACTTCAATGTATAGTGTGTTGTTATGGAGAGGTCCAAGGGATGACATATCACTTTGGTTGAAGGTCAACTGTTGGCTTACAGATAGGTTTCTAACCAAAGCTAGTAATTGTTTTGGGGATATGTAATTTGAAACTTGAGATTTGCCTAGGAGTTATGTTAGGATATTATTGTGGATAGTATAAGTATGAAAAAAATCCAAAATAGACATTTGTGTGGGTTTCTTATGAAATTGCTCCACAATATCATATGGATTTTCCTTAACAGTGGTATTTGGCTCACTCTTAGCTAACATAATAGGTTAGATAAGGTCATTGGTAGGAGGTCATGGGCCTCGAATGGTAATATTAGACCACCAAGTTGTGATTGCTTAATTAGGATTGGATGTAAGACCATTGTAACTTGAATATGATGGAGATGGGCTAGATAGGATAAGTCTCGATTATTAGTGCACTTTGTTGTGGTCATAGGGCAATGATGAGTTATCAATATAAGGTATTGAAATAATAATCCATGGTTGTTGTTGCACTTGTCTATGACCATAGGTCAAGGAAGGATTACTAGTAAGGTAAGTTGATTGGAAGTGCAAAGCAATGGTCCTAGTCTACTAAAATTTGGTCAAGGATTAATGTTAATGGTAGAAATATTCCCACTCATAATATGACCTACAACTTTATTGTAGTCATGTACAATTGTGTGGTAAGTTCATTGGTTGTTGGGGTCATTTTGTCATTGGTTCCTCCCATTTGGTTGATGTTGTTATTGTTGTTGATTTTATTGTAGTTATTGTTGATATTATTGTTATTGTGGTCTTCATTATTGTTGTTGTTGATTGACATTATTATGTTATGTAAAATGGTTTTGGTAGATACCAAAGTTTTGATTAGAAGTAGATGCTCTATTAACCAATGTAATCTCCCAATTTTTAAGAATATTTTCAATGAGATGCTTCAAATACACACAACAACATATGGAATGTCCATGAACCTGATGGTATTCATAGAAATCATGCTCTTTATACTAGTCTAGATATGGTATGCCCTCAGGAGAGTGATTTGGGATCAAATAACTAATCATGTTGTCCATGGATAGATTGTGAAACACTACTTCAATGGGCTCACTAAGGTCACTAAATTCTTTAGGATTGGGTCTTTTTCTCAGAGGAGGGGTTTGAAAAAGTGGTGGTTACTGTATTTAAGGATCTAGTCGAGGTTGTTGCATAGGCTATGCTTGTTGAATAGGTTTCATTTATCACATAAGGTATGAATAAGGTGTTTGAAATATTTATACATGTCATGATTCAATGATTTAATTACCAAAAAAAATCTTGTTGTGGTTGTATGTTATGGATTTTTCATAGTTTTTATTCTAAGATGGTGTCGACGCTTGCACTTGAAATTGTTTAGGGTTATGACTTGGGCCTACACCTTAGTTTTAGTTTTGATTTTTATTTGAGGAGGTCAATATAATAATACATTTTTTGATAAAGACCCTTTAAATATATAAGCATTTCTCAATAATCTCTTTGAACATATGCACACATTGAAGCTCCAGATGATATGATATCTCATTTTGTAAATTTTTGGTAAACACAATGCTAATTATTTATCAAGTAATATATGGGTGAAGAAACTTGTAATCATTCTATATCTCTATAGGTATCTATCAAAACTTTCACAAACTTTATGTTTGGCCTGAGTCAAATCTACTAATGAGATGTCAAGATTGATATTATAAGAGAAGTGCTACACAAAATTGTCTAGAGATTGTCAATATTAGATACTATTTTTTTTGGTAACTTGAGGAAGCACTCCAAATCCTATCCATCTATACTTTAATGAAACAAAAGGAGTAGGTAAATTTCATTATAAGCGACTAGTTTGAAAGAAACAAAGAACTTGGTTAAGTATGTTTTAGGGTCTCTTTTGCCCTTATACTTGTCAAACTTCAGTGGTTTGTACCCTAAAGGAAATGGTATCTGAATATATTCCATGTTGAAAAGGTATGAACACACATAATATAATTTGAATTTCTTGGTCTGCTTTCTTGTTTGAATGGTGGTAATTGCATCCTCATTTGTTTCAATTCTTAAGCTAAGAAACTAGATGGTACATTTGTCTAAAATGGTGGATGGGTGGTCAAAGGTGGATTACCATGACTAGGATTTAATGGAGGTATGGTTTATTGTGATTTTTTTTTATGGTTGAATTGACTAGGAATAAGCATTCATAGATTGGGATGTGATTGTTTAAATTAAACATGATGTTGATAGATATCCTAGTATAAGTTTGGTATATGGACTTAGGTTTGAGAAAATTGTGGCTGAGATGGAAGAATATGGCTTTGTGAACTATACTATTTCTGATGAGTTTGAGTAGGGACTTGTTCCCAACTACACAAACCTAGTTGAATAAAGGGAACTTGTTGTAGACTAAGGCCTTGTCTTTGGATCTATGACATGTGTTGAGTAAAAGACAATTGTTGCCTAATTGGTACTTGTTGGATAGTAGTAACTCTTTGTTACATAAACACTTGTTGTGAACTAGATGTTTGTTGGATATTTGGCATTTGTCTTTGACCAACATAAATACATTATTGATTAGACAAAATTTGTGATTGTAGAGGCATATTGATCTACAATTATTTAGGTACATTTATCAATACCCATTAAGGTGGAAAACTTGTTACCCCATGTTAAGGTGGTCTAATGCTCTATCTCTACTACAGTGGTAAATTAGACTATTCATATTGTTATTAAATATTAGTCACCACCTGATGAGTTGGGATAATATTCATCACTTGTTGAGGAAAAGTATTGGATGGTACTTGGTTACTTACTCCCTGTGGTTGCATTCATGAAAAAGTAGTTGGTTGAGGATTATAATTAACCTACTATGGTTAGAAATTAGAAACTCATTCCCCTTGTTGTTGTGAACCACTTGTAGTATTAACTAAAGGCCCCCTTTTTGGTAACATTTTTATTGGTGCATTTAAATCAATTTGGCCTAGAGTGGAAGACACTTGCATATTATCTAATTTATTTGACACATTACTCTAAACAAAGGCCACAGTCATATATTTAATAAGTGGGACATTAATCATGTCCCATATAGACACTTAAATCTGGCCACCAATAATCTCCAATCAGGGTTTTGACCAATTTTCACCCAAAATGCACAATTTGGCCTAAAAACACTAAAACATGATAATTAATGAATTGAAACTAACATATTCAAATGATAATTTTGGATAGGGTATCCCTAAATGAGACAATGCAATTTATGGGCCAACTAACTTTGATAAAATCATTTCGAGTCAAAATGCCAATTTTGCACCTGGGTGCTCTAGATTGCTCTTTCTTATAAAATATTTTACACATGATGCATGCCATTGTTATTTGATATTGGTAACATCCTAAATGGGAATATAGTTCTAACACATCTGACATCACCTTTTAATTCCAATCCAGTCAAATTTTGGACCAATAACAAGGCATTTTGATCAATTTGAATAATTTGTGCACAAAGTACTTAATCATGCTTAAGAGCTAATTAATCCAAATCAATGCCTAATTAATAATTTCATGGAAACTTGTTGAATACTTATTTTTGGAACTAAATATTGAATATCTACATCATCAGGTGACCTTATTTCTTGGGAAGACATCCCTAGGCCATAAATGCCATAAATATCAAAATTCATGCCCTCCATGGGTCATCAATACCTTCCATGATGCCCTCCATGCCTCTTAATTTCCATTTATTCCAATTTCATGATGAGGATAATTATAAAATTAATTCTAAAAATTGAATTAATCTTGAACCACACATCTCAATATCAGGATGGACAGCTCAAGTTGATTCTAGATATTCTCAAAAATTTATAAATAGAGAGGCCATGAACATCATTTCTAAGCTATTTTGGTGCAAAGTTATAATGCATGAATATCTTCAAGAATCCATTTCAATTAGTGTTACCATGCCAAATTGATTCCAAGCTAAGTCAAGCCATAAGCCAAAGGTGTCAAGAAGAGATGGAGGTAGCCAAGTTTCCATTTCTAAGGACTTCATGAACACAAGTCAAGCAAGCCACTATGACAAGCATTTTGGAGCATCCAAGGAAGGTAAAAAAAGGTTTCTTTTGAATTTTAGTTGTGTATTCCATTTATGTTTATTAAATAAGCTCTCCTTAGTGTCCAGGCCTAGATATGTTATGCTAGTTAGTGTGTTTCTTTCATTTTGTTTTCATTTTAGAACTAACCCCATACTAACCATCTTCTCTTGAGTCCAATTCTTAGATCACATAATGGCACACCTAGTGGGATCAGATGCATCCCACACATGAAGAAGATCATTTTTTACCTTTAAAATATTCATTTGGACCATTAAAACTCTTGTAAATTGATTTTCTAACTTTATTTTGCCATTGTTGTTTGCCATGGGTTTACACAGTAACCAACATTGGCTAGTAAGATTGACATTAGATGGATAGCTTAATTGACATTGATTAGTAATGTGATATAATAATTTGAATCAAGAGAGGATGGTTAGTATTGTGTTAGTTCCAAAATGAAAAAAGTGAAATAAACACACTAATAGAATAACATCTCTAGGTCTAGACACTAGGGAGAGCTTAGTTACAAATCATGTATGAAAAACACAACTAAAATGCAAGAAAAAACTCTTTTACCTTCCTTAGATGCTCTAAAATGCTTGTTGTGGTGGCTTGCTCAGCTTGTGATCATGAAGTCCTTGGAAATAGAAGCTTGACAATCTCCATCTCTCCTTGACACCTTTGGCTTGTGGCTTGGCTTGGATTGGAATAAATTTGGCATGGTAACACTAGTTGCTTGAAGCTTTTTGTAACCAATCTTTCATTATAAATGTTCACTAATTCATATTATAAATTATGTTTTGAGGCATATTATTTATATATTTTTGGATTTGATCATAATCAACCTCAATTGTCCATGTCAAGATTGAGATGTGTGGTTGAAGATTAATTTAATTTTGAAATTAAAATTTATAATTATCATTATCATGGCATTAGAAGAAAGGGAAATTAAGAGGCATGGAGGGCATCATGGAAGGCATTAATGAGGCATGGAGGGCATGAATCTTGATATTTGTGGCATTTATGGCCTAGGGATGTCTTCCCAAGAAATGAGGTCACTTGATGATGTACATATTCAATATTCATTTCTAAAAACAAGTATTCAAAAAGTTTCTATGGATTTTTTAATTAGGCCTTGATTTGGGTTAATTAGCTCTTAAGCATGATTAAACACTTTGTGTACAAATTACCTAAATTGATCAAAATGTCTTGTTATTGGTCCTAAATTTGATTGGATTTGAATTGGAAGTCCACGTTAGATGCATTGGATGCGTATTCCCATTTAGAATGTTACCAAAAATAAATAACAAAGGCATAAGTCTTGTGCAAAATATTTGATAGGAAAGAACAATCCAGAGCACACAAATGTAAATTTGGCATTTTGATTCAAAATAGATTGATCAAAGTTATCTAGCCCATAAATTGTATTTCCCTATGTAGGGATACCCTAGCCAAAATTAGCACTTAAATATGTCAGTTTCACATTATTTTGCATGTGTTAGTGTTTTTAGGCTAAATTGTCATTTTAGGTGGAAACTAGCCAAAAGCTTGGTTGGAGGTTATTGGTGGCTAGTTTTAGGTGTCTATAGTTTACCTCTATTTAGGAAGGCATTGAAAACCATAGGAAATGAAATGTCTTATCAAAGAATGAGAAATGACCTATATGCCAAAAAGAAGATGATGGTTGAAGAACAAAGCTCCAAATAATTTTGGGAAGCCTATGATGATTCCCCCTCGAGGTAGTGGCCATCACATTTGTTGATGGATGGTCCCTCGAAAAGAAACAAGAAGAAAGGTGGAATCAACCCATGGTTGAGATTAATTAATATAAGAAAATGATTACATGCATTGATGTAAAAAGGATATTGATTTGCTCAAACGTGGTTATAATCAAGAATAAAAGTCAAAATAATGATTTGCCCATAGGCGGTTATAATCATTAAGAAAACCTAGATTGGCAAAAGATGATTATGCCCCAGTTAGGGATGAGTAGCAAGCATAAATCAAGGATATAACCTAGAATATAGAATAAAGATGAGAAGGTGCAAAGTGATGAAATAGATTAATATAAGAAGGAGATGGATCAATAGAATGTTTTAGTTGTACCTAACAATGAGGAGATGCACATCCTAACTAGAAATGATACAATTAGAATCATCATTGGGTTGATTTGATCAAGGGTTGGATAGAAGGATTTTCTAAGGTGCCAAGGAAAAAATTATATGGCTCTATTGATTATAAACCTTCGTGAAGCTAATTTTTGTTATAGCATGTGATGGTAGGCTTCATGATAGAACACCATGAAGACTTGGCCAAAATATGTGTAAGGACTAACTTTTGATCCAATAAACACTTGAAAACAATGCGCCAATGATAAAATCCATGATTACAATGTTGACGTATGAATATGGATGGACTCAAAAATAATGTGCTCAAGGAATCAACCAATGAACATATAGAGACTGAATCAAGACAACAATGCTGCAAGTAAACAAATAGGCAAATGAATAAACAAACAAATAAACAAATTAAAAAATAATAAAACAAACAAAAAACTAAAATAAACAAATAAATAAAAAGCCTAAAAACAAAAAGAAAGAATCCTAACAATGATAATGCCCTAATAAGGCAGATCGAGGAAAACTGATTAGGCTTAGATAGGACAAATGTTTTTTGGATTTTTGAAATGCTATGAATGTTTTTGTAGTTTTTAGGTATCTTAACTCATTAGAGAATGATAAGATACCTACTTGTAAAATGGTGAGATTGTTTGGCTTAGGTTGCTCACAAAATGATGAGAGTGTATGGAAAGGAGGACTGAGGTGACCTCAACATGAATTGAGCATGACCTATATAGTTCTAAAATTACCTCAAGTCATAGTATTTTTATCCACATAAAAGGTAGGAAAAAACCAACTAGGTCCCAGTAATTTCTCAAATCTGGCAAATGGCCATTCAAATGAAAATAATGATGGCAAGGTGATGCAACAATGCATGATAAATAAGTGTTTCCCCTAGTTTTCTCATAGATAGTTATAACTAAGATACAATGGCATAGGTCAATGATACTAATTTTCCCATAGGTGGTTATAATTAGTAGCAAAATTGGTGAAAATTTGATTTTCCCATAGGTAGTTATAATCAAGCTCACATAAACAAATGTGGATAGGATGAAAGATATCTTTCTAGATCAACTATCACACTAATTTCATAAAATATCATTATAAACATGGATTGGATTGATTGTTGAAACTTGATCAAAATCCCCCATGAAAAAGTGCAGGAAGAACCAAATGAACCAAGATCAAAATAGGATTAGATAGGATGACTAAAAATAGGCTCTGGTGTAGATAGGAATAGAATGATAGGATGGTATGGTCTTGCTAAGGATAATGATGGTTTAGATAGATTGGATAAAATGATAGGAGGGTTGCCCCAAAGTGACTAGGGTAAATGGTTGGGAACTACAATAATGGTAAATGGATATGTAACAACAACATGGCAATGTGAAATGGTATGGTACATGTTTTTGCCCTGGATATGGTTTTTGATTCTATTGTTCCTATTGAGATGGAGATGCATGTCCTACTCAACAAATGATATGAAAAAAATACTTGATCATGTTAATTGCTAGCCCACACCTCATCTAAATATATACTCTATCAAAAATAGCCTATGGATTTGGTTGTCAAGAATACTTTTATGATCTTCATTGGTCATTGATTTTGATTCCTTTAAGTGTCAAGACAAGGTATCTTTATATCCTCTACAAAGGAAAGTGCAACCATGGATGGTAAATAGGGACAAATAATGGATGGTAGGTTTGATTGTGAAATGGAATGGTCGATGATAATAGAATGTAGAATGGTGGGGAAATAAATAAAGATCAGGACTTTTAGTCACATGTAATGTTTTTGATTTTAAATTTGACATAATTTTGGTTATGATAAGGTCAAAGACTTGTTCTCTCAATAGGACTACCAAATTTTTATATTATTTGACCTTGAGAGTAGCTACCATCTGATTAGGTTGTAGATAGGAAGCTATTTTGATTTGATCTTTGATTTTGTCTTCATCTAATAGTTAAGAACTTTTGTGCCCAGCTATTGGTGCCTCAAAAAGGTTTTCACCAATGAAGTCTTAATTTTCCTATAACACCTTTAAGAAGGTTTCACTAATAAACATTGGTTTTTGACTTTGATTTTCTTCTATCACTTCTAAAAAAGTCTCACTAGAAGATGCTGAGTTCTGACTTTGATTGTCCCCTAACACCTTCAAAAAGGTTTCACTTGAAGAGTTTTCTTCTGCTATATGAATTTTGTCTTGGCCTCCTTGTTCTTCTTCAACTACTATGTTTCCATGGATGTAGTTCAATAAAGTTTGATTTTATCGATCTAAATCGACACTTATGGGAGATGGAATGTCAATAATATGGCTATCTTGGTTGATAGTAATGGCCTATGGAATGGTAATAAAATGGGGAGAGGCTGTAAAATCTTCATAAAGGATACTAGGAGAACTTGTGTCAAAGCTGAAGTACTCATTCTCAAAAACTATAAAAGGATCACAAATGTATTCAAATTGATCTGTGAGGCATGTGTAACCAATGTTGTAACATCCACGAACATATTATTCTTCTAATTCTGATTCTAACTCAAGGGAATCTGAATCTAATGTTGAGACTGATGTTGATTCTAAATTTGATGCTAAATCTGATGTTGATTCAAGAATATAACTTGAATCTAACTCTGATTGTTCATCTGATGGATAATCTATTATAGTGATGTCTTGTTGAATGTTTAGTTTTGGACAAGTAACAACCTGTAATGGTATGATGGGCTCCACAAAAACTGGGTTGTCAAAGTGAGACTTCTCTAGTATGGGAAATAGGTCAAGAGACAACTCCTTAAAGACTGGCTTGTCAATAAGAGGATCTTGAAAAATAGGCAGATGGTCTAGGTAATAATTTTCCCAAAGGTATTTATAATCATTAAGAAGTGACTCAATAAAGACTACCTTGTCAAAATGAGACTCCTCGATAACTAGTATAGGATTAATAGGCAATTCATCATAGGTTGAATTATCACAAGTGATTGGTTCAATAGAAACATCTTGAATTGGTTGGTTTTCTTGGCCTTGGTTTCTAATGAGTTGGAAAATACTAGTTCTGAACATAACTTAGTCTTCAAATGATTGGATTGATTGAGGTTTGGTTGGGATTGGTACTGGATGAGGAATGACTTGTAGTTGGAGATTTTTTTATCACACAATCCAAAGGACAAAGTCTTGGAATGATTACACAAACCAAAGGATGAGGTCCTAGTATAAAAATGGTATTCCTTGGATATTGTGGAGCTTGATATCTCATATAATCCAAATGAGAGTTAGGCATAGTCAATGATCATATAGTAAAAGTACATCATGAAACATGATTACTTACACAAGCAGAAGCATATAAGTCTTCCTAATAAACCATATCATCCCAGTCATGAGTTAGATCATAAGCTCATTCTCGACTGTGTTCCATGTATTGATTTTTAAAAAGAGGGTATGGATTTGTATCCCAAATAACATTATATGTAGTTGGGTCTTCAAATTCCTCTTCATAAGCCTCTTCATACCAATCAAGGTCTCGAGTTGGATTGTAAGTTGTTTCATGAATTTTTTCCCATGAATGATTAATATGAGGTAGATAGAAATCTATCTCAAAAACCATATTAACATCATTGGGGTCTTGACAAAAGCCATAAAAGTCATCTTGTGCAGCCATTCTATCATAAGTCAGATTGTAAGTGGCTCCACCATAAGTGTAGTGAGACATATCCATGTAAATGATGAAAGATCCAAAAATAAAAGGAATTAGAGTTTTACAAACTCTAAAAAACTATGTCTAAAGGATAAATGGTTCAAACTTGGTCTAACTTGGTTGAAGCGGCAGATTTGTATCTCCAATATGGTCTAAAAGTGGACTTGTATCTCCAAAATTATTTGTGTTAAGACTTGACATAAAATAGCCTAATATCAAATTTCTAATGTCAAATGTCATATGCACAAAAGGTTGAGTGTATGAATAAAAACTGATAATTCAAAGGTCTAGGTCAAAGTGTTCCAAACAAGGTTGAAACTAGGAAAGGGAAAAGTTGAGTTGCTAGGTCTTTTGTCCAAATACAGAGTCAAAAGCTAGGCTCAAATAAACAAGTATGTGCTAGGGATTTTGGCCAAATGGTGTCAAAATCTAGACTTAAAACAAATGCTGATGTGATTTGATTTAATCTAACAAGTTTGGAAACAACTTTGACATATACCTAGCACACGGAATCAAACATAAACATGATAAATTGGCATAAGGCATAAGACAAAAGGCTCTTTAAGTAAGGTTGTGTTCTCCCAAATAAAATCACAAATAATGGTGAGGATAGGCTTTAAACAAACAAACCATCAATAGTTTTCAAATATGGTAATCAATTAACTAAAGTTATGCAAACCAAAAGAGAAATATCTATGTATCATCCCCACAAATTGAGGCTTAAATAGATATCAATCAATTTTTAGATCCAAAACTAACAAGGCTAATTGAAAAATCAACATTGAAAACTAAGATTTGACTAAATAGGCTAGACAAGATTGGACATCATGATAGCACAAGACAAAGGTCCAAATGGTATATACAAAGTGGTTTGAAACAAATAGTTTTGATACAATGGTAAACAAGTCTTGAAATAAATTGAGCAGCCTGATGGCATAAGCATACTCTAATAATGTGGTCAATGTTATGTTTCAAAGACTTAAAAGGGTCAAAAATGTTTTGACATGATTTGGGAAGCATAACACTACCCTTTGCAACTCAAATACATTGTTTTGACATGGCTTATGAATAAACAAACAAGTTTTAGTCTAAAAACATGCCAAACATAAAATGAACAAAATACACTAAGTATAATCGCCCAAATCCTAGCAAGGGTATGGCATGTGGGGTTGATAAAACTAGCAAGGTTTCAATAATTTTAGGGGAATCAATTTAACAATGACTTTCACATCAAACAATACAAAAGAAAAGCACAAAAATTGGGTGATTACATCATTGGCTAGTTGTAAAAAGGTCTAGTCCTGTTTACAACCACTACATCTTACTATTTGCTTAGTGTAGTGTGATGTCCAAATGTAGATACATCCCATGTGTAACTCCAAAGGAACCAAATGAAGTCAATAATGGGAGATGAAACCTTGGGTCAAAGCTTCCCTAAAGAACTCACAAGAGGTAATGACATCCCCCTCACAAGCCAAGTTTTCATGAAATAAAAAACTAATATAAAGACTTTAGGGCATTTTCAAGATCACCCAAACTTTGATGAGTTTTTGGGGAGTGCTTTAGATGACATTATTTCTAAGCCTTGAACCAGGATATTTGCAATAGGAACGGTGCTTTTGATTCCAAGGGTTCCCTAGAGGGAACAAATGGAAGAGAATACATGCAACAACCATCTCTTTGTTAAACAAAATTAGATCAAATAACTATTGAAGATAAAAAAAACTTTTAAAAAGATGAGTTCATTTTTAATCACCAAATTTGAAAAGATTTAGTGGTGTTCATTTGACCCCTTGGTCTTAGTTGTAACTTTGAAAACTAATGATAAAAATACTTATTTAAGAACCTTAAATTTTACTTTAAGCACCAAAACAATGTTCCTAAATTATTTTAAAACATGTAAAATATGTTCTAAAAAATGAATTATTAAATTTTAAATCTGCAAGTTACTTATCTACCCTTAAGGCATCACCCCAAAAGCAAATATGTTAGATTAGAAACATTTTAAATAGATTTTATAAATTTTGTAAAAAATATATGAAACTTGAATCTAAACTAATTCCAAATTTTGAAAATTTAGGAGAAAACACGTGGTTTTAAAAAAAATCATTCAAAATGGAGTCCGTATGACCCTAAACCAAACATTTTAAAATAGCTCTCATGTTTGTGTTTTTAAGAAAACATAGTGATCAACGTTGGTTATATACCACCAACATCGATAATGGCCAACCAAGATCTAACTGATGTTAGTTTTGCTAATCGACGTTAGTTGAGCCAAGTAATCGATGTCAATAATTCTCGTCGATGTTGGCTACTATGTAAACCCATGGCAACAAAAAATAGAAAAATAAAGTTAGAAAATCAATTTTCAAGAGTTCTAAAGGTCCAAATAGATATTTTAGAGTTTTAAAATGATCTCCTTTAGGTGTGAGATGCATCTCATCTCATCAGGTGTGCCATTATGTGATTCAGGAATTTGACTCAAGAGAGGATGGTTAGTATTGTGTTACTTCTAAAATGAAAAAAAGTGAAATAAAAACACTAATAACATAAAATCTCTAGGTATAGATATTAGGAAGATATTATTTAACAATCATGAATGAAACACACAACTAAAATTCAAAAAAAAACTCTTTTACCTTCCTTGGATGCTCCAAAATACTTGTTGTGGTTGCTTACTCAGCTTGTGCTCATGAAGTCCTTGGCAATGGAAGCTTGAAAACCTCCATCTCTCCTTGAAAAATTTGGCTTGGCTTGGCTTGGAATCAATTTTTAATGGTAACAATAGTTTCTTGAAGCTTTTTGGAACTAATCTTGCATTATAACTTTGCACTAATTAAGCTTAGAAATGATGTTGTGAGGCTTCCTATTTATAGATTTTTGGATTTGATCTAAATCAACCTCAACCATCCATATCAAGATTGAGATGTCTGGTTGAGGATTAATTCAATTTTATAATTAAAAATTGTAATTATCCTCATCATGGCATTGGAAGAAGGGGAAATTAAGATGCATGGAGGGCATCATGAAAGGCATGGAGGGAATGAATCTTGATATTTGTGGTATTTATGGCTTAAGGATGTCTTCTTAAGAAATGAGGTCACTTGATGATGTAGATATTAAATATTCATTTCTAAAAATAAGTATTCAACAAGTTTCCATAGATTTATTAATTAGGCCTTGATTTGGGTTAATTAGCTCTTAAGCATGATTAAGCACTTTGTGCACAAATTACCCAAATTGATCAGAATGTCTTGTTATTGGTCCTAAATTTGACTATATTTGAATTATAAGTCCATGTCAAATGAATTAGATGCATATTCCCAATTATAATGTTTCCAACAACAAATAATAAAGGAATAAGTCTTGTGCAAAAGATTTGATAAGAAAGAACAATCCAAAGCATGCAGGTGCAAATTTGGCATTTTGATTTGAAATGGACTGATCAAAGTTAGTTGGCCCATAAATTGAATTTCCCTATTTAGGGATACCCTCACCAAAATTGGCACTTAAATATGTCAGTGTCACATCATTTTGTATGTTTTAGTGTTTTTAGGCCAAATTATGCATTTTAGGTGGAAACTAGCCAAAAGCTTGGTTAGAGATTATTGGCGGCCAGTTTTAGGTGTCTACATGTAAAATTTACATTGGTTGGATACCTATCATAGGTTACATTGGTATAACTGATGTTTGGTTAGATAATTGTCATCAGTTAGAAAATGTAACCATCATCGGTTATATAACCAACATCGATCACTGTGTTTTTCTTAAAACACATACCTGAGAGCTCTTTTTTTAAAGTTTATTATTTCAAACCCAAAAGAGATTCAAGGCCAAAGGACATGATAACATTTTTGTTGTAGGACCAACCTTGACATTTTCTAAAAACATGTTTAGATCACCTTTTTCATGCTTAAAAATCAATTAGGAACCTTGTTTTGGTGTTTAACAAAAAATTTGGATGTTTATGGCGAATGTTTTCAAAGTTTGGAACTAAGAACAAGGGGTCAAATGAACACCACCTCATTTTCTATTTGGGCTTAAAAATAAACTCAACTTTTCTAAGCTTTGTGTGTTTACTTAGTTGTTTAGATTAAATTTTTGTTTGGCAAAAATATGGATGTTGCATGTATGCTCTTCCATTTTTCCCCTTTATGGAACCCTTGGAATCAAAAGTGCCATTCCTATTGCAAGTAGTCTAGTCCAAGGCTTAAAAAGAAAGCCATCTAAAGAACTCCCCAAAAACTTGTCAAAGTTTAGGTAGCCTTGAAAATGATGCTAAAGTCTTTCTAATTTCATGCTTTCTTCATTTTTATGCAAACTTGGCTTGTGAGGGGGACTTCATCACCTCTCACAAGTTATTTAAGGAATCTTTGACTCAGTGGTTCACCTCCCAGCATTGAATTCATTTGGATTTTAATTGGAGTTACACACGTGATGTAGTGACACTTTGGACATTACACTACACTGAGCAAATAGTAGGATGTAGTGGTTACAAAAAGGACTAGACCTTTTTACAACAAGACAAGTGATACAGACCCAAAATCCATGCTCTTATTTTAAATTATTTGGCATGAAAGTCATTGTGTAATTGATTCCCCTAGAACATTTATAAACTTGTTAGATTTTAGACAAATCCCCACTTGACATGAAATTATTGTTGGTGCAAGGTGCACCTCAAGGTCCATGTAGGACTATCATTTTAGAGAAGTGGGGGGTGTAAAAAACCTACTATATAATGCTCATTTACTTTTGGATGAAAACTTAAAATACTCTCAAATGACATATATTGATGGATTCCAACAATAACAAGCAACCTTGTCAGTTTAGTATCTAAAAGTGATTAATTGGTTATTCTTGTCCTAGATTAAAGTCTTGTTAGGAGTTAAAACTTGGTGTAAACAAACAATTCAAACCAAACACATAGTCTTAATTTTACTTTTAACAAAGAGGCATTATGTTTCCCACATGAGATCATCAATTTTTCTTGTTCAAATTTCATCAAAATCTTGAGAGTCATATCATCCACTTTGCCATAGTTATGCTGCCCAATTGAGTCTAGACCTTTACCAAAGTTATTTTAAGTCCTTCACTTATAATCTAAATGTAGAATTGCACCTTTATAAGTTCATAGGGTTGATGTGTTAAGTGGGTTCACCATCTACATTAAACTTGAGGGAACTTAGGTTTAATTTCCAATTTGGGTTGAAGGTCATTCAAGACTCATAATCACTGTCATCACTTGATAGACTTAATCCATTTTGTGCTAAAAACTTGCACTTTGAGTCTATGCACCACAACATTTTGAGTCTAGAAAAGTAGTGTTATGTTGTCAAAATTGTGGGAAAATGTCTTTGCCTTAGAGAGTTTTTGAAACAAACTTTTTTGTCACACCTTTTAGGTAGTTTAGCATCATTACGCTGCCCAAAACATTTCAAACATTGTTTCATTTATCCTATTTCATAGAATTCAAATTTGTTCCTACATTTTTAGACCAATTTGAGTGTAATTTTTTAATCCTTTGTCTAATGCACAATTATACCATTCACTTTTGTCTAGATTATTTGTCAAAAGAACTAAGTTTTATACCATTATTTATGAGAAAATAAACTATCTCTAAAAGTGCCTTTTGTTTCATACCTTATACCTAATTGATCAAATTCATGACCAAGAATCAAATGCCTAGTGTTTCTTAGAAGTGTTTCAAATCCATTATATTATATCTTTCATCTATTTCAAAGTCTAGATTTTAACGTCGTTTGGCTAAGAGTCCTAGCGCATGCCTTGTTTGAGCCTAGCTTTTGACACCATGTTTGGCCAAAATACCTAGAAATTTTTTAATTTTTAGATTAGACTGATTTGAAACACTTCAACCTTAGATTTTGGTATTTTGACTTTTGGTCCATTTACTTGCTTATCTTTGTGTGAATAGTGAAATGTTAGATACTTCACATTAACTTGTTTCCTCACAAGTCTTTGTATAAACCTTTTGATCTTTTTGAAAAATCTAGACCAAGTTGAAACATCATCTATTTTAGATTCTATCCTATTTAGAGTTTGTATAACTCTTTTAACTTTTATTGTAAATCATTGACTATGGATCCCAACATGTATTCCTACACTCGTAGTGGACTCATGTACAATCTAGGGAGTAGTAATGTAGTTGCACATGAAGAAATTGGACAAGACCCTTATGTAGATAATATTTTTTATGAGATGGATTATAATACCTATTATAAAACTTAGTTAGGGGCACAAATCCAAGATCTATTGGCTAACTATCTGGCTAACACACCACCTTATTCAGAACTAGATAAAGAACAAACCACACAATATCTAGCTACAATATCCACAGTGGATGAGCAAGTTCTTCAATAGTCATATTCTACTAATACGACTTCCACATATGATACATTTTTGTTTGAAAAATATTTGTTATAGAATAAAAACAAGATTTTGGTTAGATACATAGAGGTAGGGGCCAAGTTTCTAGCAAACGTTCCCCATGAAAATTTACCAAGTCTAATAAGACTACCCCATTATACCATTTATGATCAATAGGCTTCTTCTAGAAATCTTATGTGTCTATTCCAAACAATGTATCAAGACCTTAATATATCTAATCGATGAAAAAACATAATGGAAGATCACTTTAATTAAATGTAGATAGCATATCAAACCTACCTAAATCTAACACACAATTTTAATCAGATGAACATGGTGAATAAGCCTCTTATTGACCTAGTTCCTTAAATAGGAGTGTTGATAGAGTTAACTGGATAAGAGAATCTAAGTTCTGACCCATTTGTACAAATTGTTTCAATAGATAACTTGATGCATATGCTTGTTATTGAAGAAGTGTCTATAGCCTTTGCACAAAATAGTGAGCCAAATGTAGTGGACAATGTGCAAACAATGTCCAATCCTATCAAAGTGGTAATAATACACAAACAACTAGCCAACAACATGTACCTATAGTTAATACCATGGGTAGATCATCATACCAGGGAATAGGAGTTTCTACACCCCAACCTCAATTGACTACTTCCTCAAGTGTACAACCTACAAAATTAGGTAATCAAACAATGGCTAATGTCATGCCTCAGTGACAAAATGTCATAAACCCTACTCCTCAACAAGTAACGAGTAGTATTCCAAAATAGTAGACACAATCTAGTGTATCAATGCAATAGAGGAAAAATACATTGCCACCTAAATCAAAGACAACAAATTTTCCACCTCGCCAGGTAATGACAAACATACCTCTTTAGTCGCAGACTAATATGCCAATTCAAAACCAAGAAATGACTAGTCAACAACATGTAAATATTTGTCAGCAACAGATGTTGAATCTACAACCTATTTTTACTTCTTCATAGGGATTCATGCAATAAGGAGGTCCCCATGTTTCTCAAGTACCTACTAGACAACTATTGGTTTAAAATATGGCATAAATTTAGAGATAGGGTCTTGGTTCACAATTTCCCACTCAACAATAAGTTTTGATTAGTTAGTAACATGTCCCTTTTCAACCAAAACAAGCATAGTATAGTTATATCCCTCCATCCCAACAACAAAATCCTCCAAGTCAAACCTTTATCACCAACCCAAACTAGAATATCGTGCAACCAATTATGTAATTTCAAGTACATCCTAATCTACATATGCTTATTCCTAATCCATTCTCCAACGAAACTAATATACCCCAATAGGTATCTCCATCATACCTTGGTCAAAGTGTCCCACTTGTGACCTCCCAACCATCTACCCAAACCAATATTCTCCCTCAAACCAATGTTCCTTCTAGTTTTTTATCCCAATAATTACAACAGATGAAGGATGCAATTGTTACCATTCAAGTTGGTAGATATATTAAAAAGTTCAAATTGGATGACATGTGTTCCTACCCATTCAATAAGGAGTATTTGTAGGATACCATTTCCTCTAGGATATGAACCACCAAAATTTGACAAATACAAAGGGAAAGGTGACCATAAGGTTTATTTTATTGAATTCTTTATTGCATGTTAACTAGTGGCATATAGAGACATATACATTTTGCTATTTTCCCAAGGAGCTTGGCTAGACAAGCCTTGGAGTGGTTTTTAAAGTTTCACAATGGATTTGATGATCTTTCTGATTATTTTGTGTAACACTTTTCCTATAGTCTTGAGCATGAGATTTCATTAGCAGACTTAACACAAGCAAAACAAAAAGATGGTAAGAGTTTTGCAAATTATTTACAATGATGGAGATCTGTTGAAAGCCATTTCACCCATATTTTATTAGATAAATAATTAGACACTATTTTTACTAAAAATTTGCATAGTGAGATAACTTATCATTTGGAATTACAATGTGCACATACTTTCAAAGAAATCATCGACAAAGGCTTGTTGATCGAGTGGGCACTCATCAATAAAGGAGTCATCAAGCTAAACTCAACTAATAAAAATCAAAGTACCAATCAAGGAAATGACCAACATCAACATCCCATTCAAGCACAAGCATCACAACTGGTATAGGACAATAACTATGAAAGACTAAAGCAATTCAACCACAATAGTAATGTTGTGGGTGTTCTTACTCATTTTTGCTATTTACATATTTAGAAGAAGGAAGAAACTAAAGTTACTGGTCGGGGGTTAGATGATACCTAGATTAAGTTGCACACCGTATCTAGATGTTGTAGGAGCTCTTCTTTGGTTGTGGAGGAAGACACTTGTAGATAAGAATAAGACTCAAACAAGGAGAATGTTAGAGAGATATATGGTGGACTGCCAAGTGATATGCTCAGTCCCAAAAGTGTAAAGACTTCCTTGAGAGACGACAGTCCACTTATTTATGAAAAGAGTGTTATATAAAAGAAATAATGAAAGACTAAGAAAGAGAAATAGATAATGCGTACCTGTATTTTGTAGTCAGTCTTCCACAGTCACCAACATTGGTTGTTCTATCGGCATCGGTTTGTCAATGTTGCCGACGTTAGTTATGCTGCCAACATCGATAGGGGCAATGGGCCTTGGATGGGTCTCAGGGTTATGTCCATGGTTGACAGAAGGAGTCTGAGAGTTTGGAGGTCTATGCAGGGTTAGAGGGAAGTCAATAAGGTCTTAAGAGGGACAAAGGTGGAGGGTAGGTTGTCAAAAAGGGTAAGGTTAAGAAGAAGGCTTTTCAACCTCTCTAGGAAGAAAGTTGGGTCTGGTTAATAGTATTTAGAAATAGTAAATAGGAACTAATTACTAATGTATTCTAAATAATTGAGAAGAAAGGCAGAAGAATACTTAGCTCTTATCTAGAAAAGAACCAAAGGTGTTTAGAATGCTTGTTCCTATTGTGGTTGCCGTCGAGTCCTCATGCAGTGTTTCCAATCCAATGTTTGGAGTGATTTCTGTAGAGTTTTTGGAGCCTAGAGAGCATTAATTGAAGTCTAATGCTTGGTCTTAGAGTGTCGTCGATGTCCAAAAGTCTGGAGGTGAGAGAGAGAGAAAGAGAGTCTAAGAGGAATTCAATTCAAGAGTCTGAGAGGAAGTCAAGAAAGTGGATTCAGGGCTTAACTCAATGTTTGAAGTTGGTTTATGTAATCAACATCGGTGATGCCGCTAGTGTCAGCTGATAGTTGACCGATGTTAGCAGCTAAAAAATGAGTAAACGAGATAAGAAGCCCGTTCTCCATCTGCTAAGTGCATTTGCCATTGGAGAATGGTCAAATGATAGGATTTATTAAGCATGAGAGTTAGTTAGGAGGTTGGGATGGAGTAAGAATAGGTCTTAGGTAGTTAAGGTTAGATGACCTAGTCTCAGGGTGAGTCATAGGGGGAGAAATGGTCTAAGGGCGAGGTGTCCAAGGTGAGGTGTCTAGGGTGATGTCATTAATTTGAAATAAGTAGTCTATTTTAAATAAATAAAGTGTGTAAGTGTTAGGAGGGGACCAAGGGGGAGTCGACACAATTTTGGTGTCTACAGTTGCCCCTTCTTATCTTGTTGGTTGTTTTGGATGAACTGCAAGACAAAAATAGGAGTTGTTGCCCCAGGTATGGGATAAGGTGTAGGTTGCCCCAGATATGGTGATGAGGTATTCCCCCTCAAAGTGGGAGTTAAGGGAAGGTAACCTAATATTAGGTGCTGATTTGATAGGCAGTGGATGGTATGGTGAAGTTGGAGTGTGAACGCTGCAATAGTTGAGATTGCGCTTATACCACTTCATGTGATAGTCTAGTCAAATTATCGTAGGTAGGGTCTAGGAGTGCCAAAATCAAAATAATCGGGCCCCAGATTTTAGTCATAGCTAATTGGGTTATTCAATCCTAGCTATAGCTCCAATGGTCATCGTGTTCCAAGTATCCTGGGATTAGGAAGTGCTCCTGGAAAACACAAAAATATCACAAGTAGTGGGGATCAACTTAGGCACGATTTGATACTTGTGAGGGTCGTAATGTGGGGTGCATACAATTTGCTAACCATTCATGAGGTAGCATATATGCAATCAAAACAACTAAGGCAAAGTTGTCTCGAAAGTGGTTGTGGTCGGAGGAGATAGTCACGATCCCCAAGGTTGTTGGTCGAGTCGGGTTGAGATATAAGTGATCTCAAATGGTTGTGTGTTGTGGTCAGGGAGATGTGTGTGATCTCCAATGTGCCCCATGAGAAGTTTAAGGTGACTTCTACAGTGTCAGGGTTGGTTGTTTGGTCATGGTTAAAGGTTAAATGGTTGGTCCAGTAGATAGACAGATGAATGAATGAATGGCTGACGTCATTAGGGAGACAAACGGGTGAATGGCTGAGCTAACCTCAAAAGACTGAGTGTTTCCTACATAGCCCTTGTTTTAAGGGCCTCAAGCCAATGTAGTTCTCACCAAAAGGGAGGAAGATGGTCAAAGAGGTCAATAGTTGGTTTGGTCATGTTAGAAATGATGAAGGTATGATGATGTTACAGCCTTTTCCATATTGTGTGATGGTGTATTCTGTAACATTGGTTATATGGTTTTTCATCCCTAGCAATTTTCCATATTCATCATGGTGTATGCTAAAAATGAAATGATTTTATTTATGCTTCAGCAAGTAATGGTTTATGCTTGACATAAATTGTGTTGGGTTGATAGTTTCCATGTGTATTGTTTTCCACAGAAACTAGTGTGAATGGGTTATGATAATTCATATAACACAAATTGGTATTTGTATTAGATAAATCATGATGTCATGTTAGTGGTTATAAAAAGGTTTGGTTTGGTTATAAAATGTTTTGGTTTGATTGTATGTGACGAAGGTGTATAAGAAGTGAAAGGTGCATTGCTCTTTCATTGACAAGGACCATAATGATGGCATAGATAGGGTTTGTGCAAACAAAAGCTTTGTTCATGCATTACGTCATTGACCATTGGTTTGTGTTAGAGAAGTAATCGAATCACTTGACATTAAGTGAGCTCAAAATCCATTGAGTATGTTGGGGTAATAGGTATGATTATGTGATATGTGAGGATAGGGTAACCATTTTTTAGTAGGGATAACTTTGCCCCTCTTATAGGTGACCCTGATAATGACTATAGGCAAGTCCATGACTTAATTGTTTGTCATTAAATTTTTTTTGGGTAGACTAATCAATGCAGGAAGTCCACTTGGGGATGTTGTGTTGTTTTATGGTCATGTTGAAGCTGTGTATATAGCAAAATTTAGGCATAGCCATCCTTCGAGGGAGTGGTCTATATCTTTCTTTGTATGTTTAGATGTCTAGATATCCTTCAAGGGAATAGTCTAGTAATTACAACAATGATGCAGTTGTCCTTCAAGGGAGCAGTCTACATTTATAGTTTATGACCTTTTCAATAGGCATCCCAATTTTTATGTTTTTGACTAAAGTTTTAGTCATGGACAAGACTATAGAGGTTTAGAGGTTTCCATTTTATTAGGACAAAGCATTCATGCTTGACAAAAGGGTTGAAAGGAATAGGAATGAGGATGATGGGGGTTGCTCAAGGGATGAGCTCAAGTTAAACGCCAAGTGAATGATTACTTGACTAATAGTAGAATGGTCGTAGATGTAAGGCATTAAGGGGCTTAGGTTCTGGCCGGTCTTCGAAAGAAGACAGATGATAAGTCCCTGATCTATGCTTATGCATCATAATGTAAGGTTTGAGTCAATTAGGAGCAAACTTGCCCCATTTGCTTCTTTCCATATTGGTCACATGTTGGGTTTCTTCAAAGACGAGATCTCTGATTTTGAAATATTGCTCTTTCAGATTATTGTTACAGGCATGTTTTGGTCGATGTTGGACGTGAAGTTGGTTAGTATGTTGTGGGCATTTGGTACAATGCCAAACATAGTTATTGCAGTCTTGGTTAAGAGTGGGCCAATAATAGCCCAGGCAGAGGATGCGCTTGGAAAGTGAGTTACCGCTGAAATATCCCCCACAAATCCCATCATGGACTTGTTTGATAGCATGGGAAGTCTCAGTGGTTGTTAGGCATTGGAGAAGGAGGCCGTCAAGACCTCATTTGTAAAGAAGTCCCCCTAGCATGGTGTATTGGGTAGTACTTTTGATAAAATCCCACCGTGCATTGCTAGAGAGGTTGGGAGGTATGATAGAATATGTCAAGTAGTCAACAAGTCGTTTATACCAAATGTCATGTGGATTAGAGTGGTTAGGAGGAGTTTCCCCCAGAGATGATGGTTGAGATTTGCCCAAGATGGAAATCTTGGGTTTTGGTGGTTGAGAGGGCTTGATGAATGGACATGTAAAAGGGGTAGAAGTCTGGTCTTTTCCTTTATTCTTCATAGTTTGGGGCTTGGTGGCCACATTAATTGTGTTGATTTCGAATAAAGGTGGTTGAGGGACCATAGTCTTATGTTGGGGTCCCGATTTAGGTGAAGAGGTTTGAGATGTTGTTGGTGTTTTGTCAAAAAAGTGGTCAGAAGAAGCCTCAATGTGAGGGGTATCTTTTTCCAGGTGTTGGTGAATGACAACCTTAAGGGCACAACAATGCTCATTATCATGTCTAGGTGTGCGATGATACCAACAGTTTTAGTGTCATCGAACCAAGATGGTTTTGGTCTGAGAGGTTTGTATGGCTTAATAGGTGGGAGGATGATGCTAGAAGATTGCAACAATTGGCATAACATCAAAGCATAAGAGCCCTTTAGTAGGTCTATGCGCGTTGCAATTGGTGTTGACAACTTTTGTTTAGGAGTTGTTGAGGGAGTTTGTTGTACCATCTTTTTAGTTAGCGGTGTGGCCACACGTGAAGATGACACTTTCTTGATGAGAGGTGTTGGATGTTTTGGAGGAAATATATGTTTGACGGTTAGAGGGAGTAATGGAGGCAATTTGCCTCTATGAGGTGTTAGAGTAGGAAACACTCCTATTAAGGTGGATGGGTGTGGGCCCAAAATAGAGGGAAATGGTGATGGTGGGAGAGGAGTTCTCTGCCGTGGTTTAGTAGCCTTCTTTAGTTTAGTGCGAGGACCACTATTGTGTGGGGTGAGGTTCAAGTCTACCTTCCTTTGTGGGTGAGTGAGGTTTGACGTATGGCAAACATCGAGAGATTTAATCTATTTTGGGATAATGGACACCTGTGAGGATTTGGATGGGGTTGCGTGTTCCTCTCTCAGTGGAGAAGGGATTGGAGATTTTGGCTCTTTGAGTGGAAAGAGCATAGGGATGATCATGGCTTTTATGTGTGGTCTAGTATGATCCCCCATTAATGATAAGAAGGATGAGGGTGAGGCTATCGGTGTTAGTGTCATCAAAGCATCCTCCAACATGGGAGAGGTCAAAGTAGCCTCTCCTACATGTGAAAGAGGGGTGGATTGAGGGCTATCCTCCATTGGTGGAGGACAAATAGGAGAAGAAGGCTCTTCTACTTGTGGTGGACAAATAGGAGAAGAAAGCTCTTCTACCTGTGGTGGACAAATAGGTTACTAACCTCTTCAGACTGTGGGAGAGGTTAGTTAGGAATGACAGGAAAGACCATGTTGACCATGCGTATATTGTACTCTTGAAGGCCATCGGCCATGGTTTGAACATTATTTTGACTAGGGGGATGGTTAGGGAATGGTTGCCTAAAGACATCCATGTTTTGGTTAGCCGATGCATTCGAGTTATCCAAAACAAGGTCCCCTTTGTCCAACATGTCTTGAATGATGTTTTTGAAGGTTTTACAGTTGTCTATGTCATGACCTTTGACACGATGATAATTACAAAATTCATTTTCCCTATACCAGGCAGGGATGGCTTTTGAGGGGTCAAATTGGGGTGGTCAAATTTGAGGGAGATTGAGGACTCCCTAATTGACTATTTTATCCAACAAGGAAGTGTATGATTCTCCTATTGGAGTGTATTGACACTATATGTATCATTGTTGGAATTGTCGTGTGATGTATTCTGATGTGGAAGGTTGAGATTGGTTGGTTGTGGTAAGAAGAAAGTTTGTTGATCCCTTGGATTTGGAGTGGGAAGAAGAAAGTTTGGATGAAGAATGGTCATTAGATTTTGCGTTGTTATTTTGCAATTTGACCTTGTCCTCTTTGACTGCACAGAGTTCAAGGTTTTGGGCCATGGTGAAAGCTTTGTCAAATGTGCAGAATGTTTGAACCCATAAAGTGGATGAGATGTGCTTGGCACATGCTCTTGAAAAGAGCTCAATGAGCTCAAGTTGAGGTAATGAGAAGGAGAGTTGGTTAATCAAACCTCTCCAATGGGCAACAAAGTCAGCTATTGACTCATCATCGAATTGTTTAATAGAATATAGGTCTATAATGGAGACCTTTTTGGTGATGTTGATTAAAAAGTGGTCAAGGAATAGTTGAGCTAGTTGAGTGAAGGAAAAGAGAGAATGACTGGTAATAGAGCTATACCAGTCAAGGGCGGTGCCAAAAAGTGACATGGGAAATGTGCGAAGTAATAACACATCATCGTGTGCTATAAGGTAGCAAGCGTGTCTAAACGCTTGTAGATGCTATTATGGGTCCTCTTTACTCTAAAAATGAGTAAATTTTGGGAGTTCCCACTGGTTAGGATATGGTCTAATAGGCATCAAAGGATGAATGGGTTCATTGCAAATTTATTTGTATGAAAAAAAATTACCTAAACCAAGAATGGATGTCTCAAGGTTAGACATCTTATCCATCAGCATCTTGATTAGATCAGCTACTGGATTAGCAGGAGGGGTACCCCCTAGGTTGTAAGGTACCTAGAAGGCATTGGGAGGGGTGTATGATGTACTAGGTTACATTTGTGTAGGTGCAACATATTGGTAGTTCGTCATAGGGACTGATGTTGAAGTCAAAGGGGTTTATGTCGTGAAGCTAGAGGGCACAATTTGACTTGATGTTGCCAATGGTGGTTAAATGGTAGTGACACTAGTTAAAGGATAGGTAGTCACTCTTGTATTTATGGGTGCAAGAGTGTGTGGAGTAGAGACAATCAAGTTCTAAAATGGTGTTGAACTTGGTTGAATTGTGGTTGAGGGGGTATGAAAACCCCAATGGAGGCATGTCCAAAAATGGAAGGGGAGGCCAAATCTTGAACATTGGCCATGGTCAAGTTAGTGGTCGAGATAATAGCCTGGGTGGTTATGGGTTGGGTAGTGGATGGTGTTGATGTCATTACCACTTCAACCAAGGAAGTTGGCATCCCAAAAATAGGATTACCTGAAGGGTTTCACGTTTGGCTTCTTGCAAGATAGTGTTGGAGAGCCTTGACGTTGTGGTCAAGGAATCTCTCAAAATTTTGATCCCCTTTGGGAACAATTGAAGGTTGATTAGGGGTTGGTTGGATAGGAGTATGCTCAATGTCTGAAGTATACTCCATTTGGGGACTTGTTATAAAGGGTGAAGGTGGAAGTGGTTGTTGCCTTGCATGGTCAATAAGGGATTCAGCTTGACTGTGTGTCAAAACCATCAAGGTGAAAAGGGTCTAGGTTCCAAAAACTATGTGTTTCAGTTTCAAAAAACCAAAAAGTTATGTTTGATAGCAAGAAAGTCGGGTTTTAAGCTTGTTGTTTTGAAAGAAAATTTGTTGACAGTGACTGACGTCAGTGGAAAAACCAATGTCAGTTATGAAATGTTGCCGACGTCGGTGGAAAAACCGATGTCGGTGAAGATGGGTTGTCGACGTCAGTTGAAAAACTAATGTCGGTGTCTGTGTATTTATAAAAACTCAAAAAACCAAAAGTTTTTGGAATAAAGAGAAATTTTGAGTTATTTTTGGAGCTCAAAATAATGCATCCTTACTAGCTCAAAAAACCAAATAAAAATAGAAAAATAGATGAAGGCAAGCAACCTCTAAACATTAAATTCCTAAGAATAAATTTTAGAGTCGTGGTGGCTTATGCCTTAGAAGAATGTGTTTGGGAAATGGGCTTTTAGAACAGGTCCTAAAGAGGAAGTCTATGGTTGGTTTTGGGTTATGTTTTGGTGCTCAAAAATATGTGTTAGGTTCCGTACATGGCTTGGTGCTAGGGGCTTGCTCCCTTCACTTCACGAACCCAAAGCTGAGCTAGGCCACTTAGCCAATATATACTTCACCTATAGTTTATACTCTGCTAGAGAACAGAGTGGGTCCTCCTCTTGGTTGTGAAGTCCAAGTAGGATCGCTGGGAAGGGTAAGGTATCTGCTAGGTGATGAAATCCTAGTCGGGCCTTGTCTCAGGTATGTTTAGATGTTTGATTGTGATAGTGGTCTGGTTGTGTAACATATGTGCACTACGATTTATTCATAATGTGTTTTAATTACTAAATGAGCTAAATATGCACTCTAGCAGGAATGAAATGCAAATATTTTTAACCCAAATTGAAATGTTTTGTTCAGATGCAAACAATTGAGAAGAGTTTGAGAGTATGAATTTCACTACTCTAAGATGCAGGCAAGAAATGACAAGAAAAAAGAAAAAGAAGTTCTTTTTAACTTGTGCTTATGGTTTCTTTTTGAAATAAAGAGATAGAAGAAGGATGAAAAAATAGAATTTTTTCCTAATGCACCTATATGAAAAGTTTGTTTTTTTAGAAGAATGAACCCAAGGAAAAATCCAGGGGTCCCACCGGGCATGCTGGAATGTTCCTACTCATTTTTTCTATTTACATATTTAGAAGAAGGAAGAAACTAAAGTTAATGGTCGGGGGTTTGATGTTACCTAGATTAAGTTGCACACCATATCCAGACATTGTAGGAGCTCCTCTTTGGCTGTGGAGGACACACCTGTAGAGAGAAAGAAACTCAAACAAAGAAAATGTTAGATAGATATATGGTGGATTGCCAAGCGATATGCTCGGTCCCAGAAGTGCAAAGACTTCCTTGAGGGATGACAGTCCACTTATTTGACAAAAAGAGTGTTGTATAAAATAAATGGTGAAAGACTAAGAAAGAGAAATAGAGATAATGCGTACCTGATTTTGTAGTCAGTCTGTCACAGTCATCGATGTCAGTTAGTCTGCCAATGTCAGTTGGTCAATGTTGTTGATGTCAGTTAGGATGCCGACGTCGATAGGGGCAATGGGCCTTGGATGGGTCTAAGGGTTATGTTTGTGGTCGATAGAGGGGTCTGGGAGTTTAAATGGTCTGTGTAGGGTTGCAGGGAGATGAATAAGGTCCACAGAAGGGACAAGGTAGAGGGTATGTGTGAGGTGAGGGTCAAGATAAGAGGAAGGCTTTTCAGCCTCTCCAAGAAGAAGTCAGGTCAGGTCTGATTGATAGTATTTATAAATAGTAAATAGAAACTAATTACTAATGCTTTCTAAAATACTGAAATGAAATAGAAAAAGAAAACTTAGCTCTACTTGGTGGAGAGCCAGAGGTGTGAGAACACTTGTCCCTATGTGGCTGCCATCGAGTCCTCGTGCAATGTTTCCAATCCAATGTCTGGAGTGTTTTTTGCAGAGTTTTTGGAGCCTAGAGAGTGTTAGTTGAAGTCTGCTACTTGGTCTCAAAGTGCCATCGATGTCCAAGAGTCTGGAGGTGAGAGAGAGAGAGAGAGAGTCCAAGAGGAAGTCAATCTGAGCATCTATTTTAAGAGATTCCTAGGTTTGAGATCCATGTTTGATGTCAGTTTATGTAACTGACGTCGGCGATGCCACTAGCATCGGCCAACATTTGACCGATGTCGGTAGCTAAAGAATGAGTAAACGGCCTAAGAAGCCCGTTCTCCATCTGCCAAGTGCATTTGCCATTGGAGAACGGTCAAATGATGAGGTTTATTAAGCACGAGAGTTAGTTAGGAGGTTGGGATGGAGTAAGAATAGGTCTTAGGTAGTTAAGGTTAGATGACCTAGTCTCAGGGTGAGTCATAGGGGGAGAAATGGTCTAAGGGCGAGGTGTCCAAGGTGAGGTGTCCTAGGTGATGTCATTAATCTAAAATAAGTAATTTATGTTAAATTAATAAAATGTGTAAGGGACCAAGGGGAGTAGACACAATTTTGGTGTCTACAGTGGGAAATGGAGTAACAGAATCTTGTCATGTCTAAATGGTGAAAACATCATCTACACCACCTTTTTATCTAAATCCTACCCAAAAATCTCTCCAACCAATATCACAAGCACAACAACTAAGACTTGCACAACAAATACAACAACCTTTACCATTACAAACCCCTCCTCTTAGGAGAACTGTGTTGTACATCATTTCTTTAGTGACCTATGAGAACCTATTGAGTCTATATTTTGCAAGCTTCCTACTGATAATCTGATTAATTGGTCTATACCAAAGCATTATCCATAAGGCATTCCTTATCTTGATTGGTATCATGAAAATGAATTTTGTGATTATCATCAAGTCAGTGGGCATAATCTATGAAGTTGTGTCTAAATCAAGAAATTAATTGAGAATATGTTGGAGAATGAGGAGATAATTTTGGATAATGGTTCTTCCACTTCTAATGAAACTCTTGGGATTTATCAAAACCCCTTTCCTTGACATAATAATCAGTAACAACAAAATGATCAACAACAATGACAATGGCTAGTGCAACATCAAAATCAATAGTATAAAAATCAAAGGCCAAACCAAAAAATAAAATAAAATTGATAGTATAACCCATAATGACAAAACAATGGAAAAAACCAAGGTTAGAATGATAACAACCAACAAACCTACCATGCAGTTGTACATGACTATAACAGGTTTGTAGGTCATATTGCATGGGGTAGTGTTAAGACCATTTCCATTAATCCTAGACCAAGCACTAATCAACCTATACTATTTCTAAAAAAAACAATCATCCAAATTACATAGATAATCCTTCTTTGACCTAAGAGTGCATATAGGCAAACTAGAGAACTAGGACTTCCCCTTTTGGACCTTATATCGACAATTCATCCTTGCCATGTGACCACATACAAGTGCACTAGCAATTGAGACTTGTCTTATCTGGTCCCACACCATTCTCAACATTGGTTAGAAATAATGGTCTATTATTTAATCTTGATTATGTAATCACAACTCAAAGGTTAAAAATTACTATCCTAGGCCCATAACCATCCACCACTTTACCTGTCATCTAACCAATCATTTAGCTTCAAAATAAACCATTCACTCCTGATCAAGACAATAATTTTGATATTGTGGAATAATTTTAGAAGACACCAACACAAATTTATATTTTATATTTGATACGAACATCAATAATTTGTAAGAACATCTTGAATGAGTTTTTGACCCAATCCACTATTACTACTGACATATCCCTTAACAAATTTCAAGGTTTGGTTAGACACCTAACAACAACCCAACAAGTCACATTCAACCAAAGCAATATGTCTTCCCTTGGCCCACTCCATAATAATCCATTATGGATAGAAGTTTATATAAGATGAAAAGAAGTGAAATGTGTCCTTATAGACAATGGATCCAACCTCAACATAGTGTCTCTAAAGCTCATCAAGCTTCTTGGGTACATAATGGTAAATCTTCAGCCATAAATAATAACCACCAAAGCCTATGATAATTAGGGAAGAGAATCATAAGGCACCATTAGTTTTCTAGTTATCATTGGCCTTTGACCTATGATACACTTTGCCATGTGCTAGATCTTGAGTTATCATACAATATGCTTCTAGGTAGGCCTTGGTTGCATGAGATTCATGCAGTTTTGTCAATGCTGCACCAATGTATCAAGTTTTCCCACTCAAGAATAAAAGTGAATATTATAGGAGATTTACATCCATATGAACACTACAAACATCTTGAGGCCAAATTTCAAAGCTATAATTATTAGTATGACATAAATCCAATTTCCAAGCAAGATAAAGAAAAGGTTATACTTGTTGATCCTTCACCAGATAATTGAATAGATCCTAATACCTTGGATTCCCTTTTCCACATGCCACCTCATATATATTCTAATCATTTCACCATTTTAGATAATGGAATGAGAGAATATGTGACCCATGATACATTTTAGATTGCCAATATTCCTTAGAATCCACAAAACTTTGGGTGACCTAAACTCATTCCACATATGAATTGGCAATAAAAAACAAAGATAAGGGACCTATCACATTTGTACTAACATCTATCTTATAACCTAACCCTTTTAAAGGGGATGAATCATGGATATACAATGACAACCAAGCTAATTTTTATAAAAGTACAAAGTATCCTATTCCTAATAGGATCATGAAGCGTCACAAATATGAAGGAAGTGGCCTCAAATTGAATCAGCAAGGAGCCATTGAGCCAATTTCCATGACTAAGGATGAAACCTTATGGAATTGGATTTAAATTCCCTAGGGGTGATCCCACATATCTTATTCAAACTCCATCACTAGAGACTAGTAAAGATGATGTCAATAGCGAAGCAGAGTCCAATCATTGCCTCACCTTTGATAACTTAGATGAAACCAACCTATTTGATAATAATGCCATTTGTACCCTTACCCTGGCCATTCATCACAACCATTTGTCATTATATTATCCCCAACTGATAGATTTGGACCAACAAGAATCCAATCTATCAATTGATGATTTACAGAATGATGAGGATTTTTATAAATTTTAAGGCTTTATAGACAACATTTCATTGGGAGATCACACATCAAGATTCTCAATCACATTGGATCCTATAGTCTATTTTGGAGAGCAAGTGAATACCCTTAGCCAAAAAAATAACATTGAGGTCCAAAAGTGAAAACCTCTTTGAGGTGTTTTTTGACTAGGGAAAAAGTAAAGATAAAGTCTAGTCTAATGGTGAAAACTTGTTTCAGGTGTCATTAGATGGGGGTGTTCATTTTTATTTGAATTTAGATCAAGAGACCACCGATAATGAACTTGTCTGTGGATCTAAGTTTAGATTTGAGAAACAACAAGTATTTAATCAAATTCTTCAAGAATTTTTGATTGTTTTTATCACATTACTAGATCTCCTATTAGGGGACTTAAATTCATCATGCCTAGGAGAAGTTAAAGATCAAGTCCTAATAGAGGACCTTAACATAATTCAATAGTTCAAGTTGTTACCTACTATCCTAGAAGATGGTTTGACCCTCCTAGTCAAAAATACAATAGAGGTAAATATTAGGACTTCATCAAACCTAAAATGGATAAAATTAAGTATGTACCTCACTGAGGAGGAACATGATGTCTTTACATCTCTATTGAGAGAATTTATAGATATCTTTGCATGGGCCTATTTTGACATGCTAGGTTTAGATACTAGCTTGGTTATGCACCACCTTATGGTTAATCTTGACACTAAACCAGTAAAACAAAAGTTACGTAAGATGCATCTTCACATTACTATATTAGTAAAGAAAGAGTTGGAAAAATTCTTAGAAGTAGGATGTATCTGATCCATTGACTACTCAGAATGGATCTCTAATGTGGTACCTATTAGTAAAAACCCTGAAGGGATCAAAATTTATACTAATTTTTGAGATATCAAAAAATTTTCTCTAAAGATGATTTTCTATTTCCTAATATTGACATGATCATGAACTCCATGATATGTTATAAAATAATTTCACTCATGGATGGTTTTTAAGGATACATCCAGATCAAAGTAGCACTAGAAGACCAACATAAAACAACATTCACCACTCCATGGGGAACATTTTGTTATAAGTAATGCCATTTAACCTTAAGAATGCTAGAGTTACATATCAAAGTGCCATGACTATCATATTCCATGATATGATGCATGATATTGTTGAAGACTATGTTGATGACATATTAGGAAAATCCAAAACCAAGGCCACCATCTAGTAGTGTTACGTAAGATATTTGAAAGATTATGAGAGTACAAAGTTAGAATCAATCCATATAAATGTGTGTTCAGTGTAACTTTAGAAAAATTACTTAGCTTCATCGTGTCTCATAGAGGTATTGAAGTTGATCTGGCTAAATTCCATGCTATAATCGAGATGTCACCACCAACCTATTTAAAGAAACTCCATAGTTTGTAGGGTAAGATCCAGTCAATTTGATAATTCATCTCTTAGTTAGTAGACATGTGCCATCCATTTACATAACTTTTGAATAAGGGAGTTGCATTTCACTGGGATGATCACTACCAAACAACTTTTCAACAACTCAAAGATTATCTTGTTAATCTACCTATTTTATTACCTCCTATACCAGAAAATCCATTCTTGTTATACCTATCATCTACCGACCATACTCTGGGGGCACTCTTGGCTCAACGTGATGATAATGGAAAATAACATGCCATATATTACCTTAGCCATACCTTAGTTACATATGAACATAACTATGCACCTATTAAAAATGCTTGTCTTGCTATGGTCTTCATAGCTCAAAAATTGTGCCATTACATGTTGAATAATAAGACAATAGTCATTTTAAAAGTAGATCCACTCCAGTATCTACTATCTAAAAAAACTTTGCAAGGTAGAATGGTTAAATGGATCATGCTTCTCATTGAGTTTTACATAGAGTATGTTAATCAGAAGGCAATCAAAGGATAAGTTCTTACAGATCAACTTAATTCTCACAAACATACAACCACTCACATTTCAATTTCTTGATGAATCCATAATGATCGTCATTGACACACCCCTTGAGGAGTAGCCTTGGAAGTTATATTTTGATGGTTCATTTACTTCACATGGATCAAGGGAAATCCTATTGTTTATTACACCATAGGGGGATCTAATTCCTAAATCATTCAAAATCAACTTTCCTTATACAAAAAACATGGTTGAGTATGAAGCACTTGTTTCAGAACTTTGACAAGCCATGCATTGAAACATATCTCATCTCCAAGTTTATGGTGACTCTCAGTTAATCATCAATTAGGTCATAGATTATTTTTAGATCAAAGATGACAAGTTGGTTCCATATAAAGCTTTGGCCAACACTCTTAAACAACAAATTACCAACATTCAATTTGAGCACATACCAAGGGATAGTAATAGAATTGTAGATGCCATGGCTACCATTGGCTTTCTGATTTGACAAATAGATAAAGCTATAGAGTATCAGTTCCTCATCAAGAATTTTTTAGCACTATCTATGCCACCTAACCTATCTAAAAAAAAACCAAAACCTTCATTCATCATTCCACTTTTTATACTCTAATTGGATCCACCCTTTACTATCATAGTTCTGATGGAACTTTGCTTTGTTGTTTAACTTTGGCAGAGTCTACACTAGCATTAAGAGAAGTTCATGAAGGAGTATGTGGCACTCATTTTATTGGGGCAATCTTATCTAAAAATATCTTTTATACTAGTTATTATTGGCCCATAATAGACGTAGATGGCACTGCATATGTAAAAAAGTGTGACAAATGACAATGACATGCTAATCTAATACTTGCCTCAGTAAAAACTTTGAAACTGATGTTGACACCATAGCCATTTTATACATGGGGACATGACCTCAATGGGAAGATCAACCCCACTTCATCTGATGGTCATAAACATATCCTTACTACTACCAAATATTTCACTAAGTGGGTTGAACATATACCCCTCACTTACATGACTAGAAATCAAATTTCCAAATTCATTTTCAACCATCTCATTTACCGCTATGGTATCCCCTCTAACATTATATCTAATAATAGAGGATCATTCAAGAAGAAAGATGTAGACTAGCTATGCACTAAATATAACACCACACAACATTTTTCTATAACATATTACCCTCAAGGTAATGGCCAAGTTAAGGCATATAACAAAACCATTGTCAATATTCTCAAAAAGATTGTCAATTATGTCGATTGTGATTAGCACTTGCAGATATTCCCTACCCTTTGGGCATATCATACCAATCATCATACCCCTACAAGATCCACTCCATACTCACTTGTTTATGGTACTAAAGCCATCCTTCCCATTGAGGTTGAATTGCCTTCATTGTGCATCTCTTTCAAGCATGATCGCTCACTTGCAAGAGTTAGACCTACTTGATGAGAAATGCACAACCATGCTCAACAATCTTCAGGCATATTAGAACTAACTCAAAGGCCACTATAATTAACATGTTAAGTATAGAACATTTGAACTTGGTGATCTTGTTCTTAAAGAAAACCAAAATAATACCACCACTGAAAATAAGCATAAAGGAAAATTCAAACCAAATTGGATAGGGCCTTTCATCATTACTACAGATTATCAATCAAGAGCATATAGGCTTGCCACACTAGATAGAGATGAACTTCTAGAGCCGATGAATATTATTCATCTCAAGTGGTACTATGCTTGAATGCTAAGGTGTATTGTCTATAAGGACCATTTTAGTTATGTCATTTTATTATTATTCTTATTTGTACAAATACCATCCTTATCCATTCGCTTCACCATATCCACTTTTGCCTTCTGACCTATCAGCCTAGTTTGTTCTAAAGCCTAACCTGTTTGACCTTGGTTTTTCTAATTTATTATGTAGTTTTAGCATTGAGGTATCTGATCAATTTCATCATTTACTTCAAGTGATTCAGACAGAGATCATATTTTGGGATAGTGTGATAGATGTTTTGATAGTTACATCCTTCATTTATTTTTCCTTTCTTACCATTGGTCTTACTACTAATTATAACCACCTTTGTAAAAATTAGTAACATTGATCTATACTATTGTGTCCTAGTTATAACCACCTATGGGAAAACTAGGGGAAACATTAAGCCTTGATGTACCAACTTGTTATTTCTTATGTCATACTATGCCTTTTTACTAACTATGCCTATTTTGTTTGAATTGACTATTACACTAGTCAAATTTCTCTATTTTAGGGTGGAACTATAGTGACTTGAGGTCCTACTCTCAGACTATGTAGGTAATGCTTGATACTTTTTTAGGTCAACTTAGTCACCCTAAGCTATGCTCTCACTATTTTGTGAACACCCTAAGTTTGAATGCTATCACCATTTTTTGAGCAACCTTAGTTTAAACGCTCTCACCATTTTGTGAGCTTGAACCATTAGGTGTCTCATCATTCTCAATTAAGTTGAGGCACTCCAAAATAATTCCAAAAACATTTTAAAAATCATCATAAAATAACAAAAATATAGACCACTTCTTTGCCTTAAGGATTCTAGGAAACCTTACTAAGTTACAAGTAAATCACTTGTCATTTATTTTTCCCATTCTTTTTGGCATTTTTATCTCATTTACTTTCCATTTTGAAAGACCATTCCTCTTCTTATATCACATTCATTCTATTTATTTTCATCAGTTATCACATTCTTCCCATTCCTTGAGAGAACTACATTTGGTCTAAATTTTTTTATTGGATATTACATCCATAGAACTATGTAGACAACATCCACTTGCCTAGTGCATATAGAGATAGCTCATCCACACCCTTCCTTTTCTTTTATTCCTCCTTTTTGTTCATTTGTTTAGTTGTCACCTATTTTCTAGGGGTAATGTTTGTATGGTTTTTATTGCATTGTTTGTTTGTTTAGTTTTGCTTATTTTATTTGTTTGTTTGCCTATTTATTTGATTTCAACATTGTTGCCTTGATTTAGTTTATGTGTGTTTATTGGGTGATTCCTTTCTCACACTTATAATATAATCCATACATATTCATATGTTTACATTATCATCATGGTTTCTATCATTGGTGCATTGTGTTCTATTGAGTATTGGATTTCAAGAGTCAGTCCTTATGCATATTTTAGCTAAGTCTTCATGATGTTATATCATGATGCCTATGAACATGTTAGTTGTCACCTATTTTCTAGGGGTAATATTTGTATGGTTTTTATTGCATTGTTTATTTGTTTGTTTGTTTAGTTTTGCTTATTTTATTTGTTTGTTTGCCTATTTATTTGCTTTCAACATTGTTGCCTTGATTTAGTTTATGTGTGTTCATTGGGTGATTCCTTGCTCACACTTATACTCTAATCCATACATGTTCATATGTTTACATTATCATCATGGTTTCTATCATTGGTGCATTGTGTTCTATTGATTATTGGATTTCAAGAGTCAGTCCTTATGCATATTTCAACTAAGTCTTCATGATGTTATATCATGATGCCTATGAACATGTGCTATAATAAACCTCAGCTTTAATAATTCTATTTAATAATGGCGGCATCAACATATCTTTGGCACTACCATCTTGATTCAATCCCAATCATATCCCAAATAGAATAATTAACCATGAAAAAATTTTAACCTTTATTAGTTTAGACGAGCATTTCCCTACTAGTAGGTTGTTCCAATTCATCATTACTCTCTGTATTAAGTTATCATCATCAACCAAGTTTATCATGTTTGCCATAATCAGGGTCCAATGATTATAACCATATATGGGAAAATCATTGCACATTGTCCCACCTACATTTCTCAATGATTATAACCGCCTTTGGGTAAATCATTGTGTTGTCACCACTTTAATTTTTATGCCTATACAATGTCATTTTATTCTCTTTTATATCTATCCTAACTAGGGAAAATCCATCTTCTCAATGATTATAACCACCTTTATTCAAATCATTATATTATCATAGCACGTTGCCACTATCAAGATATAATGTTTATAACCACCTTTGGGCAAACCATTGTGCACCGTCCCAATTGTATTCTCAATGATCTTGAATACTTTTTTAGTATCATTATGTTTTTACCCCATCATATTTCCTATATTTGGTCCCCTCATTTCACTTATTTCTTTTCAAGGGACTATTTTTTGACTTACTTATGCTAACCATTCCCTCGAGGGGGCATCGTATAGTTAGTTTATCATCATTGTAGTTGTATGCATTCAAGACCTTTTCATGCTTTGAGAAGACATTACTATTCTTATAGCTTTCAATGCCTTCCCAAACATGGGTAAACTATAGATACTTAAATCTAGCCACCAATAACCTCCAATCAGGTTTTTGATCAATTTTACCCAAATTGCACAATTTGACCTAAAAACACTAAAAAATGCTAAATAATGAATTTAAAATAACATATTAAAATTCCAATTTTGTCTAGGGTATCCCTAAATGAGGCAATAAAATTTATGGGCTAGCTAACTTTGATAAGATCATTTCAATTCAAAATGCCAATTTTGCACCTAGGTGCTCTGGATTGTTCTTTTCTATCAAATCTTTTGCACAAGATGTGTACCTTTGTTATTTTATATTGGTAACACCCTAAATTGGAATATAGTTCCAACACATCTGACATCACCTTCCAATTCCAATCTAGTCAAAGTTTGGACCAATAACAAGGCATTTTGATCAATTTGAGTAATTTTTGCACAAAGTGCTTAATCATGATTAAGAGCTAATTAATCTAAATCAAGGCCTAATTAAAAATTCCATAGAAAATTTTTGAATACTTATTTTTGGAAATGAATATGGAATATCTACAACATCAAGTGACCTCATTTCTTAGGAAGTCATCCCTAGGCCATAAATGCCAAAAATATCAAGATTCATGCCCTCCATGCCTCTTAATTTCCCCTTCTTCCAATGTCATGATGAGGATAATTATAAACTTAATTCTAAAAATTGAATTAATCCTCAACCACACATCTCAATCTCAGGATGGACAGTTTAGGTTGATTCTAGATATTCTCAAAAATCTATAAATAGAGAGGCAATGAACATCATTTCTAAGATATTTTGGTGCAAAGTTATAATGAAAAATATCTTCAAGAATCCATTTCAATTATTGTTACCATGCTAAATTGATTCCAATCCAAGTCAATCCACAAGCCAAAGGTGCCAAGGAGAGATGGAGGTAGCCAAGATTCCATTGCCAAGGACTTCATGAGCACAATCCAAGAAAGCCACTACAACAAGCATTTTGGAGCATCCAATGAAGGTAAAAGAAAGTTTATTTTGAATTTTATTTGTGTGTTTCATTCTTGTTTGTTAACTAAGTTCTCCCTAGTGTCTAGGCCTAGATATGTTCTACTAGTTAGTGTGTTTCTTTCATTTTGTTTTTATTTTGGAACTAACCCCATACTAACCATCCTCTCTTGAGTCAAATTCCTAGATCACATCCCTTACTAACTTAATTTTATAAAATGGGTCTACACCCTAATTATATTGACCTATAAAATCAATTAGCACTCCTATTGAAGGAGTTAGCTCTATGAGTGGAGTATTTGACATGGCCATGACACTAAAATTACATGCTAGGTTCAGATAAGTTTGATATACTTTTTGTATTTGTGAAAATTGGTCCTCCATAGGGCCCTTTCCTCTTGAAAGCATATTTGGGTCTTGGTATAGAACCGACATGAGAGCTTCAAGATAACTAGTAGAGGCCTATTTTGTATTATGGGTATAAGGCATATTAAAAGGCACTTTAACTAGGCTAGGTAGGTTGTCATGGGGGAAATGTACTTTAAACTTAGCCACTACCTCCATGGATTTGACTAAAACCTCATCCTTATTTTCAAGCAAGTCACAATCAAATAGGTATGGGTCATATGTTGATGTCATAGTAACATAGTATGGTTGGACTTAGACTTGTTCAATAATTGATAGCACAATAGCTAAATATTGAGTTGTTTATTATTATTATTATTAATATTAATATTATTATTATTATTATTATTATTATTATTTTTACTATGGAGGTGTTGACCCAATTTTGCCCCTCAGGCAAAATCTCGGCCACCTCCTACACCTGCTTCGCAGGCCCAGTCATTTCAGGTTGCAAGGTCCACTTTCAGGTCTTGACAGCGCCGTTGCAGAGAATAGGCAGCGAAGGACAGAGTCTTCAGACGTTCGCAAGAGAAGAAGGGGAAAAAATGGAATGTTCGACACTTAGCCAAAAAAGAGACAGAGAAAATGCAGAGGGCGGCAGAATCGCCGCCCACTACAAGGACGGGTAAAATGAGCCCGTCTACGAAGAAAATGCAGAGGGCGGCGAATTCGCCACCCACAACACAAAGAAAGGCAAAGATATCTGCCGACGTCGGCAATACTGCCGTCGTCGGCATCTTCAGAGACCGACGCCGGCAGAACCACCGACGTCGACAGCACAAGGGCAGGCACAAGAAACCAAAAAAGCCCACCCATGGCGGTGAAGTGAAAAAAGCCCGCCCATGGCGGTGAAATGAAAAAAGCCCGCCCATGGCGGTGAAGTGAAAAATCCCGCCCATGGCGGTGAAATGGAAAACCCCGCCCCATGGCGGGGAAAGGGAAATTGCCGCGCAGAGTATAACTATACCGACGTCGGCAGCCTAATTTAACCGACGTCGGCAGGATTGCCGCCGTCGGCAGCTTATCGGCCGACGTCGGCAGGTTTTCTTGCATAAAGTTCATGCAAAGGGCGTCAAAATCACCGCCCACTATAAGGGCGGCAAAATTCCCCTACAGTGCACAAGAAAAAACCCGCCCAGCCGCCAAAGGAGAAGACCAGCACGCAAAACGAGGAAACCAGCATGGTCTTGGCAGACTTGTGACGTCATCAATAGTGTTTTTCACACTTTTCAATGAGACTTCTCTTAGCTCTTCTGCTATAAATACAAAGACTTAGTCATTTTCAAAGGATCTTCCTGACTTTTGTAAAGAGCATTGCTCTCCAAACTTCCCACCTGAATCAATAAAAATACAGTTTTTACCTCTATTTGGATGGATCTATCAGTGTATGCATTGAATGTTAATCTGTGTCCAGTCATTGTCTCTTGATGCTCTCACAGGTTCAACACCAGCAAACCTGTGATCTACGAAGTGCCACTGTCTACTGCTGCCAGGAGTAGAGTTCTGTTTCAGAGGTATTGAACAGGTGAGGTCACTTACAGTGTGTGTTTCTCAGCACCTTGGTGAGTCCCTATTTCTTGTACTTTCCATAAGAACCTCCCTGTCATCCCAGAGACCTGGTCTTTTCTACCAGATCTGAGTGTATGTATGTTTTTATCTGATTCTGAGAGTGGATGTGGGAAGGTCACCTGTTTTTGGTGTATCACCTCTTTTAGAGTAGGCTGTTTGTTTTCAAGCTTTTCTCTCTTTTCACTCCCCCCCCAAGTGTATACCTATATACCTATATTTTGCGTTACCTGAAACAAACAAGATACATCAGAGGGAACTAGCCCATATCTAGAGACTCTCCTCTCCTGCTTTGCCGTCCCACAGGCGAGAGAGGGGTTTCCATGTTGCGGGGAGAGGGCAGGAATCCGTGTTCCTGCCGCTGGGCGCACTTTCCAGCGTCAACAGTTCTGGCACGCCCGGTGGGACTTTTGTTTTAACAAGTTTTCTAATGCAGTAAGGTTTCAGGACTGATGCTGGTCCTGTTACAGCAAATCAGTTTCTTCAGCATCTGGCGACTCCGAGTTGGATCCACTGGTTAAGCAGTCTAGTGCCACCAAAAATCATCTATTTCTTGTATGTATAATTCTTTTGCAAAAAATCATGGATTTTGTTCTCCTTCATATAATATCGATCAGACTTCAAATATTTATGGAATCCCCCCAAGTAGCTCTCCTAGTTGCCCTGCAACTATAAGGGAGGTGGCATTGGAATTTGAGAAGCAGACAAAAGAAATTGACAGATTGGAAGAGCAGCACAAGTATCAGCAGGAGTTGATGTATAAAGAGGAGTGCTTGTTCAGGCAAGCACAAGCCGTACAGTCCATGAAGAAGGAGGTAAGAAAATGGAGAAATCCATCTATTCAAAGCAACCAGCCTTGTGTACCCCCTCCTAACCTAAAGAAAACCCCTTCTTTTACACCAAATCCATTTTACCAAATTGCACTTGCTCACTCCAACTCATCAAATACTGCTCCTCCCAATCCCGTACGCCTAGCCTTCCAACACCAGAGGGCATCAGAGCAACCTCCCATGGAGATCAATCTTTTCAACTCCTCAGATCAGGAATCTCCCATTGAGAATAATACTACCAGCGAGCACGTCCCTCTTCTAGAAGCTCCTCAAATGCACCAACAGTGTTTTTCTTGCATTCCTCAACCTCCCCAAGTTTTCCAGCATGATGTGCAAATTCCAAGTTGGAGGAAAGAATGTCAAGGACCAGCTCAGAGCTTTGAAGAGGATCATGCTGGTGACCTCCAAGAAAGACTCTTCCAGGAAAACCTAGCCAGACAGATTGAAGACTTAGAGGCTAGGATGAAGCTTCTCCTTAAAAAAGAGTTAAATTTTTTAGACCTTGCAGAAGAAACTCAGGACCTCGTGGAGAACAAAGTTGCTGCCTGTTCACAGGAGCAAGATTCAAATTTAGGGATCCTGAATTGGGGGAAGATAGTGGAATCATGGGGCAGCAAAGAAAAGGAAGAAAAGCAAGGTTTTTTTTCAAAACCTTGAAGAAGCTGAAGATGTGCCCGCCTATGATAATGCTGGGAGCCTCCAGGAAAATATTTTTCAAGAAAATCTGAGCAGGAGGATTACAGAGTTGGATTCTAAAGGGTATTCCCTCAGCCAATGTGTGGTGGACGGTTCAGACCAAACAACACATTCCATGCCTGAACACACCCCACCTACACATTTCCAAGAGAGATATCAGGGCGCCCCTGATATTGATGAGGTGTTGACCAAGTGGAGGGAGGAGAATCATTCGATTCTAGCTCAAGGGCTGCCCCCTCTCCCACATGTTTTTTTCCACTTCCTCCCTTCTCGAGGAAGACCCTATTTTGCAAGAGGTAGGTGAGGAACAAAAGATCCAATCTGCAGTCCTTCAAGAGGTTGTCATGAGCAACAACGAAGAAGAAATCATCATTGACACTCTTTGTGAAGACCTTATCAGCAGTAGAGAAGATGCAGGCCTTGCGTATATGCAGATGTTCCAGCAATTCGAAGAGGAACAAATGCATGGTAAGCTCTCTTCCCCTCAGTTTGATGAACTTTATTGCTGTATTGATGAAGATAACTACATTGAAGAGCCTAAAAAAGAGGAAGATCAGGAGAATGTTTTTGAAAATCTAGAAAATTTGATCAGCAAAGAGGAAAAGGAGAGGTCCGTTTTCTTGGAGGAATGCCTTGAAGAACTGAGCTTTAGACAAGAAAGTGAAGTCTTGTGGGACGAACAATCATTTTGTGAGCCCCTTTTAGACATCACCATAGTCAACTTTCTTCAAGAAGGCCACGAAGAAGCAGAAGACAAGTCTGACAGAGTTTTCAAAGAGACAGAAAGAAACAAATCAGACCATGATACATTGCAGAAGAATTGTGCAGATCAGAAGGCTTACGGTGATAAATCGACAGCCATTGATTTCTTGGTGGAGAGCACCAATTTCAAGGACCAGCATCCAACAGGCCTCTCAGAACAATCAGAGTACGTATATATTGGAGGCATGTTCGATTTTGATCCCCTCAGTTTCCAGCGAACTCAGGTGACAGGCAGGAAGAGCAAGTCACCAAATCTCATTTTCTTTCAGCTACTTACCTGTCATGATAAATCCCTTCACCAGGAAGGGGACTTGAGAAATTTTCCTTTTGATCCAGGAGGGATACGAGCATTCCTGGCTAGTTGTATATAATAGTTTGCTTTCAGTTGTTTCCCTGTTTTCTCTAAGTGCAGTTTGCACAGGTAGTTGTTTTTAGCTTTGTGTGTTTCCCTTTGTGTGGGGGTAATTTCTGTATTTTTGGTTTTGGAATCTTCAAAGTTGTTGTGAACTCGCTTCAAAGTCACCATCCGACTCCGCACCCAATGGATATGTAAGGCAACTGGGTTCTAAGCATAGCAGGCACGCTTCTCCCGTGAGTCGCCAATTTGTTGACCCAATTTTGCCCCTCAGGCAAAATCTCGGCCACCTCTTACACCTGCTTTGTAGGCCCAGTCATTTCAGGTTGCAAGGTCCACTTTCAGGTCTTGACAGCGCCGTTGCAGAGAATAGGCAGCGAAGGACAGAGTCTTCAGACGTTCGCAAGAGAAGAAGGGGAAAAAACGGAATGTTCGACACTTAGCCAAAAAAGAGACAGAGAAAATGCAGAGGGCGGCAGAATCGCCGCCCACTACAAGGGCGGGTAAAATGAGCCCGTCTACGAAGAAAATGCAGAGGGCGGCGAATTCGCCGCCCACAACACAAAGAAAGGCAAAGATATCTGCCGACATCGGCAATACTGCCGTCGTCGGCATCTTCAGAGACCGACGCCGGCAGAACCGCCGACGTCGGCAGCACAAGGGCAGGCACAAGAAACCAAAAAAGCCCGCCCATGGCGGTGAAGTGAAAAAAGCCCGCCCATGGCGGTGAAATGAAAAAAGCCCGCCCATGGCGGTGAAGTGAAAAATCCTGCCCATGGCGGTGAAATGGAAAACCCCGCCCCATGGCGGGGAAAGGGAAATTGCCGCGCAGAGTATAACTATACCGACGTCGGCAGCCTAATTTAACCGACGTCGGCAGGATTGCCGCCGTCGGCAGCTTATCGGCCGACGTCGGTAGGTTTTCCTGCATAAAGTTCATGCAAAGGGCATCAAAATCACTGCCCACTATAAGGGCGGCAAAATTCCCCTGCAGTGCATAAGAAAAAACCCGCCCAGCCGCCAAAGGAGAAGACCAGCACGCAAAACGAGGCAACCAGCATGGTCTTGGTAGACTTGTGACGTCATCAATAGTGTTTTTCACACTTTTCAATGAGACTTCTCTTAGCTCTTCTGCTATAAATACAAAGACTTAGTCATTTTCAAAGGATCTTCCTGACTTTTGTAAAGAGCATTGCTCTCCAAACTTCCCACCTGAATCAATAAAAATACAGTTTTTACCTCTATTTGGATGGATCTATCAGTGTATGCATTGAATGTTAATCTGTGTCCAGTCATTGTCTCTTGATGCTCTCACAGGTTCAACACCAGCAAACCTGTGATCTACGAAGTGCCACTGTCTGCTGCTGCCAGGAGTAGAGTTCTGTTTCAGAGGTATTGAACAGGTGAGGTCACTTACAGTGTGTGTTTCTCAGCACCTTGGTGAGTCCCTGTTTCTTGTACTTTCCATAAGAACCTCCCTGTCATCCCAGAGACCTGGTCTTTTCTGCCAGATCTGAGTGTATGTATGTTTTTATCTGATTCTGAGAGTGGATGTGGGAAGGTCACCTATTTTTGGTGTATCACCTCTTTTAGAGTAGGCTGTTTATTTTCAAGCTTTTCTCTCTTTTCACTCCCCCCCCCAAGTGTATACCTATATACCTATATTTTGCGTTACCTGAAACAAACAAGATACATCAGAGGGAACTAGCCCATATCTAGAGACTCTCCTCTCCTGCTTCGCCGTCCCACAGGCGAGAGAGGGGTTTCCATGTTGCGGGGAGAGGGCAGGAATCCGTGTTCCTGCCGCTGGGCGCACTTTCCAGCGTCAACAGTTCTGGCACGCCCGGTGGGACTTTTGTTTTAACAAGTTTTCTAATGCAGTAAGGTTTCAGGACTGATGCTGGTCCTGTTACAGCAAATCAGTTTCTTCAGCATCTGGCGACTCCGAGTTGGATCCACTGGTTAAGCAGTCTAGTGCCACCAAAAATCATCTATTTCTTGTATGTATAATTCTTTTGCAAAAAATCATGGATTTTGTTCTCCTTCATATAATATCGATCAGACTTCAAATATTTATGGAATCCCCCCAAGTAGCTCTCCTAGTTGCCCTGCAACTATAAGGGAGGTGGCATTGGAATTTGAGAAGCAGACAAAAGAAATTGACAGATTGGAAGAGCAGCACAAGTATCAGCAGGAGCTGATGTATAAAGAGGAGTGCTTGTTCAGGCAAGCACAAGCCGTACAGTCCATGAAGAAGGAGGTAAGAAAATGGAGAAATCCATCTATTCAAGGCAACCAGCCTTGTGTACCCCCTCCTAACCTAAAGAAAACCCCTTCTTTTACACCAAATCCATTTTACCAAATTGCACTTGCTCACTCCAACTCATCAAATACTGCTCCTCCCAATCCCGTACGCCTAGCCTTCCAACACCAGAGGGCATCAGAGCAACCTCCCATGGAGATCAATCTTTTCAACTCCTCAGATCAGGAATCTCCCATTGAGAATAATACTACCAGCGAGCACGTCCCTCTTCTAGAAGCTCCTCAAATGCACCAACAGTGTTTTTCTTGCATTCCTCAACCTCCCCAAGTTTTCCAGCATGATGTGCAAATTCCAAGTTGGAGGAAAGAATGTCAAGGACCAGCTCAGAGCTTTGAAGAGGATCATGCTGGTGACCTCCAAGAAAGACTCTTCCAGGAAAACCTAGCCAGACAGATTGAAGACTTAGAGGCTAGGATGAAGCTTCTCCATAAAAAAGAGTTAAATTTTTCAGACCTTGCAGAAGAAACTCAGGACCTCGTGGAGAACAAAGTTGCTGCCTGTTCACAGGAGCAAGATTCAAATTCAGGGATCCTGAATTGGGGGAAGACACTGGAATCATGGGGCAGCAAAGAAAAGGAAGAAAAGCAAGGTTTTTTTTCAAAACCTTGAAGAAGCTGAAGATGTGCCCGCCTATGATAATGCTGGGAGCCTCCAGGAAAATATTTTTCAAGAAAATCTGAGCAGGAGGATTACAGAGTTGGATTCTAAAGGGTATTCCCTCAGCCAATGTGTGGTGGACGGTTCAGACCAAACAACACATTCCATGCCTGAACACACCCCACCTACACATTTCCAAGAGAGATATCAGGGCGCCCCTGATATTGATGAGGTGTTGACCAAGTGGAGGGAGGAGAATCATTCGATTCTAGCTCAAGGGCTGCCCCCTCTCCCACATGTTTTTTCCACTTCCTCCCTTCTCGAGGAAGACCCTATTTTGCAAGAGGTAGGTGAGGAACAAAAGATCCAATCTGCAGTCCTTCAAGAGGTTGTCATGAGCAACAACGAAGAAGAAATCATCATTGACACTCTTTGTGAAGACCTTATCAGCAGTAGAGAAGATGCAGGCCTTGCGTATATGCAGATGTTCCAGCAATTCGAAGAGGAACAAATGCATGGTAAGCTCTCTTCCCCTCAGTTTGATGAACTTTCTTGCTGTATTGATGAAGATAACTACATTGAAGAGCCTAAAAAAGAGGAAGATCAGGAGAATGTTTTTGAAAATCTAGAAAATTTGATCAGCAAAGAGGAAAAGGAGAGGTCCGTTTTCTTGGAGGAATGCCTTGAAGAACTGAGCTTTAGACAAGAAAGTGAAGTCTTGTGGGACGAACAATCATTTTGTGAGCCCCTTTTAGACATCACCACAGTCAACTTTCTTCAAGAAGGCCACGAAGAAGTAGAAGACAAGTCTGACAGAGTTTTCAAAGAGATAGAAAGGAACAAATCAGACCATGATACATTGCAGAAGAATTGTGCAGATCAGAAGGCTTACGGTGATAAATCGACAGCCATTGATTTCTTGGTGGAGAGCACCAATTTCAAGGACCAGCATCCAACAGGCCTCTCAGAACAATCAGAGTACGTATATATTGGAGGCATGTTCGATTTTGATCCCCTTAGTTTCCAGCGAACTCAGGTGACAGGCAGGAAGAGCAAGTCACCAAATCTCATTTTCTTTCAGCTACTTACCTGTCATGATAAATCCCTTCACCAGGAAGGGGACTTGAGAAATTTTCCTTTTGATCCAGGAGGGATACGAGCATTCTTGGCTAGTTGTATATAATAGTTTGCTTTCAGTTGTTTCCCTGTTTTCTCTAAGTGCAGTTTGCACAGGTAGTTGTTTTTAGCTTTGTGTGTTTCCCTTTGTGTGGGGGTAATTTCTGTATTTTTGGTTTTGGAATCTTCAAAGTTGTTGTGAACTCGCTTCAAAGTCACCATCCGACTCCGCACCCAATGGATATGTAAGGCAACTGGGTTCTAAGCATAGCAGGCACGCTTCCCCCGTGAGTCGCCAATTTGTTGACCCAATTTTGCCCCTCAGGCAAAATCTCGGCCACCTCCTACACCTGCTTCGCAGGCCCAGTCATTTCAGGTTGCAAGGTCCACTTTCAGGTCTTGACAACGCCGTTGCAGAGAATAGGCAGCGAAGGACAGAGTCTTCAGACGTTCGCAAGAGAAAAAGGGGAAAAAACGGAATGTTCGACACTTAGCCAAAAAAGAGACAGAGAAAATGCAGAGGGTGGCAGAATCGCCGCCCACTACAAGGGCGGGTAAAATGAGCCCGTCTACGAAGAAAATGCAGAGGGCGGCGAATTCGCTACCCACAACACAAAGAAAGGCAAAGATATCTGCTGACGTCGGCAATACTGCCGTCGTCGGCATCTTCAGAGACCGACGCCGGCAGAACCGCCGACGTCGGCAGCACAAGGGCAGGCACAAGAAACCAAAAAAGCCCGCCCATGGCGGTGAAGTGAAAAAAGCCCGCCCATGGCGGTGAAATGAAAAAAGCCCGCCCATGGCGGTGAAGTGAAAAATCCCGCCCATGGCGGTGAAATGGAAAACCCCGCCCCATGGCGGGGAAAGGGAAATTGCCGCGCAGAGTATAACTATACCGACGTCGGCAGCCTAATTTAACCGACGTCGGCAGGATTGCCACCGTCGGCAGCTTATCAGCTGACGTCGGCAGGTTTTCCTGCATAAAGTTCATGCAAAGGGCGTCAAAATCACCGCCCACTATAAGGGCGGCAAAATTCCCCTGCAGTGCACAAGAAAAAACCCGCCCAGCCGCCAAAGGAGAAGACCAGCACGCAAAACGAGGCAACCAGCATGGTCTTGGCAGACTTGTGACGTCATCAATAGTGTTTTTCACACTTTTCAATGAGACTTCTCTTAGCTCTTCTGCTATAAATACAAAGACTTAGTCATTTTCAAAGGATCTTCCTGACTTTTGTAAAGAGCATTGCTCTCCAAACTTCCCACCTGAATAAATAAAAATACAGTTTTTACCTCTATTTGGATGGATCTATCAGTGTATGCATTGAATGTTAATCTGTGTCCAGTCATTGTCTCTTGATGCTCTCACAGGTTCAACACCAGCAAACCTGTGATCTACGAAGTGCCACTGTCTGCTGCTGCCAGGAGTAGAGTTCTGTTTCAGAGGTATTGAACAGGTGAGGTCACTTACAGTGTGTGTTTCTCAGCACCTTGGTGAGTCCCTGTTTCTTGTACTTTCCATAAGAACCTCCCTGTCATCCCAGAGACCTGGTCTTTTCTGCCAGATCTGAGTGTATGTATGTTTTTATCTGATTCTGAGAGTGGATGTGGGAAGGTCACCTGTTTTTGGTGTATCACCTCTTTTAGAGTAGGCTGTTTGTTTTCAAGCTTTTCTCTCTTTTCACTCCCCCCCCCCAAGTGTATACCTATATACCTATATTTTGCGTTACCTGAAACAAACAAGATACATCAGAGAGAACTAGCCCATATCTAGAGACTCTCCTCTCCTGCTTCGCCGTCCCACAGGCGAGAGAGGGGTTTCCATGTTGCGGGGAGAGGGCAGGAATCCGTGTTCCTGCCGTTGGGCGCACTTTCCAGCGTCAACAGTTCTGGCACGCCCGGTGGGACTTTTGTTTTAACAAGTTTTCTAATGCAGTAAGGTTTCAGGACTGATGCTGGTCCTGTTACAGCAAATCAGTTTCTTCAGCATCTGGCGACTCCGAGTTGGATCCACTGGTTAAGCAGTCTAGTGCCACCAAAAATCATCTATTTCTTGTATGTATAATTCTTTTGCAAAAAATCATGGATTTTGTTCTCCTTCATATAATATCGATCAGACTTCAAATATTTATGGAATCCCCCCAAGTAGCTCTCCTAGTTGCCCTGCAACTATAAGGGAGGTGGCATTGGAATTTGAGAAGCAGACAAAAGAAATTGACAGATTGGAAGAGCAGCACAAGTATCAGCAGGAGCTGATGTATAAAGAGGAGTGCTTGTTCAGGCAAGCACAAGCTGTACAGTCCATGAAGAAGGAGGTAAGAAAATGGAGAAATCCATCTATTCAAGGCAACCAGCCTTGTGTACCCCCTCCTAACCTAAAGAAAACCCCTTCTTTTACACCAAATCCATTTTACCAAATTGCACTTGCTCACTCCAACTCATCAAATACTGCTCCTCCCAATCCCGTACGCCTAGCCTTCCAACACCAGAGGGCATCAGAGCAACCTCCCATGGAGATCAATCTTTTCAACTCCTCAAATCAGGAATCTCCCATTGAGAATAATACTACCAGCGAGCACGTCCCTCTTCTAGAAGCTCCTCAAATGCACCAACAGTGTTTTTCTTGCATTCCTCAACCTCCCCAAGTTTTCCAGCATGATGTGCAAATTCCAAGTTTGAGGAAAGAATGTCAAGGACCAGCTCAGAGCTTTGAAGAGGATCATGCTGGTGACCTCCAAGAAAGACTCTTCCAGGAAAACCTAGCCAGACAGATTGAAGACTTAGAGGCTAGGATGAATCTTCTCCTTAAAAAAGAGTTAAATTTTTCAGACCTTGCCGAAGAAACTCAGGACCTCGTGGAGAACAAAGTTGCTGCCTGTTCACAGGAGCAAGATTCAAATTCAGGGATCCTGAATTGGGGGAAGACAGTGGAATCATGGGGCAGCAAAGAAAAGGAAGAAAAGCAAGGTTTTTTTTCAAAACCTTGAAGAAGCTGAAGATGTGCCCGCCTATGATAATGCTGGGAGCCTCCAGGAAAATATTTTTCAAGAAAATCTGAGCAGGAGGATTACAGAGTTGGATTCTAAAGGGTATTCCCTCAGCCAATGTGTGGTGGACGGTTCAGACCAAACAACACATTCCATGCCTGAACACACCCCACCTACACATTTCCAAGAGAGATATCAGGGCGCCCCTGATATTGATGAGGTGTTGACCAAGTGGAGGGAGGAGAATCATTCGATTCTAGCTCAAGGGCTGCCCCCTCTCCCACATGTTTTTTCCACTTCCTCCCTTCTCGAGGAAGACCCTATTTTGCAAGAGGTAGGTGAGGAACAAAAGATCCAATCTGCAGTCCTTCAAGAGGTTGTCATGATCAACAACGAAGAAGAAATCATCATTGACACTCTTAGTGAAGACCTTATCAGCAGTAGAGAAGATGCAGGCCTTGCGTATATGCAGATGTTCCAGCAATTCGAAGAGGAACAAATGCATGGTAAGCTCTCTTCCCCTCAGTTTGATGAACTTTCTTGCTGTATTGATGAAGATAACTACATTGAAGAGCCTAAAAAAGAGGAAGATCAGGAGAATGTTTTTGAAAATCTAGAAAATTTGATCAGCAAAGAGGAAAAGGAGAGGTCCGTTTTCTTGGAGGAATGCCTTGAAGAACTGAGCTTTAGACAAGAAAGTGAAGTCTTGTGGGACGAACAATCATTTTGTGAGCCCCTTTTAGACATCACCACAGTCAACTTTCTTCAAGAAGGCCACGAAGAAGCAGAAGACAAGTCTGACAGAGTTTTCAAAGAGACAGAAAGGAACAAATCAGACCATGATACATTGCAGAAGAATTGTGCAGATCAGAAGGCTTACGGTGATAAATCGACAGCCATTGATTTCTTGGTGGAGAGCACCAATTTCAAGGACCAGCATCCAACAGGCCTCTCAGAACAATCAGAGTACGTATATATTGGAGGCATGTTCGATTTTGATCCCCTCAGTTTCCAGCGAACTCAGGTGACAGGCAGGAAGAGCAAGTCACCAAATCTCATTTTCTTTCAGCTACTTACCTGTCATGATAAATCCCTTCACCAGGAAGGGGACTTGAGAAATTTTCCTTTTGATCCAGGAGGGATACGAGCATTCCTGGCTAGTTGTATATAATAGTTTGCTTTCAGTTGTTTCCCTATTTTCTCTAAGTGCAGTTTACACAGGTAGTTGTTTTTAGCTTTGTGTGTTTCCCTTTGTGTGGGGGTAATTTCTGTATTTTTGGTTTTGGAATCTTCAAAGTTTTTGTGAACTCGCTTCAAAGTCACCATCCGACTCCGCACCCAATGGATATGTAAGGCAACTGGGTTCTAAGCATAGCAGGCACGCTTCCCCCGTGAGTCGCCAATTTGTTGACCCAATTTTGCCCCTCAGGCAAAATCTCGGCCACCTCCTACACCTGCTTCACAGGCCCAGTCATTTCAGGTTGCAAGGTCCACTTTCAGGTCTTGACAGTGCCATTGCAGAGAATAGGCAGCGAAGGACAGAGTCTTCAGACGTTCGCAAGAGAAGAAGGGGAAAAAACGGAATGTTCGACACTTAGCCAAAAAAGAGACAGAGAAAATGCAGAGGGCGGCAGAATCGCCGCCCACTACAAGGGCGGGTAAAATGAGCCCGTCTACGAAGAAAATGCAGAGGGTGGCGAATTCACCGCCCACAACACAAAGAAAGGCAAAGATATCTGCCGACGTCGGCAATACTGCCATCGTCGGCATCTTCAGAGACCGACGCCGGCAGAACTGCCGACGTCGGCAGCACAAGGGCAGGCACAAGAAACCAAAAAAGCCCGCCCATTGCGGTGAAGTGAAAAAAGCTCGCCCATGGCGGTGAAATGAAAAAAGCCCGCCCATGGCAATGAAGTGAAAAATCCCGCCCATGGCGGTGAAATGGAAAACCCCGCCCCATGGCGGGGAAAGGAAAATTGCCGCGCAGAGTATAACTATACCGACGTCGGCAGCCTAATTTAACCGACGTCGGCAGGATTGCCGTCGTCGGCAGCTTATCGGCCGACGTCGGCAGGTTTTCCTGCATAAAGTTCATGCAAAGGGCGTCAAAATCACCGCCCACTATAAGGGCGGCAAAATTCCCCTGCAGTGCACAAGAAAAAACCCGCCCAGCTGCCAAAGGAGAAGACCAGCATGCAAAACGAGGCAACCAGCATGGTCTTGGCAGACTTGTGACGTCATCAATAGTGTTTTTCACACTTTTCAATGAGACTTCTCTTAGCTCTTCTGCTATAAATACAAAGACTTAGTCATTTTCAAAGGATCTTCCTGACTTTTGTAAAGAGCATTGCTCTCCAAACTTCCCACCTGAATCAATAAAAATACAGTTTTTACCTCTATTTGGATGGATCTATCAGTGTATGCATTGAATGTTAATCTGTGTCCAGTCATTGTCTCTTGATGCTCTCATAGGTTCAACACCAGCAAACCTGTGATCTACGAAGTGCCACTGTCTGCTGCTGCCAGGAGTAGAGTTCTGTTTCAGAGGTATTGAACAGGTGAGGTCACTTACAGTGTGTGTTTCTCAGCACCTTGGTGAGTCCCTGTTTCTTGTACTTTCCATAAGAACCTCCCTGTCATCCCAGAGACCTGGTCTTTTCTGCCAGATCTGAGTGTATGTATGTTTTTATCTGATTCTGAGAGTGGATGTGGGAAGGTCACCTATTTTTGGTGTATCACCTCTTTTAGAGTAGGCTGTTTGTTTTCAAGCTTTTCTCTCTTTTCACTCCCCCCCCCAAGTGTATACCTATATACCTATATTTTGCGTTACCTGAAACAAACAAGATACATCAGAGGGAACTAGCCCATATCTAGAGACTCTCCTCTCCTGCTTCGCCGTCCCACAGGCGAGAGAGGGGTTTCCATGTTGCGGGGAGAGGGCAGGAATCCGTGTTCCTGCCGCTGGGCGCACTTTCCAGCGTCAACAGTTCTGGCACGCCCGGTGGGACTTTTGTTTTAACAAGTTTTCTAATGCAGTAAGGTTTCAGGACTGATGCTGGTCCTGTTACAGCAAATTAGTTTCTTCAGCATCTGGCGACTCCGAGTTGGATCCACTGGTTAAGCAGTCTAGTGCCACCAAAAATCATCTATTTCTTGTATGTATAATTCTTTTGCAAAAAATCATGGATTTTGTTCTCCTTCATATAATATCGATCAGACTTCAAATATTTATGGAATCCCCCCAAGTAGCTCTCCTAGTTGCCCTGCAACTATAAGGGAGGTGGCATTGGAATTTGAGAAGCAGACAAAAGAAATTGACAGATTGGAAGAGCAGCACAAGTATCAGCAGGAGCTAATGTATAAAGAGGAGTGCTTGTTCAGGCAAGCACAAGCCGTACAGTCCATGAAGAAGGAGGTAAGAAAATGGAGAAATCCATCTATTCAAGGCAACCAGCCTTGTGTACCCCCTCCTAACCTAAAGAAAACCCCTTCTTTTACACCAAATCCATTTTACCAAATTGCACTTGCTCACTCCAACTCATCAAATACTGCTCCTCCCAATCCCGTACGCCTAGCCTTCCAACACCAGAGGGCATCAGAGCAACCTCCCATGGAGATCAATCTTTTCAACTCCTCAGATCAGGAATCTCCCATTGAGAATAATACTACCAGCGAGCACGTCCCTCTTCTAGAAGCTCCTCAAATGCACCAACAGTGTTTTTCTTGCATTCCTCAACCTCCCCAAGTTTTCCAGCGTGATGTGCAAATTCCAAATTGGAGGAAAGAATGTCAAGGACCAGCTCAGAGCTTTGAAGAGGATCATGCTGGTGACCTCCAAGAAAGACTCTTCCAGGAAAACCTAGCCAGACAGATTGAAGACTTAGAGGCTAGGATGAAGCTTCTCCTTAAAAAAGAGTTAAATTTTTCAGACCTTGCAGAAGAAACTCAGGACCTCGTGGAGAACAAAGTTGCTGCCTGTTCACAGGAGCAAGATTCAAATTCAGGGATCCTGAATTGGGGGAAGACAGTGGAATCATGGGGCAGCAAAGAAAAGGAAGAAAAGCAAGGTTTTTTTTCAAAACCTTGAAGAAGCTGAAGATGTGCCCGCCTATGATAATGCTGGGAGCCTCCAGGAAAATATTTTTCAAGAAAATCTGAGCAGGAGGATTACAGAGTTGGATTCTAAAGGGTATTCCCTCAGCCAATGTGTGGTGGACGGTTCAGACCAAACAACACATTCCATGCCTGAACACACCCCACCTACACATTTCCAAGAGAGATATCAGGGCGCCCCTGATATTGATGAGGTGTTGACCAAGTGGAGGGAGGAGAATCATTCGATTCTAGCTCAAGGGCTGCCCCCTCTCCCACATGTTTTTTCCACTTCCTCCCTTCTCGAGGAAGACCCTATTTTGCAAGAGGTAGGTGAGGAACAAAAGATCCAATCTGCAGTCCTTCAAGAGGTTGTCATGAGCAACAACGAAGAAGAAATCATCATTGACACTCTTTGTGAAGACCTTATCAGCAGTAGAGAAGATGCAGGCCTTGCGTATATGCAGATGTTCCAGCAATTCGAAGAGGAACAAATGCATGGTAAGCTCTCTTCCCCTCAGTTTGATGAACTTTCTTGCTGTATTGATGAAGATAACTACATTGAAGAGCCTAAAAAAGAGGAAGATCAGGAGAATGTTTTTGAAAATCTAGAAAATTTGATCAGCAAAGAGGAAAAGGAGAGGTCCGTTTTCTTGGAGGAATGCCTTGAAGAACTGAGCTTTAGACAAGAAAGTGAAGTCTTGTGGGACGAACAATCATTTTGTGAGCCCCTTTTAGACATCACCACAGTCAACTTTCTTCAAGAAGGCCACGAAGAAGTAGAAGACAAGTCTGACAGAGTTTTCAAAGAGATAGAAAGGAACAAATCAGACCATGATACATTGCAGAAGAATTGTGCAGATCAGAAGGCTTACGGTGATAAATCGACAGCCATTGATTTCTTGGTGGAGAGCACCAATTTCAAGGACCAGCATCCAACAGGCCTCTCAGAACAATCAGAGTACGTATATATTGGAGGCATGTTCGATTTTGATCCCCTTAGTTTCCAGCGAACTCAGGTGACAGGCAGGAAGAGCAAGTCACCAAATCTCATTTTCTTTCAGCTACTTACCTGTCATGATAAATCCCTTCACCAGGAAGGGGACTTGAGAAATTTTCCTTTTGATCCAGGAGGGATACGAGCATTCTTGGCTAGTTGTATATAATAGTTTGCTTTCAGTTGTTTCCCTGTTTTCTCTAAGTGCAGTTTGCACAGGTAGTTGTTTTTAGCTTTGTGTGTTTCCCTTTGTGTGGGGGTAATTTCTGTATTTTTGGTTTTGGAATCTTCAAAGTTGTTGTGAACTCGCTTCAAAGTCACCATCCGACTCCGCACCCAATGGATATGTAAGGCAACTGGGTTCTAAGCATAGCAGGCACGCTTCCCCCGTGAGTCACCAATTTGTTGACCCAATTTTGCCCCTCAGGCAAAATCTCGGCCACCTCCTACACCTGCTTCGCAGGCCCAGTCATTTCAGGTTGCAAGGTCCACTTTCAGGTCTTGACAGCGCCGTTGCAGAGAATAGGCAGCGAAGGACAGAGTCTTCAGACGTTCGCAAGAGAAGAAGGGGAAAAAACGGAATATTCGACACTTAGCCAAAAAAGAGACAGAGAAAATGCAGAGGGCGGCAGAATCGCCGCCCACTACAAGGGCGGGTAAAATGAGCCCGTCTACGAATAAAATGCAGAGGGCGGCGAATTCGCCACCCACAACACAAAGAAAGGCAAAGATATCTGCTGACGTCGGCAATACTGCCGTCGTCGGCATCTTCAGGGACTGACGCCGGCAGAACCGCCGACGTCGGCAGCACAAGGGCAGGCACAAGAAACCAAAAAAGCCCGCCCATGGCGGTGAAGTGAAAAAAGCCCGCCCATGGCGGTGAAATGAAAAAAGCCCGCCCATGGCGGTGAAGTGAAAAATCCCACCCATGGCGGTGAAATGGAAAACCCCGCCCCATGGCGGGGAAAGGGAAATTGCCGCGCAGAGTATAACTATACCGACGTCGGCAGCCTAATTTAACCGACGTCGGCAGGATTGCCGCCATCGGCAGCTTATCGGCCGACGTCGGCAAGTTTTCCTGCATAAAGTTCATGCAAAGGGCGTCAAAATCACCGCCCACTATAAGGGCGGCAAAATTCCCCTGCAGTGCACAAGAAAAAACCCGCCCAGCCGCTAAAGGAGAAGACCAGCACGCAAAACGAGGCAACCATCATGGTCTTGGCAGACTTGTGACATCATCAATAGTGTTTTTCACACTTTTCAATGAGACTTCTCTTAGCTCTTCTGCTATAAATACAAAGACTTAGTCATTTTCAAAGGATCTTCCTGACTTTTGTAAAGAGCATTACTCTCCAAACTTCCCACCTGAATCAATAAAAATACAGTTTTTACCTCTATTTGGATGGATCTATCAGTGTATGCATTGAATGTTAATCTGTGTCCAGTCATTGTCTCTTGATGCTCTCACAGGTTCAACACCAGCAAACCTGTGATCTACGAAGTGCCACTGTCTGCTGCTGCCAGGAGTAGAGTTCTGTTTCAGAGGTATTGAACAGGTGAGGTCACTTACAGTGTGTGTTTCTCAGCACCTTGGTGAGTCCCTGTTTCTTGTACTTTCCATAAGAACCTCCCTGTCATCCCAGAGACCTGGTCTTTTCTGCCAGATCTGAGTGTATGTATGTTTTTATCTGATTCTGAGAGTGGATGTGGGAAGGTCACCTGTTTTTGGTGTATCACCTCTTTTAGAGTAGGCTGTTTGTTTTCAAGCTTTTCTCTCTTTTCACTCCCCCCCCCCAAGTGTATACCTATATACCTATATTTTGCGTTACCTGAAACAAACAAGATACATCAGAGGGAACTAGCCCATATCTAGAGACTCTCCTCTCCTGCTTCGCCGTCCCACAGGCGAGAGAGGGGTTTCCATGTTGCGGGGAGAGGGCAGGAATCCGTGTTCCTGCTGCTGGGCGCACTTTCCAGCGTCAACAGGAGGTGTATTAACAAAGTAATGTGCTAACAGATCTTGTCTTTGTTCTCCAAATTGAGTAGTGTAGGGAGGACAGGGATCCATCTCACAAACTACATCATCACCATATGGGTCTTAAATAAAGTTATCATTTGTGACCATGTTATCATAACTTGGATTGTACATGGATCCACTATGAGTGTAATGAGACATATCCAAATTGATAACTAACAATTATCAAAGAGAAAGGTCTAAAGTTTTAAAAGCTCTTAAAATGATGTCGTAAGGGAAAATGGCCCAAACATTGGTACATTTAAGAACTTGGTTTGAATTTAAAATTGATATAAAAATGTGGCCTATAAATGGAGTTGTTTCTTTGAACTTAGTCAATGATAAACTTGGTCTAAAATGTCTTCAATGTCTAATGTTAAATGTCTCCAAGGTCTAATGTCAAATTTATCACATAAATAGTCAAGTAAATGGATAAATACAAATTCTAATCTTGGTAAAACATGTTTAAAAAAATATAATATACGTCTTAAAAATGGACAAGGTTGTTAGGTCTTTGGGAACAAGGCACAAAGCTAGGCTCAAACAAATAGGTCTAAAAAAAAAGATAAAATTCTAGGTCTTTTGGAAACATGACACAAAATCTAGACTTGAAACACACTTGGTCTAAGAATGAAAGGGAATTGTTATTTATTTTGGGAACACATCACAAAATATAGAATTGGATCAAACTAAAGTGAGGTAACAACAATGAGATGATTAATCTAAAAATTTAAAACACTTTGAATCAAATTAGGCATATAGATTCAAACACACACTTGATCATTGGTAAAAGACATTGGAACTTAGGCATATGAAACAAGAGAGATGCAAGACACATGTAAAATATCACTTCCAAAAAATAGGCACAAAATATATTCAAATAAAGCAAAGAATAAATCCAGGTTACATAATCTAAAAGTGAAATGTAAATGTTTAAGCCAAAATTAAGAGAGTTAAAGGCATAAATTAATCAGCGTTTGAATATAAAATTAAAAGACCAATTTTGTACTTGATTTGGAAGACTTTTTTTCTTAAATGGGAAATAATCTATACCAAAATGAATGGTATAATGATACTAGTCATAAACCCAAAAGGCAAATGTGGTTTTGAATGTGATTCAATATAAGGAAAAAAGTCTTTTGAAATAATGTGAGTAGCATAACAATGATATCTTGCTCTAAAGGTATGAAAAATGGTTTGTTTCAAAACATTTAAGTCAAGGATTTGTAATGAAATGAGCATCATAATGATTCCCCTTTCAAATAAGAGACACACACACACAAAAGTTTTGACTAATGACTAAGGCAAAGTGTGGCATCAAACGAAAATCATAAAACTTGTTTAAACAGAAGAGTGACATGAAAACATGATTTTTTTGGATGTGATTTAAACAAATAAATATTTTAGACTCAAAATAATGCAAGTAAAAATGAGATATAGAAAAAAACCTAAGTGTATCATCCTAATCCTAAAAACTGACAAGGTGGCTTTGTACTATCAAATTCCATCTATAAGCTTTATCTTGAGAGGAAATAGTTATTGATCCAAAAAATTAAATGCAAATGAAAAGTATCGTTTTTAATCTCCCTCTTCTCTCAAGAGTTTATATATCAACATGAAACTTTAGGCTACTCATCCTACATTGACAATATTTCTGTGGAAAGTGGGGTTTGTCTAAAACAATAGGTTTTGCATATCTTGATGGTCCTAAGTATGGTTAACATTAGAGATAAAATAACATAAATTAATTTCATACCAAATTAATTACTATGCAAGGGTATATTACTTTTCCTAGTGATTCCATCCATGTACTTCTTAGTGGAATCCACTAGTTATCTAGACCTGACTCAAGTTTTTATTATGATCAGAGAGGCTAGCTGCTCAGCTCCATAGAAATCATAGTATCTATTATTTGATTTATATACCTTGCCATGGAGTAGGGTTGGTATAGTGATGAAATATTAAACCTTGATTCAATGCACCCCTAAATAATGTTTGAAGGAGAAGTGAGCTCCTGCCCACAAGCCAAGATGCAAGAAAGTAAATATAAAAGGACTTTAGGGTCATTTTGGGGCCACCCAAGTCATTTAGATCTTGGGGAGTGCCTTAGAAAAATTACTTCTAAACTTGGACTAAGAAAAAAAAAAGGATAAAGTACTTTTGGTCACCCAAGTTACCTAAATGGGATGGGGGGAGAGTATACATGCTAAGTCAATTTTGAAAAAACAAAAAACACAAATAAGTAAAAATGATAAACAAACAAGATCTTAAGAGCATTTAATCAAAGTTTGAGTTCATTTTTAGAGTACCAAGTGAAATATGATATGAAAATTATCCCCTTGGCATTGTTTATAAAATTTGAAAAATAAAAAAGAGCAAGTAAACAATTTTTAAGCACTAAAATTAAATGTGATTTGATCTTTGTGAAGTGTTAAAAATGTCTCTTCTTGGCCTTTGGGTCCTGCAAAAGATGTGAGTGGTTTTTTTTTTTTTTATAAATTTTTAGAAAATATTAGAAAATAAAAACATACAAAATCAAAATATTAAAAATCTCCCAAATACCAAATACCTTCAAGTTAGGATAGATATGTGAAAAATAAAATTACAAGTTAGAAAATAATGAAATGAAATAAACAAATGAAAATAAATAGTTAGTAAAATGACCATATCTCACAAAATAAAAATAAAATTATTATGAAATTTAGAGAGAATTGAGATAATCCAAATACACACCACATATAAAAAATTAAGAGTAAAAAAATTTCTAGATTATAATACATGACCTGTTTAATAGTCATTTTTATTTAAAACATAGAAAGTAATTGATTTAAGCATATCTTCTAAAATAATGATCAGATTGATATGAAATTTGGAGAGAATTTTATTAACACACAAAAAAATACACATACCAAAATTTAGAGAAAACCAATGAACCAATTAAAAATTAAATATATTTTACCAGACATTTGTTTTTTGTTGCTTAATATAAGAAAAGAGAAAATAAATATTGGAAGAAGAAGAAGACGTGGGGTGCACAATCATGTCCAATTGGGCATACCATTATGTAACATAAGATTAAAAAGAAGATAGTTTCTTTTTAGTGAATAAAATTCAAATAAAATAACTTCAATTCAAACTAACAATTCTCACCTATGTACTAGGGTGAGCATATATAAAAAACACACAATGAAAACACAACTAAAAACACAAAAGAAAAACTCCCTTTTAACCTCCTTGTAGCTCCAAATTTAATTATTGAGATGATTGGATTTCTCAGCTTGTGGAAAATGGAATATTTGTCAACGGTGATCTTACATCATCTCCCCTTGATTCACCTTATCTTGGATTGATTTGGATTGGCATGTGGTCGTGATAACACTAAAATGAAGCTTTTTAGAGCAATTTTGACATAATAATATTTCACTAGAAAATTTTATCTAAATTAGAGGAAGATACTTCAATTTATATAATTTTGAAATGGATGCGAACCATCCATCTTAAAATGAGGATCAAGGGTCCAAAACATCTCCTTCATCTTCATGATGAGGAACATGGGGCAAGATTTGTAAAGTGTAAGCTTTGTAAGGTGTGATCTTTGTAAGAAGAGGTAGGCCTTGCCATGTGATTTGAATATTAAATTGGAAAGTTGTTTGGATGATGAGGATAAATAAGAATATTGATTTTTATATATTTATAGTATGTTCATTCCATGTAATATCATTTTAATAATAATATTAGCTAATTAATTTCTCCCAATTAACTAAATGTAATGTTATGTGAATTTTATGGGATAGGATGTGATAATAGAAGAACTTGATTTATTTGATTGAAGGGTCATTTGCATACAAGGTATCAATTTTGGGTACTTTTTAGCAAATTGAATGATTTGATGCAGTGCATTACCTCAATTAGGCATGTACAAATGTGTCACAAAATAAATACATCAAAACTCTAGAGGAATTGGGTTGATTTAACAATTTATGGATAAATTTGCATTTTATTACAAGAAATTAGTTTAATGTCCATTTAGATCCAAAAATAGCCAAAAATAAGTGTTTATAGATTCTAAGGTTGTGGTAGTGGGAACACATGTAATTTTAACATCCTAAGGTGTTGAAAGTGACCTATTCATAATTTGAGGTATAACGAAGTGGAAATGACTATTAGAGACATATAACATGTCTCTTAACTAGATAAAAGTTACATTGTAAGATTGGCCATAGAATCTTCTACCAATTTATTTTTTTAAATTCTTTTCAATTCATGTGATTTGGGATGCACATAGATGAATTGGAAATTCATAGGATTGTTCTTTTGGTTCATGGATACGACTTATGGTTTTAGTTTTATGCCTATCCAAAGTTTACCTAAAAATAATAATTTTGCCTTATAGGGAAATATCATCTTGAGATTGGAGTGGGTGATATGTCTCATAACTAGGAGTGATAAAAGGCCAGTAATTATATACTATATGTTAATCACCACCCTTGATGTTTTGGTGATGCTAGGTTTAAACCATGAGGCCCTGGAGGTAGAGATATCTAACTTGGATCATATATTAATAACATTTTTTTTCAATGTTGTTTGAATCCAAAATGGGTGCTCAATTTCCTAATCGAGAGTGATCAAAGGACAATATTATGGTCCTATACATTAATATCCACCCTTGATGTGCTAGTGATGCTATTTTTCAACTTGAGGCCATAGAGGTAGAGATATCCAGCTTGGCTCACATGTTGACAAAATTTATTGTCAATGTTACTTGAGGCTAGAATGGGTGCTCTATCTCCTAATCAAGAGTGTTCAAAGGCCAATAATGTATTCATAGATATTAATATCCACCTTGATGTGTTGTGAATTCTAGTTTTTATCTACAAGGTTGTGAAGGTAGATATATCCAACTTGGCTTTTGTGTTGACAACATTTGTTATCAATGTTGCATGAGGCTAGAATGGGTGATCTGTCTCCTAATTAGGAGTGATCAAAGGCCAAAAATTTAGTCTTATACATTAATTTCCACCAAAAATTTGTTGGAAATTCTATTTTTATCCATGAGACCCCAAATGTATATATATCTAGCTTTGTTCTCATATTGACAACATTTGTTGTCAATGTTGCTTGCGGCTAGAATGGGTGCTCCATCTCCTAACCAAGAGTGATCAGAGGCCAAGAATATATTCTTAGAATTTAATCACCACCCCCAACATATTGGTGATGCTATTTTTCATCCATGAGGCCTTAAAGGTAGACATATCCAACTTGGATTTCATGTTGACAATATTTGTTGTCAATGTTGATTGAGGCTAGAATTGGGGCTCTGTCTCCTAGCTAGGAGTGAACATAGGCAAAAAATGTAGTCCTAGACATTAATCACCACCCCATAACATGTTGGTGATGTTATTTTTCATCCATAAGGCCCTAGAATTAGAAATATACAACTTGGCTTGCATGTTGATAAAATTTGTTGTCAATGTTGCTTGAGGCCATAATTATTGCAAAATTATGTATCTACGTGGATTACAAGGCCATAGTAGTGGGAACACATGTAATTTACACATCCTAAGATGTTGGAAGTGTTGAATTCATAATCTAAGATCCAAGAAGGGAAAATGTATATTGGAAGAAAAATGACAAAGAATGGGGTGAATCATTCCTTAAAAACTTACATATCAATTCCAATTAAGAAATCATGAACCATGCAAACAATCATATAGATCTGACAAGCATAGACAACTATCCACATAAGCATGAATCACAAGAAAACATCATATATATTAGAAAACCTAAATGGGAAAAAAACACATTGACATCTACAAATGTACTATAGTCTTATAAGACAAACACCAAATTTAGTGAAGCACCTAATTCACATGGAGTGCCAACCCTAACTAGCTAAGCACTAACTCAACTAGGCTTTAGCAAGCACTAAATTACAAGGACAAACCAACCCCATATAGGAATCAGAAACAACTCAGCCACATTAACCTCTTGATCACCTTAATAGCACTTTTTTTTGATAAAATAGATGATGATCTCTTTATTTAGATCTTCTCTCTCTTCTATCCCTCTCAAACTACCTTCTAGACTTCATCACTCAACTAGAACTCTTCTTAACTTGATTAGGTCATATTAAATTAATTTCATGAACATAATATCTATAAATACTTAATCATAGTTACTCTACACTACTATTATGTTATACAATACCTTATTCTTCTCACCAATATTCTATTCCATTCGTTATACACTATACAGTCAAATAGGCCTAAAATTGTCTTGTATTTATACTAGTCTCTTGTTCATATCCATATTGGTCAAAAAACACCTTACCCTCTTATTTAAACCATGAAATATATCTTATTATCTCATAAAAATGTATCAAACTTTATTTTAGTCCCTTTAGGTCTGACATACCTCAATTAGGCCTTAATTCATCTTTAGGTTTCATGGAGATCTAATCCCATTAGGATTACTTTGGGACACATTACACTTTGTCTTCCTTAGAATAAATTAAAACACATAACATGGTATGAAAATTACATATTACACTCAAATATACCCCTTATAGGTTCATTTATTCTCCGTAACACTTTTTAACTCCATCCACCACTTGAAGCATGCCATTAACACTATTCATAATTAGGCTTGTGCATACCTAGAAAATCTATCTTGAATAACTAAATAATAAACAAGTTTTTTCAAAAAAAAACATGGAAATAATAGCATATAAATAATTTAAATTACCTTATGGTCATATCCATGTGATTTATACCTCACAACTCATGGAATAAGGACTCAAACCTTTCTATGCAAATAACTCACTTAGAACTGCCAACTAGCCTTGAAACACAATTATGGAACTTAAAATTATGACACCTAAAGGAAAAAAATAAAATAATTAAAATTAATAAATATGATATTAAAAAATAATTATAATAACCTCCAACAAAAATATCATAATCTCTAATTTTAATTATTTATCTTACATAATAATTTATTGACCTTCTCTCTCTCAGAACTTACTCTGCTAGATAAGCCATTTTGGCTTCAACATTTTCACTACTTCACTAAGTACCAAAACTTATAAATAAAATTTATAGTAAATATAATTACCAAATATAAACACCATGTACATTATATGCTTCAACTCAAATCATATAGCCTCAAAATCATCACTATAACTTGATTACCCAAAACTATCAATTTGCCTTAAGCATAGTCATGATGAAAATGACCTTCAAAACATGTATAAACCATTTTAGAAAATTATAATAAATTTTAATTATCTTATGAGATAATTATAAAATTCTTATATATAAATATAATAAGTTCAAATGGCAATATTAGTCTTGTGGATCAATCTCATAACCTTACACCTTTATTATCTCATCTACATTAGACAAGTCAACTTATGAGCAACATTTTCATCATATACATTGACCTAAAAAAATTCTATCCAAAAATTAAAATGTCTTAAAAGTCTTTAAAAATGTATTAATGCACTTGGATTCATCCCTATTCTATGATAACACATCCCTAGTCACTTTCTCACTTCTACCTTGGTTTCTCATTGTTTGCACCATTAGGCATGTTAGGAATAGATTGTCTTGGATGACTAGTTTAGAACACATAAGGGATATAACCTTCTCATAAAACACCATGGACATAAAATAAAAATATAAAACTTCTCTATACAATGATTTTCATACTTTGACTTGGTCAACTCTATCTACTTCATCAAATTTTTGAGAAACAAGGCCTTTCCTATAGGGTCCACTCACTCACCTGAAAAACCAATCACACTTGGAGGTGCCTTGGAGATTTTAATATATATATATATACATATATATATATATATATATATATATATATATATATATACATATATATATATACATATATATATATATATATATATACATATACACACATATATATATATATCCATACCAAACAATTTTGGTCACTTTTTATAAATATCTTTCACATCAAGTCATTGTTAGGGTTTTAGAGAGGGTTAACACTATTTTAAGTGTTAACAATTGTTCATAAATAAATACCCCTAATTTATAAAACAAATGCATAAAAATATTATATAGGACCATTAAAAATCTCTTATAGATATATTAGGTTACCATATATAGGTTACACATGCCATTGAACACCTAAAAGTCCTCAGGTTGAGAACCCTTCATTTTGTGCACTTGAAAGACCTTAAAAATAATTTGCATGCCTTATATTGTAAAACATGACCTAAAAACTTGTGAAAATGCTTAAAAATACATATCATACCTTTTTAAATGTTCATATGATCTCAAAAATATTGAAATATAATCATATCCCCTCATTAGGCCACACTCTCTCACTTTGCTCTTGAGACCTTGACTTGTAAATCACATTAGGCCTTGAAACTGATCTTCATGCCTCTTTCCATGTGATCTCCACCTAAATTATATTACATAAACCTATTAAAATTCTCAAAAAATATCATACATCCTTAATATGGCTTGAAAACACCTCATGACATCTCATTAGGTCATACATGATCTAGAACTAGTCTAGTTGTAGACTTGGAATTAATGTCTTACCCATGTAAGTTCATCTTAAAACTATCCTAAGTGATATAATGCCTAATATTAATTATAAATAAACCTTATAAATTTTATTATTCACATATTCATCCATCTCACCAAGCCACCAAGCTCATACCTTCTCACAAGGTCTCTTCATGCTATGACTAGTGTCATGACTAGGCTTCTCAAGCACTTGAAGCTTGACAAATGATCCTGAAGCATTATTTGATGATTATACACATTTATCACATGACTTACATGCTCTTTAAATAATTTAATACAAATTTACATACCTTTTTCATGCTCATCATGCACATGTTCATGATATGACTATGTTTGTTATGAGTAGGCTTTATCAAGACACCTTGTACTTAAGAACTAGTACTCAAACATACTTTAATTGAATTGAAACTTGAAATCAACCTTATAAGAATAATTTTACTCCCTCAAATTATCTCTTAATAGAGAGACATTATGTTTCCTTAAAATTCTCTCTTGTCATAAGGCTTCCTTGTCACAACAAGCACACAAGCACATATCACACATACCACTCACCAAGCATCTTCACTAGATGCATCTTGAAATCAATGAAGTAAAACTTTATATGAAAATAAATCAACCTAGACATCAATGGAAACACTTCTCAACAATGTATATTGGAGGCAAATAACTTGTCTCTTACCTACATAAAAGGTGCATTGTAAGACTGACCAAATAATCTTCTATGACAAATTTATCAATTATTTTCAATTCATGGGATTTGAGGTACATGTATTGGAATTATAAATGCATAGGGTGGTTATTTTGGTTCATGTATATGATTACAAATTTCCATTTTATTTCTATCCAAAGTTTTCCTTTAAAACATCAATTTTACCTTATAGGGAAATGCCATCTTGAGGCTAGAATGGGTGCTACATATCCAAACCAATAGTGATAAAAGGCAAAAAATGTGGTACTATACATTAATCACCACCATCAACATTTAATCAATTATATTTATTATACACGAGTCCCTAGATATAGAGATATCCAACTTGGATTGCATGTTGATGTCATTTGTTGTCAATGTTGCTTGAAGATAGAACGGGTGCTTCATCTCCTAACTAGGTGTGCTTAAAGGCAAAGAATGTGGTCCTAGAATCAATTATAATCCACCTCATAAAGATATAAAATGATCCTAGTTCACTTCAAAACACCTCTATGCCCCCTACAGGGTAGCAAATTGGTAGTTTAGAAAGAATTTTTGTTTGGGAGTTTTATGAAGAATTTTTGAGTTTTTATAACACACACAGGTCTAACCTATTAAAAACTATCCAATGAACCCAATAAGGAAGATAGGTGATACTTAAAACTCATTCTTATCTGCTTAATCCAATTCAAGGATTTTTGAGGCCTATAAAGAACAAATTAGATATTTTAGGGATTTTTAGGTGGAATAGAGGGATAAAACATTGCATAGTTTATGCTAACATGAAAATGATGTTACAATATTCATAGGCCTCTTATCTTACCAAATCATATAAATTATTTAAGTTATAGATTTTCACTATGCATTTGATAGGCTTGGCAAGATGACAAAGTGAGCATATGAGATATCATACCTGTTGCATCAGTTTGAGGAGTTTCACATCATATCATGAGGTGTCAGGAAGAGGTAGTTATACAGGTGTGTAACCCCTCAATCAAGGAGGGTAGGTAAATTCAAATGGAAAATGACACATCTCCTATGCCATCTCTCTATAAGGCCATCATAACACCAAGTTAAAATATGTTGAGAGGGATTATAAAATTATTTATTAGCTTATTTTAATATTTTAATTGACTTAATGATTAAAATAAGGCCATCAACCCTCTTTATTAATGTCTTTTTGCACCAAAATTCCCATAACTTGTGTTTGGTCTGTATAAAGGGTAGGTCTATGAGAGGAGATATGGCCAAAACTTAATCCCAAAGAAGACTAAAACCCTAGTGAGATAAGTCTATAATAGAGTGTAGCTATTAGGCTTAGTCCTTAAAGCCAACAAAGGATAGTAAGTAGATAAGGTGGAAGAGTGGAGTTATAACCTTTTGAGAATAGTTTTTTGGGATTTAAACAAGTATGATAAGCATGAGAGGGGTTAAGAGTGAGAAATAAGGTCTCAAGGGAAATAATTAACTTCAACATACTTTCATAATAGGAAGCCTTAGTAGTTTGAAAATAAAACATGATGCTAAGAAAACAAATAGTCTTACCATGTTGAACCCATTTCCAAATAAATTTATGAAGCTAATAAGGGATATGCGTAAAGTATTTCTGTATTCATTCAATATATATATTGATTGTAGTTAATTAAAATAGTTTTTTAATTATACTTATGACACCATTAAATATCCTCTTGTAACACACTTATCTATTTTTTTAATATATATTTACTTATAATCCTAATTATAACAAGGGGTATATCAAATTCATACCTAAGATTGATTATCACCTAATTTGATCAATGCGATATTTTAAATTATGAAAAGGAGGGGATTATGCATGGACTCAAACCTAAAATAAAGTTTTCATGCCTTTAATCAACCAAATTAGGTCAAGGAGTGTAAATTTAGATCAATTATAACAATCCTCCAGCTTGTACCCATAAATCTTCATTACACATAACATATAAATTTAACATAATTCAAGGACAATTATGACAAATAAATGTATAACTTCCATAATTCAAGCGTTAAAGGTGGTTTTGAGGTTGGGGTAGGTATATGAGAGGAGATATTGCCAAAAATATGTCTGAAAGAAGCCTAAAAATCTAGTGGGATAGGTCTATAATATAGTGTAGTTGTTGGGCCTAGTCCTTGAAGACAATAAAGGGAAGTAAGTGGATAAGGTGGAAGAGTGGAGGTATAAGATTGTGAGAATAGTTGTTTGAGATTTAAATAAGTATGATAAGCATGAGAGTGGGGTCAGGAGTGAGAAATAAGGTTTCAGGGGAAAGAAGAATAGTTAAGAACATGAATTACACCTACTAGGCATTGTATCCCTACTTGGGTAAAAGTGGAAGATAGGTACAAAGAAGAGTTGGGGCCTTCAAGGAAGGTTTATTAACATTTTTAAATATATTTTAAGAGGTTTTAATCTCTTTGAGTTGACTCTAAGTGAATATAGATAAGGTAGATGACAATAGGCCTAGACAAGCCTGTAAGGTGCATTAAGAGAGTGATATAAGATTGATTATAAAAGGAGATGGAGATTATAGAGTGAGTTAAACCTTGATAGGTGACTGAGGTGAATATTAGGATCCTAGGGAAGAATAAGAGAGTGAATTGGTGTTTACAAGAAGAGAGTCTAGTGAAGAAGTCCATGAACTAGTAGAAAAGAGCAAGGACAAAGAATTGAGCTAGGTGAGTTTGGGATTAGCATTACAATCATATGTGTCAGAGGTAGATGTTTTGTAGAGGTTTGTAGATGATCATATTTCACTTACATCAAAACCTATTAGTCTTGTAAGACCAATACAAGATAATAAAGTATGAAATATTATAAAGAAAGGTTTGTGAGAGAGTATGAAAGATATTTAAAATTAGAAAAAATTATTAAATAATATATTAACATAATTATACATAAATTTTCCATGTATTTTAACAACATTCAATAGACTATAATGTTTAAAAAGTGAAATGTTAAACAATATATTATATATATCCATAAAATCCATAAAGGCGTAAAAAATGTGAACATAATACAATATCTGAGGTCAATGTCATATAGGCATATACAAATGTAAAAAAACTATACATCAAGCCATGTATAGGCATACAACATAATGTCATAAGACATGATATCTTAATCATCAAAATACATCACTCTCTTTGCCTTGCTTGTTGCAGCCTATCTACTAGATGCATTGTTCGTAATTGAAGGTCTTTGAGTGGATACGAGTCCTCTTTGGTTCAAAACCCACATGTAACTCATACTATTCATATGAAAATATTGTTATAAATTGTACTTGATGTAACAATATTATTAAAAAAATAACATGTTAAATTTTTAAAATCATACAAAAATCATTCAAAGGTATACTTAGCACAAGCTGGTAGTCAAGGTCAATTTGAGACGTAAACTTTGTCTATGATAGGTTCACAATGGCAAACATGAGTGTGAAACATATCACTACTATGATTTGGTGACCTGATTTTGATGATGTAAGGCATAGGTCCTAAAAACATATATATACATAAAAAATAAAAATTAAATAGTAGCTCATAAACTAAATCATTGAAATATAATATAAAAAATTACAAATTAAATTATCTAACTATACCATGCCACCTCTAATAATAATCTTGAAAAGACTAGAAGACATCATTGGAGGAATATACATAAACAAATATTTTGTGTGTTAGCTTTTTACAAAAGTATAGAGGATAAGTAAAAACACATGTCCATATTTAATATTAAACATTATGTAATATATGAATTGACCATGTACATTGAGAGTTACTATGTAGATAAAATTGTATCCACACACCTACATTTTTTCCCTCCCTAATAGATGGTGGTGTGTCTTCTGTCATCATTAGTTGAACTTAAAAAATTTCATTGTCAGTCACACAAAGACACACACACACACAGACACACACAGACACACACACACACACACACACACACACACACACACACACACACACACACACACACACACACACACACACACACACACACACACACACACACACATCATATATGTACAATGGAAAATAAAATTAATTAATCATTATAAATTACCTCCTTATAGGTATAAACTATAAGTGCACTCTGAGTAACACACATGCTCGTATAAACTCCACAGACCTCCTAAAACTTAAAACTAGTTCATATACATCAAATTAAATTTTTAAATTTATCAAGTCTTTTTTTTTGTAATAATTAAAATATTAAACATACAAGGGAAGAGTTAGGCAAGGTGATCGAATCAAATGCAGATGATTAAAACATAGAAATATCAATATCATCTAGGCCCATGGAAAAACCATCATGTGGACTACATGAAATCATCCTCATCCTCATCAATTCTAGTGCATGTAGTGACACATGATCTATATAAGTGAGTTCATCAGGTAGAAACACTAGACTAAGCCTTACCACATTCACCCTCCCCAGGAGGAGTATTAGAAACCTAGCTCATATGCTAGACAAGGGTGTTAGTAAGTTCCTTAAGCACATGTAAGGTATCAATTTATATAGTATCTTTGAATGTAAATGGTAGTGTAGTAGGAGGATGGGGTTTGTCAACATGTGATCTCGCTAGTTATTAGGTGTACATCGTGTCCTTGGTATATCTTATATATATCCCTTTCCCTTACCCTGGAACTCTGAGAAATAAAATAATTTAGGATTTCATTCAACACAAACTCATAATATAATTTTCTCAAAAAATAGATTGGGACCTCATTATTATTGTAAGGTGGGTGATTAATGACCATCGACCATTGGTCCAAAAAATTTTATTTGAGAAAATCATGAGTGTACTAATGGATTGGAATCCATTTGGCCATCACATAAATCAATGCACTAGTCTCCCCATCAATGAATAAGGCACAAATTTGGGCTTTGGTTATGTGTTTATATTTCACAATGGTTGTTGATAGATTGTTATAATAGTATGTCCTACATATGTTTCTATAGTCATCTCACCTATCAATTAACTTGTCGATGACTCAAATTGATCTACTAATATCTATAGTGTGTTTTCCAAGGAAATTATGTGGGGGTTATTTAAATGTGGACCCCTTAATGACCTAATCAAATTCTCAAATTTGAGCTTTTTTTCATTATGTGGCTTTATAAATCCTCTTAACTACCTTGGGGGTCTTCAGTAACTACAAGAGAGCTCAAAGGGTTTTTCAGGGGAGGAGGGTTAGGAGGGATTTTCATGTGAGGAGGGATTGGAGGGTTATGAGGTATAGGTTTTAAGAAAACACTTATAATAAGAGGGGAGGGAGTGAATTAGTGTAAATTAATCTTTTACTTAATAAAACTTAACAACCATAATAACACCATTCACATAAGATAACACAATTAAGAGACAAGATTTACATGGAAACCTTTTGTAGAAATAAAACCACAATATAAAATTCTCTTACAAAATTTGTAGGCATCAATCTACTAAAGACACCAATCCCCACTATACAAATATTTTGTAAGAGCCAACCTACTGGAGACATAAATACCTACCACTAAACACCAACTCATCAAGAGACACCAATATTTTTAATATGATGCACCAACCTATAACTCAAAAAATTCTTGTCTTATTGAGAATAAATCTCCTTCAAAATATGCCTTGAGTGATCTTATAATATTTTCTTCTCATCAAATCTATTGGTGTTTATATGATGTATCTTCTATTCTCCACACTCAAAAATATACTTTTATTATATTGATTTTACATTTTTTTTGCTTGTCAAATTTACTCCCATCTCATCTTATTTATAAATAATTTTATGTGCCTCTTTACCCAAGAGAGGAAATCCTTCAAAGGGGGTCAACCTAATTAAAATGATAAATCGAATGATTCTATGAAGGATCACTTAGTGTCCTTTGGCCTTTTTATTAGACCAATTATGTCCTTTTTTAATGATGACAATCTTTCCAAAAATCTTGTCCATATGCCTTTGACATCAATGAAAATATTTCCAACAATATCCCTATTTATCATTTGTGGAAGCCATGTAACATACTTCTCTCCTTCATTATGAAATACTCCCATGTCTATAAATATCCCCTTGTTTATAAATCTCCACCTTGATGTAATTCTCCCACTTTGATATCAATGATAAAGGGATGTTTATTATACTTACATCCACAAATAGATCATAAAAAAACATCTAAGTCTCTTCAATTTTTTCATGTTCCTATCTTGGAACATCAACTTTATCCTGATAATCTTTCTCATTCTTCTCTGCAACCATATATTCTCTCTCTAATATTTTATGAGAATTCATCCTTTAAGTTGTCTTTTCACTAGAGCTAAAAGATAATTCAATGATTATCTCCCCATTATTCATACTTCTTCTTATGAGATTAGTGATACCCCTTGTGCATGAAATACAATTTACAAAAGCATAGGTCTATCCTTATTTTCTTGCTCCTTTTTCCATACTATTGAAGTTTCTTCCTTTTGTTTACTCATGGTTTCTAGTTTCTTGTTCTACCTAGGAAGTTTCATAAAACCACTTCTACAGAATCATGTTGTATGTTCATAATTTTTTCACTAATAGCATATGACATTTTAATCTAATAAAGGAGAAAATTAATTATAGTTTCTATTTTCAAACCCATAAAGGAATTCTATTCTTGTTCCAAAAAAAATGTCTTGGGTGCATCCTACAGTCTATTGATTTATGACCAAAGTGATTACATGAAAAGCAATAATGAAGGGAAAAAAAGTTGGAACATGGTAATATGTGACTACCTTGGAGGAAATGAATTTGTAAATTTTTCCTTGTTATCTTTTGGAGGAGTATTTATTTTCTATGGGACTTGATTCTCTTTCTTCTTCCTGATAGGACTTTTGAGGACATCTGCATAACTTTTTGTCTTTTACTCATTTTCCTTCTTTGGTGGCTCTTTGTGATCTTATTTTTTTGGCCATCTAATTTTATTTATATCTAAGACCAGTCTTTATAAATAGTGACTTCTACCCATTTATTATATCATCTAAGATCTCTCTACTCTTCTCAAATTCGAGGCTTCTATTTAGCTAAGTGGTTGTTTTCTCTAGCTCCTTCCTCAAGAAAATAATTTTGGAATCTATCCTCTCGCAATTTTCTTCCTTTTTGTTTAATTATATTCATACCTCCTATTAAATCCATTTTGATTCTTAAAGTTGAATCTTGAGGTTCATGATCATCTTTTTTGATTCCTCAAGACTTTGTGACGTTTTTGCCTTAGATTCATAGTCCTCTTGAATCTATAAATTTGTTTTAAGTTCTTAAGTTTCTTGATTTTACTTAGAGCACAAATGAGTTCTGCCTCCAAATCTGCTCTCCATATATTTTGGCATTCTCTTCCTCTTATGACTCATTTTCATCTTTTTATTTTTCTTCACTTTCTAATATGTCATCTTTCTCAAGACGTTGTGATGTTTTTGCCTTAGATTCATAGTCTTCATGAAGCTATATATATTTTTTTAAGTTCTTCTTAAGTTTCTTGATTTTACTTAGAGCACAAATGAGTTCTTCCTCCAAATTTACTCTCCATATATTTTAGAATTCTCTTCCCCTTATGACTCATTTTCATCTTTTTATTTGTCTTCACTTTCTAATATGTCATATTTTGTTTCTATTTCCATAAATAAGATCTCTTCTCTATCGCTAGTGGATAAACTCTCTTCAGATGAACTACTTTCCTCTTTTAGAATGGAGGATTTTATTGTGCTTGTAAAATCTCTTCTTTTTCTCATCAATATTTTCATTTTTTACATATGGGAATTTGTATGTAAAATTTCCTACATTTCCATAGTTAAAGCATTTAAAAGTAACTTACCTTTGTACTTGTTGGAGCTTTTCTTCAGATTCCTCACAAAATGATTTTTTTCTTCATTTGACTCATTATTAGAATTATCTCTTGGCTTGGGCTCTTTATTCTTCATTTTATTTAAGGATTTTAAGGATGCATCTCATTTATATGATTTCTCATTTATAGTCCTCATTTCATATACTATGAGGATCCCATAAAATTCATCCATTGCTAGAGTATATAGATTTTTCATTTCTTTCATGGTAGAGACTTTGGCATTAAATCTCAAGGAAAGAGACCTTGATACTTCCTATATGATCATTGCATCTTAAACCTTTTCTCTAAGACCTTTGATAGTGTTAACAATTTCATCCATGTGAAGTAGATAGGCCATAATGTTTTCTTCATCCTTCATCTTCAATCTTTTGCATTCTCTTCTATGTGTTTGAAGCTTATATTTATTAACTTTGTCATCTCCTTCATAGATGTTCTAAATTTTTTCCTAGGTTTATTTCATCTATTTACAATTCATCACCTTGGCAAACTCCAATTATGATAGACCACACAAGATTGCATTCATAGCTTTTGCATTATTCTCACTAGGCTTATTTCTAGCCTAATCTATTGGTGGAGATGATGGAGTAGATAACTATTTACTATTGATTGCCAAATATTTAATCCAAGAGCCATTAAATAGGTTCTTATACTTATGATCCATAATACATAGTTTATTCCATCAAATAATGGATCTCTGTTTGAAGAAAATACTTCTTGACCGACCATCTGTGCTTTTAAGATTGAGCTTCTAGTGGTTAGACTATTTATGAAGGAACCTGCTCTGATACCAATTATTAATCACACATTTATATTGAGAGAGTTGGGGGGTGAATAGGTATAATTTAATCTTTTACTTAATAAAACTTAATAACCATAATACCACCATTCACACAAGATAACAAAATTAAGAAACAAGATTTACATGGAAACCCTTTCTGGGAATAAAACCACAATATAAAATTATCTTATAAAATTTATAGGCACTAACCTACTAGAGACACCAATACCCACTATACAAATATTTTGTAGGAACCAACCTCTAAAGACACCAATCCCATCACTGAGCACCAACTTATTAAGAGACACCAATCTCTTTAATATGAGTCACCAACCTCTTTGATATAAGACACTAAACTCTCCAATATAAGGAACCAACATCTAGCTCAAAAAAGTGTTATCTTATTGAGAATAAATATCCTTCAAAATTTTCCTTGAGTGATCTTCTAATAATTTCTTATTTTCAAATCTACTGGTGTTTGTATGATGTATCTTTTATTTTATACATTCAAAAATCTGCTTTTATTGGACTAATTTTACATTTTTTTTGCTTATCAAATTTATTCCCATCTCATCTTCTTTATATACCATTTCATGTGCCTCTTTACCCAAGAACTAATATATTGTAAATGGGGTCAGACTCATTCAAATGATAAATCTCGTGCTATTATGAATAATCGATTATTAGCCTTTAGCCATTTTATTAGACCAATGATGTCCTATTTAATGACAATAATCTTACCAAAAATCTCATCCATACAACTTTGATGTCAATGACACTATTACCAATACTAGGAGGGTTTTGGGGGTTAGGTGTTGACACATTATTCACTGCATGTGAAGATGTAAGCACTAAAAAACATAAAAATAAAAATAATTTCAATACAAATACAACAAAATTAAAAAAAAAAAACTAGTGTCTAACTACACTAAAACATGTTAGCTTACCTCTACTTCAACATTGTTTTATCTAATTGAAGGGTGGGTAGATCCAAAATGTGAAATTTTTCTTGTTTAAACTTGTTGCCCCAAAATGTGGGTTTGGTCTTCCTTATTTTTTCCGCATATACAGATTTTATGCGTACACATTTTTATGCATACACAATTTTTTCATGTACGTGGTTTAACCTCAATAATCACCAAGGCTAAGTTCAAGAACTACATACATGGTTTTAATAACTGCATATGTAGAACAATTATTTGAGGGAAAAAGTGAAAATTTCTCCATTTTTAGCCCCCCCAAATTTGTACTACACCCAAATACCAATTCTAGTTTCAACATATGAAAAATTAGTTGGTATGGATTCTATAGGATTACTATTCCATTCCACTTTGTGCATAAACAAAATTTCATTACCAATAAATACCCAAGTAATATCTTAACCTATGAAATCACTAGTTGCTTTTGAACAATATTTTATTAACAATATAACATAGTTAACAATGATATCTAAAACTTGTACATTTAAAATGCACCAAATTCTTTCATCTTGAACTGTCTTGATAACAATGTCACAAAACTCACCACAATTTTTATTTTGGAAAAAATCAAAACTAGTAAGTTTTATGTTATTAGTTTCATAAGATATGCCTATTTTATAAAAAATAAATTTAGGCATGATGTTTTTAGAATCTTATGTATCAATAACATAATCATGTATAATCTTATTAGTAATTTTAATAGAAAATAAAATGAAGTAATCTATTGGATGATAATGTTATTGATATAAAAAATTAGATCCATTATTATTAGATTATAACTACAATCTTAATATGTTCTTGGATTTTGAGTTTTTAATAGAATCATTAATTTTATCAAGTTGACCAAGTAAATCAACAACTTAAAGAAATATTTTTAGATTTAATGGTTTCCAAATCATCAATAATGTTATAAGCACCAACATCAAGATGATGTATATGAGTATAATATTTGGGATTATAAGGAAGATATTGTGCATTATTGATTCTAGTAGATAAATGGCTAGGTTTTTCTGAATTTATAGTATAATATTGTAGTAGTAATATTATGTGAAACTTTACCTTTATCTTTTGTGAAAGGTTCAAAATGATATGTTTGATTGTTGGTTGCATTTGTATTATAATTTAGGATATAATTATAATCTTTTTTCCTTGTCTAAATAGTATAAACATTGGAATTATTAATATTATTTGAAGACTCATCAAAACCACACAAGTTTATATTATCAACCAAGTTAATGGAAATATTATCTTTCCCTTCTATAAATATTTTAAATTTATGAACAACTATACATTTGTTAGGATCATGATTTATTTCATAAATATGAAAATAATGAATATTTTCTTCATTCTTAAACTTTTTATGACTAGGAGCATTGTTTGATGTTGAATTTTTGTCATTAAACTATCATTTGATGGTGATTAACTCATTACCAAGATTATGGATTGCTTTAAAAAAAATTATTTTCATAGGTTAAACCAATATAAAATCGATCTTTAAATTCAACATGTTTTAACTTATTTTCATATTAAATGTAATAATTAATTTTAACATCATTGTTATGCCTTTTTCTTCTAAATCCATTTTATATTTTAAAGACAATGCAATATGAAAGTATAATATCGATACATTTTTGGATGGTCTTACATCAAGTAAAAGTTTCTGACACAACTTAGTAAACATGGTAATAAAATAATAAATATTATCACCTATATCAATGGAAATATTAAGAACTTCATTTACTAACTCATGATATTGTTTAAATTTACCAAAACAAAATTCTAATCAATCTTCTACATCTTTCCATGTGCTAAAGACTTTGGTAGGCAAACTAATAGAGGTTAGGTATGTTTTACCTTATAAAGTTTACAATAACACCCTAAGATAAAAATTTTGATTTGTTAAACCAAGGGTAGCATATATCAACTTAAAATCATATAAATTAACTTACTAATAGTCATTAGGGTTTCGTAAAAAATTTGAACATTAAGTCCCTTAAATGAGGGTGACTTACTAAGGCGGTTACCAATATTGATTGGATTTGTAAGAATCTAAGGATTTGATACTAGATGTTCATTTTATACATCAAAACCAACCTTGTTTTAAGTTAATTTATCTTGGTCTCTATAATTTTGTAGGCCATGAATGAAATCCCTAACCTTTTCATGAGGTAGTTCTTCCATTAGAAGATTTAACGGGTTCTATTATCTTACTAATTTCAACTAGTTCTAAAAATATGTTAGGATTATTAGGTTCAAAAATATCATCAAAAATGAAGTCATAAAAAATAAATTTAATTCTAGGATGATAATTAAAATCCAAGGTTTGTTTTCTTTCTTGTTGAATGCTCCAATTTCATTCATGAAAATTAAACTAAGTTTGATGGCTTAAGGTGGCATACCAATCTATTTAAAAGGTTGATTCATCTTATTATTTGGATATGACCTCAATAATACAATGAAAATCATATGTTTTATTATAGGAGTAAAAAATAACAAGGTTAGAAGCAATACCAACTTGATCTTCAATAATATTAAGCTCAAGTTAGATGATAGGAAGGTGACCAATAATGGTCATATAAAAGAAAGACTAATTTGAAATAAATAAATAAATAAAATATATTAAAAACTTCTCAATGGAATAATAACATTTGTTGAAGACAAAAAATTTCACATCAATAAATCGACCCTTTCACCTATCATGAAGGTCAAGATAAAATCAGGCCGATTTAATCATAAAATATCTAAGGAACAAATATCAATCCTAAAATGTGCAAATGGGGTTTTTAATAATTATGGGAATAATTGGGCTTAATATATAATAGATTGAACATCATTATTATTCATAAATAAATTTAACTCTTCCAAATATACAAACTTTTCATGAATATATTAAATAAATATAATCTGACCTATCCAACATAGAAAAGCCTATGAGAGAGGTAGTATTTTGAAGGAAATATTTTTTCTCCGTTATAATTAAGTAATGTATCCTTTTGTATCAGTCTTAATACCCCAAAATACTAGAACAAAATAAATGATAAATAATGAAGAAAGCTTAAATAAATGTAAAAGAAACAAAAATGAAAACAAATAAGGAAAATATAATAAATACCAACATTAGCCTAGAACAACAATCAAATATAGGTCAAACAACTACTAAGAAAAAATCTAATATTAATCTAAGAACTAAAATAAAATATCTAAGGCAATGAAGATTAAGTAAATGAAATTAAATATAAATAAACTAACTAATTAAGAAATTAACTTATAAGAAATTAAATAGAAACTAAAAATCAGATAAACTATCTAACTAAGAAATTAATATAGAATAAATGAGAAACAACTTAAAGACTAAGAAACTAATAAAATAAGATAAATCCAACTAATATTTAGAAAAAATGTAATAAACAAGACTAATAAATCAATGAATAAACTAATTTTAAGAACTAATTTAAATTAAAAATAGGATCTAAACAACTAAAAAAAGTAAAGAAACCTAACTAAAATAAAAAACCAAGTAAAAGAAAGAGTGCGAGACTTGTAAAATAATAGACTTAGGAGTATGAAAAGTAATTTTATTAAGAAAACTTTGAGATAAGTTTGATTATAAACAAACATTTCAATAAAAGACCATTATACAATCGATAGTCTAACAATGTGCCTCAAAATGTGATGTTTTCATATTTATTTAGGTAAGTACATGAAGTTGATTGTATATAAATGCATATTTTTAGTCATCAAATAAATTAATAAATGATAATATCTTAAATAATTGGTTATAAATCAATCAAGAAACCTGGATATACATGCATTATTTAATTACATTTCTTCATTGCTAGAGAATATATTATTTGGTCTATCTGCAAGTGATTATTCAATTTCAAAGATAGTTACATGGAAGAATAAGGATATGAAATCTAAAAATCAAAGAGATCTTAATATATGTATGTTTTGTCTATTTATTATGTATCTTCAATCTCATTATAAATCATCTTCATTGAAGGTGGTTATGTTTTGAAGTCATAACTAACATTTCTTTAGTTATGGTTGTAAAGATAAATAAATTTAAAAATTCAATTAATTTATTATTAGTTGATTTATAAGTTATATATCTCTTAACTTTATGTTTTAGGACTTAAAAATAAATTTCATGAAAGTGAATTAAAATAATATAGATTGACTTAATATTCTCTAATGGGCGGGGGCCCTTGAAACATGTCAAACATAACTTAAATAGATATTTGCATGTGAATATAAATTAAATAATCAATAAATACATGTCTAGTGATCTAAGAAATACATAACATCATAATCCATAACTAATACACCATTTTATAATTAAACATCATATGATCAAATATCAAAGAATTGAACTTTCCAAGAAAGTACCACTTTATGAATGCACTGAATAATCATTGTCAAAAATAAGCATGATCATTAAAATCAAATCAACAAGCATATGAACAACTAGACATGATATCAAAACCAAGAAATATTTCAAAACTAAAACTATTTAAGACTACTACAATCCATCGTGAAAGGAGTTTAGAACTAAAAGTGTCAATGAATATATATTTACATGTGAATATAAATTAAATAATCAATAAATACATGTCTAGTGATCTAAGCAATACATAACATCATAATCCATAACTAATACACCATTTTATAATTAAACATAACATGATCAAATTTCAAAGAATTGAACTATCCAAGAAAGTACCACTTTATGAATGCACTGAATAATCATTGTAAAAAATAAGCATGATCATTAAAATTAAATCAACAAGAATATGAATAACTAGACAAGATATCAAAACCAAGAAATATTTCAAAACTAAGACTATTTAAGACTACTAAAAACCATTGTGAAAGGAGTTCATAACTAAAAGTGTCAATGAATAGTACCATAAAAAGTCTCTCAACAAAATCAATTTAAAAAACTAAGACAAACAAATTAGAATCATTCTTAAAAACTAGATTAATCAAAAGAACTTCCTTATTTATCTAGTACTTAGTGTAATCTAATGGTGCAATAGGTAATTCAACCAATTTTGTGCATCTAAAAGCATCATCTATCTCATGTTTGAATTTCTTCATCACATGGGTCACCATGGATTGTGACATAAGGTTACCAACACATTTATTGCTTGAGGATCCAAGATCATTAGGTACAAGTGTAGAATGTCTAAGAAATTTTTTCAGAGGTAGGTTTGAATTATAAATATTCTAATATTGTTTAAATTAAACATCACTGATTTATAATTGCACATTCCATGAATATTTATAACTATGTGATAGTTACAAAAACATTATTGTAATCTATGAATGCAGAAAAAACGTTCTCTTGTGATAATTTGATCAAAACTATGTAATTTTTGAATCCTTTAATGATATTATGAATTTTCAAATAAATCAACACAACATTATGTAATATTAAATCATACACACATGAAAAAACTTTTAAATTAATGTAAACAAGTTGGCCCCTATCAACAATTTTAATATTCATGGCTTAAGCCATCATATGTGAGAATTAGTTTTTTTTTAAGGGGGTACTAAAATTTTCTTTAACAATACCCTTACTTGAGTTAGGAAATTAATGAATAAGATAGTTTCTTATCAATGTTAATGGAAAATTGTGCAAATAATTTATTTTCTAAGGGAAATTATGTGCTAACTGATTGGAGGTGAAGGTCATATAACCATCCTAAAGCATAGTCTTTTAGACTCTTTGGGAATAATTTAGTCAATAATCAATTGTTGGCTGCACAATATAAACATACTACATTGAAGGCTCAAATGTGTTGTTTAAGATCACATTTATAGTCTATAATGGAATACTAAGAGTGATAAAACCTATAGGTAAGGGATAGACTAAAATATTAGGGTATGATAGATTATAGAGTGAAATATGTGAATTTATGGAATGACTATCTCTAGATGTAACTTTCTCTAACTATAACACCTTATTTTAAAGAACTAAAATGGTATACGTGAGGGAATGTGTAGTAGGTGGAGTTGATGATATAATATGCATACTCATATTAGGATTAGAATATGTTGGATTTGTAGTAATAGGCATGAAAATCTATGGGAAACCTTGTGTTTCCCTTAGGCTTTGGGTAGACATCATATATGTAACTAGAGGTGTAGATGTAAAAATTATATTAATGGCATTGGTTTGGACACATGTGGCTAGATTTTTAACTAAAAATGGCTTATTTCTAATAGTAAAATGCATTTTATATTATGGCTTAGATGTGGAAACTCTAGCTTTGTGTGTATGTTTGGATGTTAGGATTAAGTTTAAAACATTTTCCAATTATTGATAATTTGGTGAATTTGGTGTTATAAATTAGACTAGGCTTTGACTTGGTTAAGACTAACCCCATTAAGCTCATTAGGATCGACACTATTTTTCTCTCAATGATTACTTTGATTATCTTGATTAACAAGTTATAAATGAGGAATTTCAACATAATCATTTGTTTGTACATATTCATGAAACATTGCATCATCAACATAAGAAGAAACATTTATTTAATTATTATCCATTCTAAATGAATCTAATTATTCACTATATGGCCCCCACTTAATCTAGCACTACAATTTAGAAGGATAAGGGAACTAGCCTTCTTGGATTACATTAGATGAAATAAAGAAAGTATGCAGAAAGCTAGGGCTAAAGGTATGTCTGAAATGAAATAAAAAATTAAGAATGAAAAACCCTAGAGAGAAGGACAAAACCCTAAGGGCAATCAATAGTTTTTAAATATTCAAGAAATTTATGAGTTCACTAGTATATTTTACCCCTTTTTTCTTATGTGAGCCTTAATTAGGATAAAATTAAAAATTTATTTAGATTAAAAAATATGAAAATTAAGCATAAATCTAAATGTAAAGGAATTTAACTGATTTGATAATTAAATATGCTAAATACATAAATTAAAATAAGAGGATTGGATACTTAGATTTATCATATTATTTTCAAGACTAATATAGGTGGTAGAAGGTATAATGGATGACAATTTAGACTCTGAGTCACTTGGATCAAGTTCTTGATATTTGACTATGTTTAGATGGTACCATCAACATCGAGTCAGGGACAATTATGTTCCTATAGATTTTTCTCTTCTATTTTGTTATATACCTCTATGTCTACTTTTGATGTGTCCCTATGTGTGATATTAAAGTCTGATTGCTCACATAGTAAAATAAAATCCATACCCTTCACTTCAAAACCCTATGTCCACTTTAGTAGTATTTTAGTCCTAAAAAATGGGAAAATATGTGGGATGAACTAAACTTAACTAGTTCCCAATGATTCTTTGAGTGATTCTTACATATCTAATAATCCAAAGAGGGAAATCAAGCCCCATGTAGTTCTCCTTGTTATGTGTATGTATGCAATAGGCACTTGTTCAATGTTTGCAGCATGTTATCTAGTTTTTACACTTGGAAATTAACAACTTTGTTTTGGCTCTTGAGTTCCTTAGAATTAGTAGGGACTTGCTTTTAGTGAGTGATTTTCAATTCGAGAAGAATAAGGTAGTCATATTGAATGTGAAATTAATTTTGTGTGATTAATAAGTGTTTTTAGATGATTATTAAGCTTAAAAATATTTATATTTATATGAGTCCAATTGGTAAATTTCCCATGCCACTGACATACTAGGAAAATGGGTTGACCCATAGGAATTATTTTATTTTGAAAATTGATTTTTTATTTTCAAGAGATAGAACTATCAGAGTACATTACAACCATCTAGATAGTATGTTTAAAATATAGAATTCTTTTATAGGAGATAGAATTACTATTTTGATAACTTGGGGGTGATTGAGTAAGATAAATATCTAGTTTGACATATACTATAGGTTTCTTATAGGTGATTGATAATAAATTGAAAGGATTTAACCCATAGAGAGAATGCAAGTGTCAGAGATTGGAAAATTAAATTTATATATTTGTGCACAAGTCATGTAGGGTGAAGGTAGATCAAAAGTGACATTTCCTAGTGTTTAATACAAGGTTTTAGTATCTACATCTCCAAAAAGTAAAAACCAATGATTTTATACTTAATTATACCACCAAATCTATATGTTTAGGAGGTGTTTTCCAAATTTTCAATTAAATAAAATATTTAGGAGTGGAAACATTTATTTCAGCTACTTTGGATATAAACATTGTTGTTTTGGGTTTTGGGTTTTGGGTTTTGTGTGGATCATTTTCAATTTTGATGGTTATTACCTTGGTATTCCAACATTTGCATGTTGTTATAAGAGTGGCATTTTGGATGTGGATTGTAGACATGATTTTAAATTTCAACTCAATCATGCTTGTTGATTTAAATATGGTTGAGTATAGGGAAGATAAATAGGGGCTCCTCTTGATGTAGTGGTGTAACATCAAAAGAGAGGCATGATTTTACATGTACAATAAACTTGAAATTTCTAACCCCAACTACCATCCATGTTAATCATCCATTTACCTATGGTTTACCTATTCCAAATTTAGTTAAGGTGGTGATAGGGAAATGAAAACATTAAATAGAGATTTATTTGTAGAGTATAACATTCTCACTTGTATAAATAATATTGATCACCAATCAATGTTGATCTGAATGAGATTCTATCATACCACTTCCCCATAAAATTTAGTATTGAGTGCCTGACACCTCAAGTGAAGAATTCTAAGTCATAATTATACCTTAACATAGATCACCTCAACTATGAATGGACTCACTCACACATCATTTGAATCTAGAACATGTCTCTTATTCATTCTAGGGCATTAGGATGGATTAGATATCAAGAGGTTGCCATTTCCTAAATAAAAACATTCATCCATATCTATAGAAAGAAAATAGCTAAATTTTTCTTTAAATCCAATGAGGTATCATATTATGAGTACTTATAGTCCTTACATGAACTAGACATGTCTCATCTCAATGAGAATTACAAAATGAGATTTCTACGTGGAGGCATATATTCAAGTTTGATAAAACTTGTGACAAAATTTAATGGTATTTTATTGTAGCCATATTATAGGATTATGGGGTTGGGGTTAAATGTGTATAAATAATTATAATTATTTTTTAGGATTTTGTTCCTTGTATCACCATTAATGATGAGTAGTCTAAATAAATGTTTTTAGTTCAGATCTATTATAAAAGGATTCCTTTTATCCCCTTCAAGTAAGTGCACAGAGCTGGGGGACGATTCTATGGACATTACCCATAAAGTTATCATGTTATTTAATCAACACAATCATGTTATTTGAATCTAAGCTTGGGATTGTCGAACCATGACATGATCATGTTATATAATAATGTGATCACACTATATTGAATAATAACATGATTACATTATTAATGTGATCACGTTATTATCATTTATAATAACATGATCATGTGAATAACATGATCATGTTACCTATGTGTCAAAATAAAAATAAAAGGGAAACCTAAAATCAAAAATACTCATTTTGCATTTGAGCTTCCTCGCTCTCCCATAGCTTCCATGATCACATTTTTATTAGAAGACTATAGAGAGTGCCATGAAGCTGCCAAATTAATCCAATAGACCTGATGATCGATGATGTCACCATGTAGGAGAGGTAAGTGATTTAAATATTCCCTATTTAACCCTATTTTCTCATAATTTTCATTATTTAACCCTAATTTTTTATTGTAATTTGTTTTTTTAACATCCTATCCTGATAACCCTCCCAAGCCTCCATAGAACCCTCTAGTTTTTCCTCCTCCTAACCCTAAAAAGAACCTTATTATTCCTCTTATCCCTCCACCTAACGATCTTACAGTTCCCAAAACCCCCCAGGTAGTCAAGAAGTTTTGATTGAAAACATTGTGGGAAACAAACTTGAAATTTAAGAGTTAATTGATAGAATGAGGGATCTTAATTCAACCAACCCCCACTGCACCCAGCTAGCTGATTCCCTAAAGACATTATTACTCTATAACAAGTCAAATTTTTAGATGGACCTCATATAGGGATACTTGTAGGGAATATTATGCTGATAAGTTATTAGCCCTTTAAGTCAAGAACAAAGATATTTCAAAAGACAACATTTGTGACCTATTCATTGACCTAGCCATCAATGCCCTCTTTCCTATAACCGCTAAATTTTTTCCTCTCCACTATTTTGTACATAAATTCATCACAAACAATTTTTGGGATCGATGGTGGATGATATTTGACTATCCACCATGTAACAACTATGAGGTACTATTATATTTTTTAAGGAAACTCTACTATGATTTTGTCCTCAATGAGATTCCCAATTATTTAAATTTTAGTGAGTTTAAGGGTTGAGGAAAAGGTTCTATGTAGGATCAACTAGGTGCACATCATGCACCTAATCAGCCTATGTGGATCCATATCCAAAAGCCTCTTGAGCTTGAGATCCCATCTATAGTTCAACATGTTGTGGAGATAGACACTCTCCATGTTCTTAGTTCACTCATTGATACACTCATTCAATATAATAGTAGGCTTTCATAGAGTGATGCTATAGATATGCCACATGATACTTGACCCCAACCCCACCCTTGTAGTTCATGTGGAACTATGTGTACAAGACCTTTTAATGACGATGGTATTAGTGGTTCAGATGGCTTAGATCATATTCTTATGAGTGATGAGTTTTTGGCACACATATTTAGCGTGTAGACATCAGTTACCACACAAATATAGGTATATTTTATATGAATGTCATGTTAATTTTAAGTTATATTTGTAGATTTAATTTATAATCTAACAATTAATTTACCTAGAAATTTAATATAATATATATGCCATTTTTTATGTTGAAAGAATTGATGGTTCCTTCATCATCACAACTAGCATTTACAACATTTAATTTGTCATGAATGTTGTTTACATATTCTAATCTAGCTATTGGGTCATCTATGATTGCATTGACCTATGTTATGATGACACCATTTACCTATACAAAGGTAAAAATTATTTACATATATGTTTTTCTCTTTTCATCTCTTAGTACTATAGTTATTTACATATATGTTTTGCTCTTTGCATATAATTTACTTTTCTACTCAAGAATTAATGTAAAAATAACACAACCTAAAACATAAAAGTCATGAATGGTTTTATGTTGGACCATGATTCCTTTAGAGTAACATCTTATAATGCTCTTACACTAGCTATTATGTTTAAAATTTGTACCTTAGTCCTAATCTCAACCAAAATTATCTTAAGATATCAACTACATTTCATTGGCTCATCCTATATGTATCCCATGTATTAAAACAAGGTTAAAAACATGCATTATATTCCTTTTCAATATTAGCATTTTTATGGAGGTTATGAAATGCATGTATGCTATCATTTAAGTAGATATCCTAAAAGTAGTGTTATCTTTCCTTGAATGTCACCCAAGTGACTATGGGCATATCTAAGTTCACAATTATATCTTCATAGTCCCAATACAAAGGTGCTTCATCCAAAAGTTGTAAAATAAATAACATGTCCATACTATTTATTGAAAAAATATTATCCCAAAGAACTGATGCAGGAGCATCTACAATAGTTCAAATTCTAGTGTGAAAATTCAAATTTTGGTTTTCCCTCCAAATTGTGAGATTTCAAAATTTCACCTTGAAAGTAAAATGTAATTATCAAAAAGTGAAAGTGAAAAGGTAAAAAGTAATGGTTAGGCTATTGATTAAATTATGGGGAAATGGTTGAAACTATTTTCAACCTTAGAATATTGTTAAAACTTAAAAACAACATTTGTTTGCCTTAAGCCCAATTTGGGCATAGAAGTTAGGAGAGAGATTCTTGAAAAGACAATAAAAAGAGAGAATTCATTAAGAAGAGAAGAGGAAGAGAAGAAGAGAGGAAGAGAGGGGTGTAGAAGTGGAGAAGGATAGAGAGGAAAAGTCCTCTCATTCAAAGGGACAGAAGATGGAATGAAGAAAGGAGAGAAGAATTAGTGTGAGAGGACCTCACTCAAGAGATGTAAAAGAATGTGAGAAGGAGCAAAGAATGTGAGAAGGATAGGAGAATGATTTGGAAGCCATGGAAAATTGATATTTAATTTTAAGTTTCTTATTTTATCTAAGAAATAATGAATGCTTTGTTTCCTATATGGTCTCTTTATGGAATTCTGGTAACAGGCCTGCATATGTGAATGTGTGTATGTATGAAAATATGTGTGTATGATGATTCTCTAAAGAACATTGTGAAAGACTGATTATTTTATATTTTGGGAACAATATAAATGTGGTATGATGTGATCAAGAGGTTTTAAGGAGTTTGGAATGTTGTAAAAAGCCTAAGCAGGGTATTCAGGCCTGTAAAACTACAACCCACTGTCTTAAATCAAATCCACGTGAAAATGTTTGTATGAAGTATAAAATGGTATGGAGATAAGATATATAGGTCCCTAAGGCAATTATAAACTCAAGATTGAAGAAAATAAGGCCCTAGAAACCCTCTTGATGTCCAAAAACTCCACAATTGAAATTCAGGCCTTTAGGTGACAGTGTATAGAAAAAAGTTAAGAAACTTGTATGTTTTTGCATTGTAAGTGGATTGATCAGGTCATTGTTGATAGGGAATATGAATGGGGAAGTCATAAAGGTATTTACATGGTTTTTTATCCTCCTGAAAGTCTATTGATCACACAAAAAGAGATGACAATAATGAACCCTGTTGGCTGTCATAAAAATACAGTCCAAGACACTGAATTGTTAAGCATTAGAAGGTACAGAAGGTTGAAATGACCAAGATGATTATTGGAGAAGGTGTAGGGGGTTAAAATAGACAATATACAAGTGATTAGATCCCTTGAAACTATCTAAAACATACCCAGAAAAAATAATTAGCTCGCAGCCTGTGACTGTCCAAGGGAAAATCCTGATTTAGCTTCTAGCCCTCAAAATGAGTTTTAATAATTGAAACCTCTTGAAACTTTGTAATTTGACCCTTTATGATTTTATCAAACTTTTATAAGTGGTTTAAAGGTGTCAAAGTATGGATAAGTACAGAAAAGGACAATTGCCAAGTGGAACCTAGGTGTATGTGAAGGGAAGAACATAGGCCAATATAGGAAAAGTGAATTTCTCCAAATAAGTGCCCTAAAAAATGATTTATTCACCTGTAATAAGGTAATGGGTATCTTTAATGGTGATTTTTTTGCTTATAAATTCCGTAATTTACTCTGGAAAAGGTGATTTGCATGCAAGGAGGGCTAATTGGAATAGGGCTTAAAGAGGAAAGTACAATTCCATACAAAGTAACCTCAGGATATTTTTTAGTATGTTAAATAAGGGTTTAATGGGTATCCATAAATGGTTTTAATTTCATTATTTAGTTAACTGACAAAGAGTTATGGCCAATAAACAGGGAAAATAGGGCTACAAGGAATGCTTGACTAATAGGCATGTAATTTGAAGTTAGCTCAAAATATGATGGTTTCAAAGCTGTGTAAGATCAGGTTTCATCAAGAACCATTTCATACTTATTATCCAAGTGTCAACTTCCCTAACAAAGATTCATCCATTGAATTTAAGACCCTTTTCACTTTATTTAGTTTATAGGTAATTCCATTTAAGATTTGATGTGTGTCACCACTATCATGAGCTCCCCTAGTGGATTATATTCCATGTAATATATTGGTATTTCTATCTTCCTAAACATTATGTTCATAATCACACTCATGCAATTATTTTATCATATTCCTTAATTTTTCCCTAGAGGCATCCTATCATTGAGTCCATTGAGCACTACACGTATTTCCAAGTCAATGGGTATCAAAATTACATCTTATCTATCTATCAAAGATCCCCCAGGTAGCAAAACTTAACTATAAGGTTTTTGCTCTTTTCCTCATATAGTTTGAACATGGTAGATATTTTATACCTACAATTAAAAGAGAAAATATGGTCATGTTAATTGTATGATGATAAATCATTCCAATAAGAAATCCAATTTTTTTTTAACATAGCGTAATAGAAAGCATGGTTGGTCAAAAAGGTCAAAATTTTTAAACCATGATTTAATACAAACATGTAGCACCCTCATGTGTTACTCAAAACCTAGTTACACAACTTTTATTATTGAAAATAAAACATGATAACATAATAATATAGAGGTACACATGTTCACACACTAATATTTTTTCACAACTTTTTCATGAAATCAACCATAATCAATCCTATCAATTTAATGAGTGGGATAGTTGTGTTACAACTATGTTTAGTTACTGATTAAGGATGTATAATTTGTATTCATATATTCTACCCACTACCCATATGGTACATTTTATCTTTCTATTACATGAGGTCAATACACTATTTTATAAGAAATCTATTACATGCTTCCAAGGATAGGACATTATTTATGAATAGAACATAAAAAACATTTTTCCATAAAATATTTGAAGCTTCCTTATGAATATACACCCATTTTCCTAGTGGAAGTTATCTTGGAAGTGATAATATCCTATTAAATGGGAGTCACATTCATATACCTCTTTCCCAAAGACTTTCCTAATAATGCAAACTAAAATACCTATGACCATATTGCATCTAAAACCATAAGAACACAAACTTGACATGACTTCACATGTAGCATAAATACTTCCTCATCTTTGATATGGGTAAACACAAACAATATATTTTCTCTCTTTCCCATATATATTTGTGCACCCAACATTTGCACAAGATCTACATGTATATATATTTTATGGTAAGAATGTAAAATAAATATCCGACACCAATCCACTAAAACAACCATCTCCAACAAATAATGATGAACTAATATAATCATCAATGTCATACCCAACACACACATCCTTGTGATTAAGCTAAGATTTAGCATGAGTGTCAAAACCCACCCACTAGTTTCCCAAATCATTTCTCAAAAAGGGGAGATGATTGTCAAGCATGCCTACTATGTATTCTCTTTCCTTGAAAAGTGATAATAAGATTTAAAATTTACTCGTAAGACCATACAAAAAGGAAGTAGTTATGAGGGCCCTACCTAAGTAAAACCCCTATTTTTAGACAAGTAATAAATCAACAACCAATACAGTCCAACATGTAATATAGTATAAATTGAAGATCTTGACCAAAGTATATTTCTATTTATCAATGAAAAAAAAAGAAACTAGTATATTATATATTCCCTTTTACTAATCCTCTAATTTTGGTTTGGTACAAGGCTACTACTCTAACACTTCAATAGATGGCTTATTAATTCAGATCTAAGTGTGTTTTCACATGCATGCTTATCCTCTTATTTAATATAATATGTTATTGCATTCATGTACTTATATAGACAGATCTTTCATATAAAAGTGCTTCTATTGATCATTTTGGTTTTAATATATAAGATTTGATAATTTATATAAAACTAAGTGAGACCTTGTTTACATGAACAATTGATGGTTGAAGTAGACACTCCTCCCTCTCTACAAGATGAGACAGACATAAACATTGATACTACAATTCTATTTGTACAGGAAATAACAGAGGTATATATTAGTTCTTGTAATTTTGAATTGTAAAAAAAGACTTGTTTTAATAATTTTAGTACATGTAAATGGGGAAAATATAATTTATGTAAATGTATTGTATATGCAAGGTAGTCCTATGACAACTGATATTCTCAATAAAATAGTGATTGGGGAATAAAATAGTGATTGGGGCAACTTCTCATGTTCCTCCCATATTTGAGATGTCTATTTAGATAGGTGATCCTACCATTGACTTGTTTGAGCATGAAAAATATATTGAGAAGGATCATAAGCTTGCAGTAAGTGCACATGTTTAAATGATTTTTATTTTAGTTTAAAATTAATTTCTTAACAATTATTTGAATGTATTTTATGTTAATTTCATAATAATTCTTATACTTGAACATGCTCAGTTGTAATATAGCTATGAGTGTAGGACCCACAGTCAGACCTTGGAGTAATCTAATGAATTAGAGGGGTCTCCATCTACTAGCAAGGCATCCTAAGAAGATTCTTCTTTGAGGAAGGTAAAGAGAGGGAGACTATTTGATGAATAGGATGTCTTACACATGAGATGTACTTTTTTGTATGCCTATATGGCCATTGATGCATTTTTGGCATTGTATATATGCATATTATGTTCAACCAACATTAGATACTATATTGGTAGATGTAATGTTTTGTATGCTTATCATGAAAATCTATATATTTTTTACATTAGATACATGTGCCTATATTGTATGCCTATCATGGCAATCTATCTAATTTATATTCAATTTATATTTCATTATGTGTTATTATATAGTATTATTTTGATCTTCCGAATTATTATCTATCAGATCTTGTATTTAATGTTGTACCCAAAAATTAATCTTTTCAATGCTATAAATCTTGGATCTCCCATATTTTTTTAAATTAAAGTATTTATTTCATTATGTGTAGTGGAAATAACTAATGACACTCTTATCACTTGGGATTAATGGATTTATTATCTCTCTAACTACTTGTATACTTTGGAGACACTTATTTGTGTCATTATACCTATTACAAACCTCTCACATTCATTGTCTAACTCATTTCATACATTCTATTCAAAAACATCCTCTCACTCTTTCAGTATCTTCTCACTAGGCAATCCTCTTAGGTTTCAAGTACCAAAACGTGATATAGGTCTCAAAGATTCAATATTATATCATATATGCTCTTACATGGTAAAATGACACCTAACTTAACCTATTAAAAGATCTCAAACACACTTCAACATTCAATTCCACATATAGGTCACAACAAGGCATAATAAGGCACCCTATGGGCCTATGATAGTAACATGTAGTATTAGTTCAATTTAAAATCTCTCATGCATATTATAAGAGATAAAAAACCTCCTTTTTTAATGGGAACATCTTCCAAGTCCATATATTGAATGGAATACTTGACAAGATTAAGAAATAATTATTACTTCCCTTTGTAATGTGACTGTTAACCCAAAACAGGGTATAAACAGGGTTTATTTTTTATAGAGGACTATATGTTGATTCTTTACCATTATATTTTATATAAAAAAAATTAACCTTCCACCTCAATGATAATTCTCAATCTATATACCATTATCTACACCTAAGTCATACTCCATGATAAATAGCCATTTACTTTAATATTGGACTATCATAGACAAAACAAGGTATATGGGTATATGTCTTACTCATTTATATATAGGTTCAACACACTAAAAATTAATATCATGATTAATCACAACTTACTAACTTGGTATAATCACTCCAAGATCCTTTCCTTGATTATGACCTACAGTCACTTCTTAGTTACTACCTATAGTCATTCATCCACCAAAAACCTTACACAAATGAAAACATATTCATGGCCTCAAAGACCTTCAAGGATAATATGAAACTAATGTAATCACATAAACTGAATGGATAATCCACAACAAGTCACTTTTTAGGTTAATAGGTCAATTACTCAATTACTCAATACCACCTAATAGGTTAATAGTTAAATAGGTCAATTACCACCTAATAGTTCAATAGGTCAATAGATAAAAGTTTTTAATAGGTCAATTAATCAATACCACATAATAATTCAATAGGTAAATTAAAACCTAATATGTCAATAGGTTAATAGGTCAATAGGTCAAAGTTGTAAAAGTTGTCAAAATTGTCAAAGTTGTAAACTTTGTCAAAGTTATCAATAGGTCGAAGTTGTCAAAGTTTTAAAAATTGTCAAAATTGTAAAAGTTTTCAAAATTATAAAAGTTTTCAAAAATTTTAAAGTATTCAATAGGTCAATTAATCATTAAGTTTCTAGGTCTTTAGTTTAAGTTGTCAAGGTTGTCAAAATTGTCAAAATTGTCAAAGTTGTCAAAGTTCAAGTTATGGTTGCACAACTCTAGTTCTAATGCTTACTAAGTGAAAAATGACACCTAAAAAACATTTAAGTGGGTGAATAACATCTAGGAATAGGTTATTTGACTCCCATAAGTCTCGATCAACAAACCCACGACCCATTTCAACCTCAAGTACACCATTCCCAATACAAGAAAAATGCAATTTTAAGGCTAATTTTAAACATGCATAAAATGAAAACTATAAGTCATTTAAATGAACCATAAGATATATATAATACATATAATCACACATTATATATCTCAGGTGGAAGATTTGAGATCAATCTATTAGACAAGTTGCAGTGATGGTTCCAAAAATGCAAGTTTTGTTAGTGAGCAAACAACTTCTTGAGCTTCAATTGCCATTTCTACCTCTGAGACCTACACCTATGAATCTACTGATTTGATCATGTAAATATAATAAAATTAAATTTTATCACACCACCATGACATTTAGATCCACTTGAAAGTGCATTTTCACTATCGTCCCAAAGAGCAGAAACACTGACAACAAATATTGTCAAAGTTCAAGTTGTGGTTGCAGAACTTTGATTTTGATGCTTCCTGAGTGAGAAATGACACCACAAACACATCTGAAGGGGGGGAGGTTAAAATATAAACTATTTTATTGACCTATCTGTAGACACCAAAATTGTGTCGACTCCCTTTGGTCCCCTTCACACTTTATTAATTTAAAATTAAATACTTATTTTAAATTAATGACACCTCACCTTGGACACCTCACCTTGGACACCTCACCCTTAGACCATTTCTCACCCTATGAGTCACCCATGACCTATTCTTACTCATTCCTAACCTCCTAACGAACTTTCATGCATAATAACCCTATCATTTGACTGTTCTCCAACAGTAGAAGCACTTGGCGGATGGAGAATGGGTTGTTAAGCCCTTTTACCAGTTTTCTAGCTGCCGACATCGGTCAAATATCGGCTGATGCCGGTAGAATTACCGATGTCAATTACATAAAACAAATTCTAACATTGAGTTATGGGCTCTTGGACTCTGAAATCAACTTCCTCTCTCTCTCTCTCTGTCTCTCTGTCTCTCTCTCTCTCTCTCACCTCTAGACCCTTGGACATCGACGACAGTCTGAGACCAAGCATCAGAGTTCAACTAATGCTCTCCAGGCTCTAGAATCTCTGCATAAATTGCTCCAGATTAGACTGAAGCATTGCACGGGGACCTACCATAACAGGAATAAGCGTTCAAACACTTCTGGTTCTTCACCAAGCAAGAGCTAGGTATTCTTCTATCTTTCATTTCAATATTTAGAATACATTAGTAATTAGTTTCTATTTACTATTTCTAAAAACTATTGTCCAGACCCGACTTGACTTCTTCCTGGAGAGGTTGAAAAGCCTTCCTCTTACCCTTACCTCTTTTGACAACCTATCCTCTACTTTGCCCTTTTATGGGCCTTATTCATCTTCCTGCAACCCTGCACAGACCTTTTATCCCCACAGAGTCCCTCTATTGATCACAAACATAACCCGAGAACCCGTCTAAGGCCCATTGCCCCTACCAACGCCAGCAGCCTAACCGACGTCGGCAACATTGACCAACCAATGACAGTAGGACTACCGACGTCGGTGACTGTGACAGACAAATTCCAGGAATCAGGTACACATTATCTATTTCTCTTTCTTTAAGTCATTATTATTTATTTATCCAACACTCTTTTTATCAAAAAGTGGACTGTCATCCCTTAAGGTAGCTTTTACGTTTTCGAAACTGAGCATGTGCTTGGCAGTCCACCATATATCTAACATTTTTTGTGTTTAAGTCTTATTCTTTCTACTGGTGTCTTCCTCCACAGCCAAAGAGGAGCTCCTTCAATTGCTTGGATACAGTGCGCAACTTAATTCGGGTATCATCTAACCCCTGACCCTTAACTTTAGTTTCTTATTTCTTCTGAATATATAAATTGCAAAAAATGAGTAGAAACATTCTGGCATGCCCGGTGGGACCCTTGGAGTTTTCCTTGGGTTTATCCTTTTTCTTTTAAAAGCAAACTTTTCATATAGATGCATTAGATTCTCTTCTTGCATCCTTCCTCTTCTTTCTTTTTATTTCAAAAAGACACCATTAGCACAAGTTAAAAAGAACATCTTTTGTTTTTCTTCTTATCATTTCTTACCTACATCTTAGAGTAGTGAAAATTTATGCTCTTAACCTCTTCTCAATTGTTTTCATCTGAACAAACAAAACATTTCAATTTGGGTTAAAAATAATTGCATTTCATTGTTGCTTGAATGCATATTTAGCTCATCTAGTAATTAAAACACATTATGAATAAATCGTAGTGCACATATGTTACACATCCAGACCACTATCAAAAATCAAACATCTAAACATACCTGAGACAAGGCCTGACTAGGATTTCACCACCTAGCGGATACCTTACCCTTCCTGGCGATCCTACTTGGACTTCACAACCAAGGGGAGGACCCACTCTGTTCTCTGACAAAGTATAAACTATAGGTGAAGTATATATTGGCTAAGTGGCCCAGCTCGGATTTGGGTTCGTGAAGTGAAGGGAGCAAGCCCCAGCACCAAGCCACGTACGGAACCTAACACAGACTTTTGAGCACCAAAACTTAACTCGAAACTAACCTTAGACTTCCTCTTTAGGACCCATTCTAAAAGCCCAATTCCAAAACATATTCTTCTAAGGCATAAGCCACCACAACTCTAAAATTTATTCCTAGGAATTTAACGTTTAGAGGTTGCTTTCCATCATCTATTTTTCTATTTTTATCTATTTTTTTTGAGCTGGTAAGGATGCATTATTCTAAGGTCTTAAACAACTCAGAATTTCTTTTTCTTCCAAAAACTTTTAGTTTTTTGAGTTTCTGGAAACAGACACTGACATCGGTTTTCCAACCGATGTCAGCAACTTATCTTCACCAACATTAGTTTTTCAACCAATGTCGGCAACATTTCATAACCGACATCAGTTTTTCCATCGACGTCGGTCACTTTCAACAAATTTTATTTCAAAATAGCAAGCTTAAAACTCAACTTTCTTGCTGTCAAACATAACTTTTTGGTTTTCTAAAACTGAAACACATAGTTTCTGGAACCTAGACCCTTTTCATCTTAATGGTTTTGACACGCAGTCAAGCCAAATCCCTTATTGACCACGTGAGGCAACAACCATTTCCACCTTCGCCCTTTATAACAAGTCCCCAAATGGATTATACTTCAGACATTAAGTGTACTCCTATCCATCTAACCCCAAATCAACCGCCTATTGTTCCCATAGGGGATCAAGACTTTGAGAGATTCCTTGACCGCAATGTCAAGGCTCTCCAACACTATCTCGCTAGAAGCCAAATGTGAGACCCTTCAGGTAACCCAACTTATGGGATGCCAACTTCCTCGGGTGAAGCGACAGCGATATCAACAGCGTTTTCTACCCAGCTTTTGACCAATCAGGCCACTACCTCAACTATTAACCCAACCATGACCAATGTCCAAGATTTGGCCTCCCCATCTATTTTTGGACCTACCTCCATTGGGATTTCTGTACCCCCTCAACCACAAACAATTTAACCAAGTTTGACACCTTGCCAAAACTTGATTGTCTCTACCCCACACACTCTTGCGCCTATAAATACAAGAGTGACTACCTACCCTTTTACTAGTATTTTCGCCATCCAACCACCCTTGGTGACATCCAGTCAATTTTTGCCCTCCAACTTCACGGCACAAGCCCCCTTGACCTCAACATCAGTCCCTATGATGAACTACCAATATGTTGCACCTATATAAATGCAACCAAGTACATCATATGCCCCTCCTAATGCCTTTCAGGTACCTTACAACTTAGGGGGTGCCCCTCATGCCAATCCGTCATCCGATCTCATTAAGATGTTGATGGATAAGATGTCTAACTTCAAGATGTCTCTTTCCAGTTCAAGCAATGTTCTTTCATATGAACAAATATGCAACGAACCCATTCACCCTTTGGTGCCCATTCGACCATATCCTAGCCAGTGGGAACTTCCTAAATTTACTCACTTTCAGAGTAAAGAGGACCCGCAACAACATCTACGAGTGTTTAGACACGCTTGTTACCTTATAGCACACAATGATGCGTTACTACTGCGCACATTCCCCATGTCACTTTCAGGGGCCACCCTTGATTGGTATAGTTCCATTACTAGTCATTCTCTTTTTACCTTCACTTAACTAGCCCAACTATTCCTTGACCATTTCTCAATTAACATCACTAAGAAGGTCTCTATTACAGACCTATATTCTATTAGACAATTCAACGATGAGTCAATAGCTAACTTCGTCACCCATTGGAGAGGTTTGATTAACCAACTCTCCTTTTCATTACCTCAACCTAAGCTCATTGAGCTCTTTTCAAGAGCATGTGTCAAGCACATATCATCTACTTTGCGGGTTCAAACATTTCGCACATTTGATGAAGCTTTCACCATGGTCCGAAAGCTTGAACTCCGCACAGTCGAATAAGAAAGAGTCACATTGCATAGTAAAAATACCAACGCAAATTCCAATGACCCTTCTTCATCGAAACCTTCTTCTTCCCACTCCAATTCCAAGGGGTTGGCAAATGCTGTGGTCATAATATCACCATCCTCTACCACAACCAACCAATCTGACCCTTCCACATCACAAAGCATCACCAAACAATTCCAACAATGGTATATACAGCATTATTACACTCTAATAGGAGAATCATACACTTCCATTTTGGATAAACTAGTCAAGCAGGGGATCCTCAATCTCCCTCAAATTTGACCCCCCCAATTTGACCCCTCAAAAGCTATCCCTGCATGGTATAGGGAAAATGACTTTTGTAAATATCATCGTGTCAAGGGTCATGACATAGACAATTGTAAAACCTTTAAAAACATCATTCAAGACATGTTAGACAAGGAGGATCTTGTTTTGGATAACCCAAATGCATCGGCTAACCAAAACATGGATGTCTTTAGGCAACCATTCCCTAACCATCCCCCAAGTCAACATAACATTCAGACCATGGCCGATGACCTTCGTGAGCATAATATATGCACGGTCGACATGGTTTCTCCTTTCATTCCTGACCAACCTATCCCACAGTCTGAAGAGGTTAGTCAACCTATTTTGACACCATAGGTAGAAGAGCCTTCTTTTCCTATTTGTCCTCCATAGGTGGAGGATAGTCCTCCATCCAGCCCCCTTTCACACGTAGGAGAAGAGTCTACTTTGACCTCTCCCATATTGGAGGATGCCTTGATAGCACCAATGCCGGCTGCTTCACCCTCATCCTTCTTATCATCAATGGGGGATAATATTTTCCCTGCTCCTCAACCACACACGAAAGACATGATCGTCCCTACACTCTATCCTCTCAAAGAGCCACATTCTCTAATCCCTTCTCCGCTGAGAGAGGAACTAGCCACCTCACCCACTTCGACCGAAGAATATCCGGTGAAGGTAGATTTGAACCTCACCCCGCATAATAGTGGTCTTCACACCAAATTAAAGAAGGCTACTAAACCACATTGGAGAACTCCTCCCTCACCATCACCATTGCCCTCTATTTTGGGCCCACACCCTTCTACCTTAATAGGAGTGCTTCCTACTCCAACACCTCACAGAGGCAATTTTCCTCCATCACTCCCTTTACCCATCAAAAACATACTTTCTCCAAAACATTCGGCACCTCTCACCAAGTAAGTGCCATCTACACATATGACCACACCACCAACTAAACATATGGTACGACAAACTCCTCTTACAACTCCTAAACAGAAGTTGTCAACACCTACTACAACAAAGAGTGCAGACCCATTAAGGGGGTCTTATGCTTCGATGTTATGCCAATTGTTGCAGTCTTCTAGCATCACTCTCCCACCTATTAAACCATATCAACCTCTCAGACCAAAACCAACTTGGTTCAACGACTCTAAAATCTACTAGTATCATCGCACACTTGGGCATGATACTGAGCATTATTGTGCCCTTAAGGTTGCCATTCACCAACACTTGAAAAAGGACACCCCTCACATTGGGGATTCTTTTGACCACTTTTTTGACAAATCACCGACACCAACCCATACCTCTCAAACCTCTTCACCTAAATTGGGATCCCAATGCAAGACTATGGTCCCTTTACCACCTTCCACTCCTTTATTCGAAATCAACACTGTTAATGTGGCTACTAGGCCCTAAATCGTGAAAGATAAAGGAAAAGACCAGACTTCTACATCTTTGACATATCCATTATTCATCAAGACCTCTAAACCAACACAACCCAAGATTTCTATCTTGGCCTCATCTCAACCAATATCTCTAGGGGAAATTCCTCCTAACCTCTCTAGTCCACATGACGTTTGGTATAAACGACTTGTAGACTACTTGACATATTCTATCATACCACCTAATCTCTCTATCAATAAACGGTGGGCTTTTATCAAGAGTACTACTCGCTACACCATGCTAGGGGGGTCTTCTCTACAAATGAGGTCTCGATGGCCTCTTTATCCAATGCCAACAACATACTAACCAACTTCACATCCAACATCGACCACAACATGCCTACAACCATAATTTGAAAGAGTGAGATTTCAAAGTCAGAGATCTCATCCTTAAAGACAACCAACACGTGACCAATATGGAATGAAGCGAACAGGGTAAGTTTGCTCCTAATTGACTCAGACCTTACATCATAATGCACAAGCATGGATCAAGTACTTATCATCTATCTTCTCTTGAAGGCTGACCAGAACCTAAGCCCCTTAATGCCTTACATCTATGACCAATCTACTATTAGTCAAGTAATCATTCACTTGACATTTAACTTGAGCTCGTCCCTTGAGCAACCCCCATCGTCATCATTCATATTCCTTTCAACCCTTTTTCCTACATTAGTCAACCCTTTTGTCAAGCATGAATGCTTTGTCCTAATAAAAGGGAAACCCCCAAATCTCTATAGTCAAGTCCATGATCAAAATTCCAATCAAAAATCAAACATAAAAATGGGATACATATTCCAAGGTCATAAACTATCAATGTAGACTGCTCCCTCGAAGGACAACTGCATCATTATTGCTATAATTACTAGACTACTCCCTTGAAGGACCACTATTCAAAGACACCCAAACATACAAAGCAAGATATAGACCACACCCTCAAAGGATGGCTATGCCTAACATATTGCTACATACACAACACCCTCTCAGAAGCTTCTCACATCGATTAGCTTTAACATGACCACAAAACACAACAATATCCCCAAGTGGACTTCTCGCATTGATCAGTCTACCATAAAAAAAATAATAAATAATGACTGACAAATTATTTAAGTCATGGACTTGCCTATAGTTGTTCTCAGGGTCACCTATAAAAGGGGCAAAGTTATCCCTGCTAAAAAGGGTTACGCTACCTTCTCATATCACATAATCATACCCATCACCTCAACATACTCAAGAGATTTTGAGCTCACTTAACGTCAAGTGATTCAAATACTTCTCTAACACAAACCAATGGTCAACGACGTAATGCATGACTGGGGCTTTTGTTTCCAAAAGCCTTATTTATGCTATCATTATGGTCCTTGTCAATGAAATAGCAATGCGCCTTTCACTTCTTATACATCTTGGTCACATACAACCAAATCAAACCAAACCAAACCAAACCAAACCCAAACATTTTTAACCATTAACATGACCTCATGATTTATTTAATATAAATAACAATTTGTATTATATGAAGCATCATAGCCCATACACACTAGTTTTTATGGACAACAATACACATGGAAACCATCGACCACACACAATTTATGTCAAGCATACACCATTACCAATATGGAAACTTGCTGAAGCATAAATATACTCATTTCATTTTTAGCATACATCCATCACCAATATGGAAAATTGCTAGGGATGAAAAACTACATAACCAATGTTATAGAATACACCATTACAATATGGAAAAGGCTATAACATCATCTCATTTCATTTTTAGCATACACCATCACCAATATGGAAAATTGCTAGGGGTGAAAAACCAAATAACCAATGTTACAGAATACACCATCACATAATATGGAAAAGGCTGTAACATCATCATACATTCATCATTTCAAGCATGTACCATCACATATATGGGAAATGCTAACAACACTAACCTGACCAAAACAATTATCAACCACTTTAACTCTTCTTCAGAACTACATTGGCCTGAGACCCTTAAAATAGGGGCTATGTAGGCAACACTCAGTCTTTTGAGGTTAGCTCGGCCATTTGCCCATTCGCCTCCCTAAAGACGATGGCCTTTCATCCATTCGTTCGTTCGTCTACCTAACGGACCAACCATATAACCTTTTAATCATGACTTAACCTAGTCAAACCCAATCCATAACTGACCCTCTTCTTCCCTTTTGGGGAGAACTACATTGGCCTGAAGCCCTTAAAATAGGGGCTATGTAGGTAGCACTCAGTTGACATGGTGTCTTTTAGGGTTAGCTCAACCATTTGCTTGATTGTCTCCCTAATGACATCGGCCATTTCGTTCATTTGTCTTCTTGATGGACCAACCATATAACCTTTAACCATGACTTAACCTAGTACAAAATCATGACCAAACAACTAACCCTGACACTGTAGAAGTCATCTTTGACTTCTCATGGGGCACATTGGAGATCACATACATCTCCCTGACCACAACAAACAACCCTTGAGATCACTTATATCTCAACCCGACTCGATCAATGACCTTAGAGATCGTGACTATCTCCTTAAACCATGACCACTTTTTTGAGACAACTTTGCCTTAGTTGTATTGATTGCATGTATGCTACCTCACGAATAGTTATCAAAATTATATGCACCCCACATTACGACCCTCACAAGTATCTAATCGTGCCCAAGTTGATCCCCATTACTTGTGACATTTTCATGTTTTTCAGGAGCACTTCCTAAGCCTAGGATACTTGGAACACGATGACCATTGGAGCTACAGCTTTGTTCATTTAACCCAATCAGCTACAACTAAAAGTTGGGGACCAATTACTTTGATTTTAGCACTCCTTGACCTTACCTATGACAATTTGACCTACCTATCACGTGAAGTGGTATACACACAATCACACCTATTGCAATGTTCACACTCTAACTTCACCATACCCATCCACTGTCTATCAAATTGGCACTCGATATCAAGTTACCTTCCCTCGACTCCCACTTTGAGGGGGAATACTTCATCCCACACTTGGGGCGACCTACACCTTATCCCATACCTGGGGCAACTTTCTCCTATTTTTGTCTTGCAGTTTGTCAAGAACAACCAACAAGACAAAAAGGGGCAAATGTAGAAACCAAAATTGTGTCAACTCCCCTTGGTCCCCTTCACACTTTATTAATTTAAAATAAAGTACTTATTTTAAATTAACGACACCTCACCTTGGACACCTCACCTTTGACACCTGCCCTTAGACCATTTCTCACCCTATGAGTCACCCATGACCTATTCTTACTCATTCCTAACCTCCTAACTAACTCTCGTGCATAATAACCCTGTCATTTGACCATTCTCCAATGGTAAAAGCACTTGGCAGATGGAGAATGGGCTGTTAAGCCCTTTTACCAGTTCTCTAGCCACTAACATTAGTCAACTATCGGCCGACGCCGGTGGAATCACCGATGTCAGTTACATAAACTGACTTCTAACATTGAGTTATGGGCTCTTAGACTCTCGAATCAACTTCCTCTTAAACTCTCTCTCTCTCTCTCTCTCACCTCCAGACTCTTCGACATCGACAAAACTCTGAGACCAAGCATCAGAGTTCAACTAACGCTCTCCAAGCTCCAGAAACTCTGTAGAAATTGCTCCAAATTAGACTGAAGCATTGCACGGGGACCTGCCGTAACAGGAATAAGCATTCAAACACTTCTGGTTCTTCACCAAGCAAGAGCTAAGTATTATTTTATCTTTCATTTCAGTATTTAGAATACATTAGTAATTAGTTTCTATTTACTATTTCTAAAAACTATTGTCCAGACTTGACCTAACTTCTTCTTGGAGAGGCTGAAAAGCCTTCCTCTTACCCTTACCTCTTTTGACAACCTATCCTCTACCTTTGCCCTTTTGTGGGCCTTATTCATCTTTCTGCAACCCTGGACAGAACTTTTATCCCCATAGAGTCCCTCTGTTGATCATGGACATAACCTAGGAACCGTCCAAGGCCCATTGCCCCTACCGATGTCGACAACCTAACCGACGTCGACAACATTGACCAATCGACAATGGCAGGACTACTGACATCAGTGACTATGATAGATAGATTGTAAGAATCAGGTATGCATTATCTATTTATCTTTCTTTAAGTCATTATTATTTCTTTATCCGATAATATTTTTATCAAAAAGTGGACTGTCATCTCTTAAGGTAGCTTTTATGCTTTTGGGACTGAGCATGTGCTTGGCAGTCCACCATATATCTATCTAACATTTTCTGTGTTTAAGTCTTATTCTTTCTATAGGCGTCTTCCTCCATATCCAAAGAGGAGCTCCTTCAATCACTTGGATATGGTGTGAAACTTAATCTGAGTATCATCTAACCCCTGACCCTTAACTTTAGTTTCTTATTTATTCTAAATATATAACTTTAGTTTCTACTCATTTTTTGTAATTTATATATTCAGAAGAAATAAGAAACTAAAGTTAAGGGTCAGGAGTTAGATGATACCCGGATTAAGTTGTGCACCGTATCTAAGTGATTGAAGGAGCTCCTCTTTGGCTATGGAGGAAGACACCTATAGAAAGAATAAGACTTAAACACAAAAAATGTTAGATAGATATATGGTGGACTACTAAGCACATGCTCGATCTTGGAAGCATAAAAGCTACCTTAAGGGATGACAGTCCACTTTTTGATAAAAAGAGTGTCGAATAAAGAAATAATAATGACTTAAAGAAAGAGAAATAGATAACGTGTACCTAATTCCTACAATCTATCTATCATAGTCACCGATGTCGATAGTCCTACCATCGTTGGGTGGTCAATGTTGTCGACGTCAGTTAGGCTGCCAGTGTCGGTAGGGGCAATGGGCCTTAGACGGGTTCTCGGGTTATGTCCGTGATCAATAGAGGGACTCTGTGGGGATAAAAGGTCTGTGCAGGGTTGTAGGAAGATGAATAAGGCCCAAAAAAGGGAAAAGGTAGAGGATAGGTTGTCAAAAGAGGTAAGGGTAAGAGGAAGGCTTTTCAGCCTCTCTAGGAAGAAGTTAGGTCAGGTCTGGACAATAGTTTTTAGAAATAGTAAATAAAAACTAATTACTAATGTATTCTAAATACTAAAATGAAAGATAGAATAATACTTAGCTCTTGCTTGGTGAAGAACCAGAAGTGTTTGATCACTTATTCCTATTACGGTAGGTCCCCGTGCAATGCTTCAATCTAATCTGGAGCAATTTTTGTAGAGTTTCTAGAGCCTAGAGAGTGTTAGTTGAACTCTGATGCTTGGTCTCAGAGTGCCATCGATGTCCAAGAGTCTGGAGGTGAGAGAGAGAGAGAGTCCAAGAGGAAGTCGATTCGAGAGTCCAAGAGCCTGTAACTCAACATTAGAAGTCAGTTTATGTAATTGATGTCGGTGATTCTGCCGGTGTTGACCGACAGTTGACTGACTTCGATGGCTAGAGAACTAGTAAAAGGGCTTAATATCCCATTCTCCATCCACCAAGTGCTTCTGCCATTGGAGAACGGTCAAATGATGGGGTTATTACACATGAGAGTTAGTTAGAAGTTTGGAATAGGTCTTAGGTAGTTATGATATGAAGGACTTAGTCATGGGGTGAGTCATAGGGTAAGAAACAGTCTTTGGTGAGGTGTCGAGGTGAGGGGATGATTAATTTAAAATAGATAATTTATTTTAAATTAATATAGTGTGGGTTAGGAGATGTTGGACCAAAGGGTGGGTGGACAAAATATTGGTGTCTACACTATCATTATGCCCAATCAAGAAATTCACCACCCATTCTGGCCTTAAGAAACCCTTCCCAATACAAGAAAAATGCAATTTTTTAGCCTAAGTTCAAACATGCATAAAATGAAAAATGTAATTCATTTACATGAACCATCAGATCCATATCATACCTACTTAATCCACCTAATTTCACCTTGGATAACTTAGGTGGAATATTTAATATCAATCCATTAGACAAGTTACAATGATGGGTCTAAAAATGCAAGTTTTTGTCAGTGAATAAGTAAATGCTTGAACTCCAACTAGCATTTTTACCTTTGAGATCTCCACCTATTAATATATAACTTTGATAACATATATATAGGAAAATTATATGTCATCACATAGCCATGACATTTGAATCCACTTGAAAATGAATTTTTACTACCATTTCAGAGAGTAGAAACACTGACAACAAATGTTGTCAAAGTTCAAGTTGTGGTTGTAGAACTTTGATTCTAATGCTTCCTGAGTAAAAAAAAACACTAATAACACATTTGAGGATGGTTAGATAACATCTAGTACTAGGTTTTTGGCCTATTTTTAGGTCTAATTGATAAACCCACCATCCATTCTAGTCTCAAGAACACCCTTCATAATATAAGAGAAATGTAAATTTTTAGCCTAAGTTCAAACACACATAAAATGAAGACTATAAGTCATTTACATAAATAGTTAAATCCCTACTATACCTGTTTAATCCATCTAATTAAACCTCAGATCAATCAAGTGGAAGCTTTAATATCAATCCATTATACAAGTTGCAATGATGGGTCTAAAAATGCAAGTTTTTGTCAGTGAATAAGCAACTTCTTGAGCTCCAACTAGAATTTATACCTCTGCAACCTCCACCTATGAATCTATCTCTTTGATCACATCTAGATAGATAAATTACATGTTATTATTTCATGTAAAATTTCACTTAAGTTCTAAGAAAGAGATAAAATAAACTTGATATGGGTGTGGTTAGAAAACTTGTTTGGTTGTGCGTGTGTTGAATTAGAAGATTGTGACGAGCTCAACTTTGGCTTGGAAGGAAGACCTATAGATAAGAAAGAATTAAAACAAACTTGTTTGTTAGACAAATAGTTGGGTGGATTGCCTAGTGATAGCTATTTCTAAAAAATGAGAGATTCTTTAGGGACTATCAATCCACACATTTCAAATAATTAAGTTGATAAAACTAGAAAGAAGGTACTTGCATTAATTAAAGAAGATTACTAAAACTAAACACAAGAATGCTTGTTAATAAAATAGACTAGATGTGATCAAATTAGTGATAAACTAATTAATACTAGTGTTAAAGGGTTGGGGTATGCTTCAAAAAATATGAAAGAGGTCTATGAGTGGTCAGAAACACAAAAAAAATAGATTTGATTGGGTGTAGGTGGGTGAAAATAGGTTGCTAATTTTTACTGGCATAGGTGACCATTGATGATTGGGGTGATCATCAGGGGTTATTTTTGACCATCGATGATTGAATGTGGAATTCTAGGTTTGACAAATAGATGAATGACAAGATTTCATAGATGGATTTCAAGAGCTGGGCAAGGGTTGGATTGATTATGAAATGGAATTAAGGCACATGAATGTTGATAAATAAATACATGTCGTACCAAAAGTTAGTTGGGTAGTGGTTGATCCATCTAGGCTATTGGTGGAAGTTGGCTTGATTCTTGAAAAGTAATGATACCTGAGAGCTTGGTTGAGAGCTGATGATAAGTTGGATCTTAATAAGATGGTTGATAATGTTTGATAATGATGATGATACTGATTGACTTACCTGACCTATAAAAGAAAAATCTTGAATGCTTGAGCTCTTGATAATTATTGTATATGCATTTAACCTCCTAGGTCTCTATCTCTTGTAGGCATAAGTAAGAGGTGGATGTAAAAGTGTAAGTGGGTCATCTAAATATAATTTATGCATGGAAAGGCTTGAAACATAAATTAGACAAGGTTATCTTTAGAAATGGGTTGGTGGAGCTTTCATTCTCTTGGCTAAAAGGTGGATCTTGACCATCAATGGTCAAGGGTTCCTGAAGTTGACTGTTGATGGCCACCCTAACCGTTGATGGTTAGGGTCCATAGGGATAGGGTCATAAAGGTTAGGGTTATTTAGTTAGGTATAATTGAGTGTAGATTGGTTAGTTTAGGCTTGATAGGTGTAGGTAGGTCCTAAGGGGGTTTGAGGTTATTTTGACATTTAGAAGTGTAAGTGTGTGGATTTAAAATGTCTACATTTTACCCCTTTTTTGTATGGCTTTCATATACAAACTGTAAAACAAAAATGGAGTATGGGTCAAGGGTCTAGTTACATTGAGATTTGGTGAGGTGAAGCTAAAGTGGGTACAAGTTTGATAAGTGGTAAATGGTGAGTCGCGAGGTGGTGACACAAGGTCGGGTAATTGAGATGTAAACTTGCATATAAAATGTAACAAAAGGTGTGATAGCCAAGATCATGCATAGACTAGGTTGCCATAATTGGTAAAAATAAGGGTTGATGCTAAGAAGGATAAGTGATGAGTGAACTGCATGACTACCTATAGGCTTGGTGGCTAAGAACACTCATATATGCAAGTCTCCTAAGTAATTTTTGTGTTTTTGGTGGGTATTCAAGGTAGGAAGTGCTCTTGGGGAAAACACAAATGGGTCAAGTGTCATGGCTATTGTTATGCTGACTTATTACCCAATTAATTTCTAGATTTTTGAGTTTGATTAACATTAATTATCAACCTAAGGTGTTTATTATTTTAAAGGATGTTAGCACTACATATGCATTATTGATTTATAGATTAACTTGATTTACTAGTTTTAGTACAATGAACTTATGCTAAATTCACCAGATAGTTATACTATGAAGCTATTATAACAGAAATATAGAAATACAAAAATAATTAGCACTTATAAATCACATTTGCATTACACTTTATATAATCAAATTAATAATGAAATTAACTTACACAATACACTTAAACTAAAGAGGGTTAGGATCTTCACTATAACTCCTTTTGAGGGGGCCCTTTCTCATTCAAAAATGAGTTCTAATCCTTCTCAAAGAGACTTACAAAAGCTTCTAACAGAATCAACCTTCTCATTACTTAGATTTGTAGTAATTAAAGATTTCTACAAAATATTACATATTTAGAATGTAAATATTTCTAAAATTTTATTTCTCTATTATCATCTATCCAACTCTTAATCTAATCGAGGTTCTACCATTAAATATAGAAGGTAGTTTATTATATTTAACTAAAAACACTAAACTAGGGAAAGTACAAATACTTTAGGAACTGCCCTAATCAACCTTCAGGTGGTTAGTAACTGAAATTACTTGTTTGAGCCCTGACTAGGTTAAGGACAATATATACTATTTTGTTGTTTTACTTATTTTTATCTCCTTTCCATTGTCTTTGTCTTTTTCATCTTTGATAACACATCCAAGATTCTTTGTATGTGGGAAGTCCATACAATAGCTATGGAGGATCCTATTCAATCATCCACTTGGTTCCTAAGATAGTTAGATGTGCCCTTAATATTTGATCACAACAATAGTTCTATTTTGTGTAGTGGCTATGGGCTACTTGTAGGTGAAATCATGTAGTTGTTGCAGGAAAACTATAGGTGCAAATCAATAGTTGCTAAGGGAAACTTGTAGGTGGAAACAAATAGTTTCTGTAGACAACACTAGGTGGAAATTGATAGTTTCTATGGGAAACCTGTAAGTGGAAGCTAGTAGTTGCTATAGGCACGCTATAGATGGAATTTAGTAGTTACTATGGGTAACCTATAGGTGGAAGATAGTAGTTGCTATGGACAACCTGTAGGAGGAAGTATCTTTTGATACGTGCTTCTTTATAAGTGTTGTGCCCAAACAAGATTCCTATAGTATTATGTTACCTTTCAAATGTTTGTTAAATAAGGTTACACAAGTATAATTTAATCAAAGAAAAAACATCATTAATTCATAACACACACACACACACACACACACACACACACACACACACACACACACACACACACACACACACACACACATCAATGCACACATAAAATCATAACTTCATTCATTCATTTTCATGAGTCATGGATGGCTATGGAGATCTACATATAAAAATATATATACTAGGCATGGATGAGGGTATAAAATAAAGCAATTGGTGGCCTCATCACACCCCCATAATTAACCTCTTTCTTGACCTCGATAAAGCCTTGGCTGCATTTTGAAACCATAGATTTTTAAAAATCTAGGGGATCAGTGCAACCCATCCCTTCAAATATATAGAAACCTTTATCATCATCAATGTTCTTCCATCTTTTCTTCTCTACCTCTCTGTCAATTGGGACCTCTCCCTCCCAGTCAAGAATTGGGAACCAAAACATAGGTGGTTGAAACATCAACCCCAGCTATTTTATCCTTCTCCTCATGACAAGCTCAATATACATGTATACCCTATGTATGGCTTCCTTAAGGTTTTGAGGGGAATAGGGTTCTTTTCTTTTTAAAAAATCAGAGAGTTTTGCCCATCTATGAGAACAAGAAATGATTTTTTTTCCATCTCCCTCCATAAGACTCAAGTAGTTATTCTTAACCTCTACTTATTTCCTTATGACCCATGCTTGTGGAGTGCCTAAGTTTATGAAGGAGATCCATTCTTTTATTATAGCTTTTGGATTAGTTGATTCACCCCTAATCATTAGGGTAACTTATTTTTCTTTTTCTTGATACTCTTCCACCTACTTTTTTCCTCTTGTTTCAATAAGGATATATGAAGTAAATGCATTCAGTTGGACATCCCCCAAGTATAAATTTGGATTCCAATTTGTATCATTGGGTAAAACATACTAGTGTATGTAAAAATCACTTAACTGTGCTTGGAGATCAAGGTTAACATGTCTATAAACTTCAAATAAAGATTTAGGGTCACAAACCATGTAGGACTGATCATTATGGATCCTATCATATTTGAATTTAAGTCATGTTTCTTGTAAGTAGACAACATACACCCTAGAAGGTGATCTGCACTCCATTAATAATTTAGTGGTTTCATGTATTTTAGTAATCTTTCCTTTCAAATAATTCATCCTAGTTTCAACCATTTCCAATCTTTCTTTTAAGTCATCTTGATTCTCTCATATTTCAACATATACCTTAAATCTTTGTACCAACTCCTTATGTTAAGTTTCATCATCACTAAATTTTTATTTAAGAAAATTTAGGAGGTCATTAGTTTCTACATGCATATCAGCTGAAATATCTACATTAATTAATTCCTCTACTGTAGGTATATTTGAATTGGTCAATAGAGGAGAAAATTTATTGTAAAAAAGTACCCAACCTAGAGCATTATCTTTTGTAGGTGCCTCTGAGGGTATACTAATGTTATCTATGGGTAAGGTTCCTCCAATGAGTTTTTTATAGGTTCCTCTAAGGAAGTTACCATAGGTTCCTCCAATAACCTTTCTTTTTCCATAGATGGTTCTACAAATTTTACTACCCCATAAGTGTTTCCAAGCCTCTCTTGCCTTTCAACTCTTTTATCTCGTTCCTCGACCTATATATTTATTTCATGGCTTGTTCCAAGGTTTGGAACTCCTAGTCATGAGGAAATACTTTTTTTTTTGTTTCTTCTTCCACAATCTTTTCTTTAATCAATTCTTCTTTTATAGGCTAATCTATCATTCTTAGATCTTCTTCTATGTACCCAATTTGTTTGAGGAGATCGATGTCTTCCTTAGTGAATATGGGTGGCTTAGGTGACTATACTTCTTCTTCCTTGGTAGATTCTTCTTCAATAAACCATTTTACAATCTTGAACCATCAAAGGTCTTTTGAATCTTGGATTCTTTTCTTTCTTTTTCATCCTCACTGATGTCTATGGGTGAGGAGGCTAGGGTTGTTTTCTATTTCTTAATTCTATGATATCTCCTAGGAGGAGGTCTCTTTATTCTTGATTTAGAGGGTTTATTTTCTTTAGTTTTATCTTCTTTTTAGGACGGGTGGCTATTGGAACCTGTTATTCCTATGTAGTAGTTGATGGAAGAAACTCTTCCCCTAAAGAAGCCATGGTGGAAGAATCAATCCTTAATGAGGAGACAGTTAGAATAACGGGAGAAGCAAAATTATACTCAATTTGTGTGGGTGGATTTTATTCCTTTGTGTCAGAAGGAGGTAGGACTAGTTTCCTTCTCCTTCTTCTACTCGTAGTAGTTTTAGATGAGCCTTTAGTAGCTATAGGCTATCTAGTAGCACTAGTGCTCATAGTATCTTCATGTGCAGTTTGTTGGGCTTGATATTCAATAGATTCCTTCTTATTATTTCCCACTTCTTACTAACATTTGCTAGTCTCTATGGCTATAAATTATTCCCAATTGAGGTCAGGTCTAACAGTGTTTATTTCATGTTTAGTTATCAACCATATTAGGCAATGATGAGACAAGAATTTTTCAACCCCTTTCTAGTATTCTTTGGATATATTTTTTAGAATGTTTCATAGGTGATTTGGAATATTAATGGCTCTATCATGCTTTAAGTGATTCAAAAATTTAAACTAAAGACTATAAGTTAGAGAGTACCTTCCTTCACAAATCATATATCTGATGATGTATGAGGCTACTTCCCTCTAGGCTAAAGATAGGATGAGTCTTTCCACACCACATTTAGTCAACACTAGCCTTTCATATCCCTAACATAACTACTATCTGAGTTCTTGACCATTGGGTTTGTTCTTCCAGTTTTCTCCTATACTTGGTATCCCAGTTGTTTAGCTTACCAGTTATTTGGTGACTAGAAATGTAATGTCATGAATAGTAACTTGATCTCCTTTAAAGGACCCTACACATTCCCTATCAAGGGCTTCTAATAAATGCTACAATTTATCAAAATAAGTGGTCCATCCAACTCTGTTAAAGACAACCTAGGTAGTTGGGTCTCCTTGAAGTTGTCTGTGATCTGTGGGTTCCCTTCTCATAATTGACCCTCTCATTCTAGCTAAGTTTAGCTTTTTAACGACCCTTTCAACTGATAATTGTCAACACACTTAGTTTGGCTTCTAGATTTTTTCCTATAGCAAAGCAAGGTTCTTTCAATAATGGTGGTTTTTGGTTACAGGTTACAGGTTATAGGGAATGTCATGTTTCAACTTTGTTTGAATGGATTGTACACATAAGGGAAAATAATAAAAGTGATTATTTTCCCTATTGATTATATGGTGTCATCATGGGAATTCAATATACATGTATAAACTATCCTAGAGTGCATGGGATTGATTGCCCACATCATTCTCCCCCTCCCATGTGAGGTGTCACTTGTCCCCAAGTGACATGGAATGAGTAGGATGGAAAGAGAGAGGATAGGGTCATGATGAGAATATGAGTGTGAGTGGAGACAAGACTTAATGAATGACTTGTTAATAATTAAATATGCTTTTAATATAATACATGCTATATTTAAGAATAAAAAATGTTTTTCTATGATTGAAATATACGATGTACTTTTTTAATGGTTTGCTGAGGGTTATATAAAGGATTTGCATGTGAGTGTTTACATACGAGTGGTTGCTTGAATGTAATGATTTTTTGGTAGTTATAACTTGAATAGAGTGGCCCCCTTGACTAATCATGAGATCACATGATGTTAGCCTTCTATGATGACCTCAACAACCTACATGTAATCATGACAACCTACATGGAACTAGATTAGGGGTCTTGTAGTTGGATGAGAGATTATTATCTTCCTACCACAAGGTGGTCATTATAGATCTTTGTTTTATCTAAGTCAGGTGCTGCATGAACATGGAAGAGGGTAGTTGAGGGTGTTATTGTTGTGTGATCTTCCTCTACATGAGCCTGCTAATGATTTATCTCTATGCTATGTTACTCCCTATGGATTTTATACCTAGTGAATTTTTCATTTAGCAACTGGTAGGGTTTTCAAATTCGGGACCTATGATCCCAAAAATCCTAGATCTCATTGTCTGATAGAGTGAAATCATCTCCATGAAATGACTAGAAGCTAAAAATGGTTCATGTGTGTCCTTGTATATATAAATTTTGGTTTGTAACACTCTAAATTGAGATTGGAAGTGTATGCCTTTATTGTGGCACTTACCTTGTTATTCATAGGTATGCCTGAGCAATGTTTTGGCTTTTCTACTCTAATCCTCTTTTACTCCTCCTCTAGATTATCTGGTGTCTTTTATGAATTATTCAAAAGTCCATAGCCAAGGCCATAACTTAGAGTTTATGAAAAAATAATCTGTATGTACTTAGAGAGGTGTTAGGATGTACCTATAACAACCATAGGTGGAGCCCATAACAACTATAATTTCATTCCCAACTATGGGGAAGGTTCCTACAATAGCTATAGAATAGCCTATAGCAATTGAAGGAATACCTTCATTGACAAAAGTTCTGATAATAATGGTGAGGGAAGTGCCTATAATAGCTATAGAATAGCCCATGGAAACTAGAGGAAGATGAACAATTTTGCTCAGAATGATTATTTATTTTTCATTTTGGTTTTTACCCCTGAATAACTAGTAAGTTTTCTATTTAGGCCCATTTGACTATTTTAGGCAGCCAATAGGTTGGTTTTCTACCCAAAAACAACTAACACCACCCAAAAAGGGTTTTCAATGTTTTTTTAACTCTAACTATTGCCTTTAGTAGAATGTTTATTCTAGGTCCTTGATAAGTCAGCTATGAGGGTGACTAGTCAAGGATCATTTGAAGGTCTCATCCTTCATGCCAAAGGAGGGCCAAGATCTCCTCCTCTCCTTCTTCATCTATGTGCTAGTTGGCTCTCCCTTTATCTAGTGAGACATCATGCTGATATAGTACATCATTATATCTATTTTGTAATTACTTGTGTATGTGCTTGATAAACTTCTCCTGAGTGAGTGGCTTTTTTTACAACTTTAGTCTATGGTCATTGACTAGTAGATGGAATTTTACTGGATCAATGGTTTAGAGTTTCACTACCCCATTGTCATAAACACACTCAATCTCAAATGGACCAAGCTATCTAGTCTAGAGTTTACCCTTATGATCCTTATATTTTAAGTAAAAAAGAAAGGCCCAATTTTATTCATTGAATTACCTAGTCTTAATGTACTTGTCATTCCATCCAATCCATTGCTACTGTACAAGTTCTATGTTCTACAATGCCTACTATCTATATTCACTAAGGCATTTAGTTACATAAGCCTTTCTTTCTATGCTTCAAATATATTCATCCCAAGTTCTAGTTCTATTTGTAGGGTCTTGTGCTCAAATTCAATTGGCAAGACAAGTTTCTTCCTATAGACCAACTCATATGGGGTGAAGCTTGTAGTGGTCTTCCACATGATTTTTTAAGCCCTAACAACTTTAGAAATTCTAGCCTCGTAATCTTAATGGGACAAACTAATAGTCTTGGTCAAAATATTTTCTAACTCCCTGTTGGTAACTTCCACCTGTCCATTAGACTATGGATGATATGGATTTGATTTCTTATGCCTCATCTCATATTGTTGGATCAAGGTAGTAATTAAACTAGCAGTGAATTGGGGTCCTTGATTAATGACTATTTATCATGGCACACCATATCTTGTGAATATTTATTCATAAAATAAATTTGCCACCTTTTCATCCCTGATGTGTGTAAGAACCTTTACTTCCACCCATTTAGTAACATAGTCAGTACATACAAGGATGTACTCTTTGTTGTTATATTTTGGATCAAAATGTCCTACAAAGTTTAGGTATCATTTTTCAAATAGTTTAAGCACTATTTGAGGCTGTAAAGGCATCTCATCTAAATGTGTGGGTGTCCCCATATGTTGACACTTATCACAATGAGAAGTATACCTTATTGCATTTTTTATGGAGTGAGGTCCAATAATATCTTGAATTCAAGATTTTGACTATTGTACGCTTGGATATAAAGTGCTCACCATAGGGTTCATCATGGAAGGCTTTGAGGATATCTATAACTTCATCTTCTTTGAGACATCTTTTGATGATGGAGTCAGGCCCAATATAGAAAATGAATCTAGACAACCATGAATACCTATCACTTTTTTGAATCAAATATCTCTTTTATTTAGGGAGGAAGTGATGTGGAAGTAACCTTATTACAAGGTAGTTAGCAATATCAACATACCAAGGTGTGGTAAGGGTGAGGGAGAATAGCTTCTCATCTAAAAATGAGTCATCCACTATGGTATCTTATTGAGGGATTGTAGTCATGATAAGAAATCAACCATGACATTTTCCTTACCAAGCTTATATATAAATAGTTAGATCAAATTCTTGTAATAATAATAACCATCTTATCACTCTACCTGAGATAACTGATTTATTCATAAGGTACCTGATGGATGCATGATCTATATGATTAAAGACTTGATACCATGTTATATAGTGATGAAACTTGTTGATAACATAGAATACTGCCAATAACTTTTTTTCAGTGACCATGTAATTTAATTCTACTACCAGTTCGTTCTTATTTAAAAAATATATAGCATAATTGAGTACTTGTTTTTTGCCTAGCATAGCTCCTAAGGTAGTATCTGAAGCATCTATGTGAATATGAAAGGGAAGCTTCTAATCAAGACCATGTAGAACAAGGGTGGTGGTAAATAATTCTTTCAATTGTTTGAATGTTATATCACAAATAGGAGTCCATATGAATTCAACATCTTTAGTCAAGATAGTGAACAATGGTGTTGCTACTTTGCTGAAATTATTGATAAATCTCTTGTAGTAGCTAGCATGTCTTAAAAAACTCTTGACATATTTTTATTCTTGAGGAACAGGTAGGTTTTTTATGATACTAATTTTTTCAGGGTCAACATTAATTCTTTCAACAGATACATGGTGGCCTAAGACAATGCCTTCTATCATAAGCATGTAGTATTTTTTGTGACTTAAAGATAAATGGTACCCCTGACAATGTTGTAGCACTTTCTCTAGGTTATTTAGGCACTCATCAAATATTTCTCCATAAACAATGAAGTCATCCATATATATTTCTACACATTCATTGGCCATATCTACAAAGATACTCAAGATAACCCTCTAAAATGTTGTAGGAGAGTTACATAAACTAAAAGGTAATACAACATAATAATAAGTACCTAAAGGGCAAGTGAAGGTGGTATTATCCTAGTCCTAAAGAACAATTTTAATCTGGTTGTAACTACTAAAGCCATCCAGAAAGGCAAAATATTTCTTTCTTGCTAGCGTATCCAATAATTGATCAATGAAAGGTAGAGGAAAGTGATATTTTATATTTGTTGTATTAAGTTCCTTGTAATATATGCATACACGTCATTCTAAATTTTTATTTGGTATAATTACCAATGGTGAAACCCATTCACTATCTAAGATGGGATATATAAATCTAGCGGTCAGGAGTTTCTACAATTCTACTTTGACTATTTCTTTAAGAGATGGATTCACCCTTCATTGTGGATATTTGATTAGTTGACACTCTTCTTTGATATAGATATGATATGTGCATATTTTTTGGCTGAATCCTTACATATCCTCATATTCCCATGCAAAAGCGCATTGGTTTACATACAACATGTTGACTATGTGCTTTCCTTCATTTGACTCAAACTTGCTACTAATAAGCAATGATTTTCTTGGAGAGATTTCAATTTAATGTAGGAGTGCTTTCATCATTTCTATATTACTAATGGATCTGGTTTGGCTATAAGTATGAGGTAATAGATGGTATAATATTTATTGCATAGATGCATCAGAATTATCTTCTTCCTAGAGGCTAGAAAATGGGCACTCAACACATTGTAGGTGGTTGAGATCTGCATAATAAGTTTGATAATTATTATAGAGAGCATTGGAGATAATTATATCTTCCACTTGATTAGCCAAGGTGCATGCATGGTCTATGGTGAATACATAAATCTAAGGAGGCTATTCTGCCTCATCTTCTTTAGCCCATAATGTATACTCTAGTGCCAAGGAAAGTTGTGTTAGAGGATAGAGAACCAGCTTATTATTGTGGTTGCCATTAAATATCAATATGTTACTTGATCTATAGTTTATGATCTATAGTTGATGAAGGTATTAGATGTGGTAAGCCAAGGTCATCCTAAGATAAGAGGGTATCCACCTAAATTATATTTTAGTTATAGCATAATGAAATCTATAGGATATTCCCAAGAATCTATAGTAATGACAAGATCCTCAATGAATCCTAGATAGACTATAGACCTATCAACCATTTTCAGTATTGTAGATGTGGAATGAATATTATTTAACTATAGTTTGTTCATGGTTTCAATTGTCATTACATTTATTGCAGTCCCTAAGTCTATCAATGTATTAGACAACTATTGGTTATAGATATAGACTATTAATATTAGGCATCTTGTATCTAAATATTTCTTTGGTAGGGTGTTTCTCAGCATAATATCTATCAGCTGGCCAATCACATGCACTGTATTGGGATATTTTTTCTTCCTTTTAGGTTTACATAAACATAAGTCTAATAATTTTGAAATATATGGGCACATTCTTGAGGGCCTGAAAGAGAGGAATTTTAACATAGATATTTTTGAGTAGTCCTATGAAATCAAATTTATAAGACATTTTAAAAATGGTGGGTTTATTTCATCAACAACTTTATTTTCTAGTTTAGAGAGTTTTTGTGGTGGTGAAGGTGGGTTAGCATGATCCTCCAGAGTTTCCTGATCTAACTCCATTATTATGGGTGAGGCTAGAGGTGGTAAAAATTTACCTGAATGTAGGTGAACTTCATCGATGTTCATTATATATGCTAGGTACTAAACATGTTTAGTATTGGATGTTAATTACACCAAATTATTTATAGAATTCTATATGAGTTAGGTATGGAGTTGGTTAGTCTTGGGTGCAAATAGTGTATTGGGCATAAGAAAAAGAGGTTGTTGTTGTTGTTGTTGTGGAGGGAACCCTCCTTGATGGTTTCCCCAAGGTTGATTGGGTCTCCAAGGTTGATGCCACTAGTTTGTGAAGGGTGGGCCTTGTGATGGTTGCCAAAATTATATCCAAGGTGGGGATAGATTTTATGGAAGCTACTAAGACATGGTGGGGTAGCTTGTTTGAGTTGGATTCCAACTAGAATTAGGAGGTGGGACATTCATCCATGGACAATTGTAATTGGAAGTAGTATTTATAAATTGTGAACTAAAGGAGGTAGAATTTTTAAAAAGTGGATTTTGTCCCATACTTGGATAAGATGGTCATTGAACCCATGGATTTATCTATCCAACATATAAATATAGTCCCCATATTCTCTTACAACATGTAGCTCTACTATTTTTTGTTCTTCAACTGTGATGTTAGCTACTTTAGCCTAAACCTCATGACACCTACAATCTATCTTCTTCTTCTTACAATGTAAATAATAGATTATCAAAGCTTGATCTAAGGATACTTGATTTTGCCTTAAGTGAAGGTTATAAATTTGGGTGGCCAAGTGACTAATGATATCTTGTTTCATGTTTTGTAATAAGTTACTAAATTAAAATTTTGATAGGCCACTTGTAGTTTCCAGTGGAAGCTTGTTGCCTCTGACTTTGTTTATGACAAACCTAGAATAATTATTTCTCAACTCCTTGATGTCTGTGAATGGTAGGTGGGAGATATCTCCCCCAATCATTAGGTCTAAGGCTTCCAGATAATCTTCTTTGACTCCTTTGAGGAAGATGAGTTTTAGAGGCTCTTCTCTCAATGCACTTTACTTGAATTTTTGTACATTGAACATAAACCATTCAACATAGTCTTTCAAAGATTCTTACCCTTCTTGAGTCATCTTAAAGATGTCATTTATTCTATAATTTATTCCTCATCCATATTCCTGATACTTAGTTAAAAACTTCTTTTTATGTCCTCCCAAGTGTGGACTGAATTACTACCCAGTCCCATGAACCAATAAAGTGTTGAGTCTTTGAAGGTGGTTGGAAAAAGTTTCAGTTTATGTGCATCCTAATTATAGTCATAGTTTCTATAGAGGATATCAAATTCAAAAAAAATATGTCTGGGTCTTTTGATAATGTACCTCTAAAATTGGACAAGGCTGAGGGTGGGATAATTTTTTTTGTGTTATGCCTATTGAATTTGGAGTAGGAAATTCAAAAGTAACTATGTCTAGTGTCCTGTTCTCATATTCAAAGTTGTATTCTCCATTCATGATGGCTTTTCTTGTGATATGGATACCAAAGGTACTCAGGATCACATCTTCAAATTTTATATTAGTCCCTTCATCAGCATGATAGTAAACATTTATCTATTGATCCATAGTATTTTTACCAAATGACAAGTTTGAAGACTCTCTTGAGCTTTCTTTGATTTGCTCAAGAAAAATTTGTTGGAATGTTGTTCTTATGTTACTCTCTAAAGTGTCTAGTTCATGTAGTTATTCTCCTTCATTTCATCTTACCAACTTAGCTCATGCTTCCTCTACTTCTATTTCTTTTTTTAAAGCCAATAGTACTTTTTTTTCAATCTACCTCCTTTGGTTTGTAGTGTTCCCTTCTTTGAGATCCTTCCAGCTTATGGTATATTTTTCAACAAGATTCTTAGTTACTATAGGTACTTGAGGTTATTTCCATATAGTAATTTGTGGCTTGTTTTCTAGGAATCTTCCTCAAGAATCTTTTTCTCTCTGCATATACATCATGCCACTCCTTCAACTGTCTTGCCTCTTCCTGCATAGGGTTAGTGTGTTTTTCGTGTGTTCCAAGGGGTTGTTCAGAATAAGAAAAAAAATGTAGATAAATAAAGAGCACATAAATAAAAATGATTGAAATTGAAATTTTATTTCTATAAAGTAGTAAAGTTATCTACTAAAAGTAGAGAAATTAATCTAGAAAATAGGGAATGTAATCAATAAAATTACTCTAGAAAGAAGGAAATTAAATTAGAAAATGAAAGGCACACTTTGTGAAAAGTAAATCACTCTTGTAGGAAAGTAAATTCTAAAAAAAAAAATTAAATAAATAAATAATAAGATTACAAAGAGGAATTCAAAGTCATGCACCATCAACATCTAGAAACTTTGATATCTAGCATAACACACAGTAGTGCCCTCACACGACTTGCCCGACTGGGTAGGATAGTGCATCAAAAATGTTGTGTACCATCAACATCTAAGAACTTATAAATCTATCATAAGACACCGTAGTGTTCTCAATTAGCTTTCTTGGTTGGGTAGGACAATGCATTAATCAATCTTGAAAATTAATAATTGATTTTAGAAAGTAATAATTGACACCCTCCTCGATAATGACACCAAAATGTTGTACAAATTTATTACCTAGTTAATTGCTAGATTATTGAGCTTGATTAAAATTAATTATCAACCTAGGGTGCATATGATTTTCAAAGATGCTAGCACTATATATGTATTATTGATTCATATATTAACTTGCTTTAATAGTTACAATACAATGAACTTATGCTAAATTCACCAGATAGTTATACTCTGAAACTATTATAACCAAAATATATAAATACAAAAATACTTCACACTTATGAATTACACATGCATCACACTTTATATAATCAAATTAATAATGGAATTGACTTACAAAACACACTTAAAATAAATAGGGTCAGGATATTCACTTCAAATCCTTCCAAGGGGGCCATTCTTCATTCAGAATTGAGTTCCAATCCTTCTGCAAGAGACTTACAAAAGCTTCTTACAGAATCAAGCTTATCATTACTCAGATCTATAGTAATTAAAGATTTTTATAGAATATTAAAATATTTATAATACAAAGATTTATATAATTCTACTAGTCTATTATCATCTATCCAACTCTTAATCTAATCTAGGTTTTGCTATTAAATACATAAGCTAGTTTATTAGCTTTAACCAAAAGAACTAAACTAGGGAAAGTACAAATACTTTAGAAACTACCCCAGTCAACCTTTAGGTGGTTAGTAACTAAATTTACTTATTTTAGGCCTAACTAGGTTAAGGATAATGTATACTATTTTATTATTTTATTTCCTTTTGTCTCCTTTTCATTGTCCTTGTCTTTCTCATATTTGACAACACATCCAAGATTATTTGCATGTGGGGAGTCTTTTCAAAATATATGGAGGATCCTCTTAAAACATCCACTTAGTTCTTAAGATAGATATATGTGCCCTTAAGATTTGATCACAACAATAGTTCTATTCTATGTAGTGGTTGTGAGCTACTTGTAAGTGAAAGCTTGTAGTTGTTACAAGCAACCTACAAGTAAAAAGCAATAGTTTTTATGAGTAACCTATAGGTGGAAACTATCAATTGTTATAGACAACCTATAGGTGGAAACTAATAGTTTCTATGAGCAAACTATAGGTGGAAACCAACAGTTTCTACAAACACCTTGTAGGTGGAAGCTAACAGTTACTATGGGTAACTTGTAGGTGGAAGCCAATAGTTGTTATGAGCAACCTGTAAGTAGAAGCCCCTTTTGTTGTGGGCTTCTCTATAAGTGTTGTGCCCAAACAAGATTCCTATAGTCTTATGTTACTTTTTAAATGTTTGTTAAATAAGGTTATATAATAATAATTTAATCAAAGAAAAAACATCATTAATTCATAACATAACATATATATCAATGCATACATAAAAGAATAAATTCATTCATTTTCATGAGTTATGGATGGTTATGGGGATTTAAATAGAAAAAAAATATATACTAGGTATGGATGAGGCTATAGAATAAAAAATTGGTGGCCTCATCAAGTATCTAAGGTAGGAAGTGCTCTCAGTGAGACAAAAACAAGTCAATATGTGTGAGGTGGTGTAAAATGCAAAAGAGGTCAACATGGTAATGTTGTTGCTATGGTTAAAGGAACAAATAATAAGTGTTGTTAAATTACATACCAGATGGGCCAAAATAGATCAATGATGAGGTGGTCAGGTTAGTAGGAGAAAGGCATATCCAAAGTAAGCAAGAGTCTGGTGTAGTTATGTTAGGATTTGGTAAAGTTTCTTGACCATCAATGGTTAAGGACCACAGAAGGTGATTTTTTATGGTCACCCTAACCATATATGGTCAAGGGAAACCCTAAAAATCTAAGGGGTAAAAGTAAAAAAAAAAAAACCATTTTGCCATTATTACTATTTTGTTGTGTTTGACTGAGCTCTAGTGATTTTGGCATTTTGTGAGGAAGGTATTTGTTGAGGTGGGTGTTACTCATTGTATAGAAGCATGTGGGTGATTGTATGGGTCTAGGATGCAGGGAGCATGAGGATGTGGCTAGGCACCTACTCACAGGATCAGACCATGGAGAAGGTCATGAAATGAGTTAGGGGTGCATTTAAATTGGTAGTATTGTTTGATTTTGATGTTTTTAATTTGCTTGGGTTGGGTAGGTGTGAAAATTGTTGTTTTGGAATGTATTGCCTAGGTAGGTATTTTGGAGGTTTTGGTCAAAATGGTGGATAGAGTGTCAAATTGATAGGGTGGGTAGGGTAACTGGGTAGCATGTTATCTAAGTAGGGCATTTAGGTTAGTGTATTTCAATTTTGTTTATTGTTTGGGCCTTGGGGGTTTTGGGAATTCCAGTCATGGAAAGCCCATAGGTGACCATCGATGGTTAGGTCTAATTGTTAATAACCAACACCCTAGGAACTAGGGGTCCCCAACTATTAGTGGTCAACCTGATTGGCAGTGGTTAGCTAGGATAGGGTAGGGTTTTTAAAAGAGTTTAGGGCTTAGGTATGGTATTCAGGTTTAAAGTTTAATAGTTAGGGTTAAGATAAGTGGTTAGGCTTGAAGTTTGGTCAAATAGGTTGGGTATAAGGGGTAAATGGTTTATGGTTATGGTTAGGTCAAATAGGTTAGGGTTAAGGGTGCATTTTTAAAATATAGGGTAGATGAGACCAATTAAGGTCTAAGCCAGGATTTTTGATTTGGTGTAGGCTTAAGAGCAAATCCAAATACACCATCATGTGTCATGCATCTTCCCTATGCTTCTTAAAGGGATGACTGTAGATGATTGGGTGCATATGGAGGATGTAGGGATAGGAATGATGAGGCACTACCAACATGTGCCTAGGGATGCATCAATGATGGTAACGCTCATCAAGAGATGGGATCCTACTATTAATACCTTCTTATTACCAATTGGGGAGATGACTATTCTCCTAGAGGATATAGATAGGATCACTCAACTCCCACTATATGGAAAGGAAATTTACCAGATAGAATAGGAGGAGTAGGATGGGTATGTTGAGTATCTGTATAGAGATGATAAAGACCAGGTCTGGTAGCATTCTAGAGGGTTTAACTACATAGCATTATATGAGAGAGTTCTAGAGGAGAGGAGATTGATGATGATGATTATGATCACAATTACTTTATTTGTGCTTGTAGATTATAGTAGCAAGATATTTCCTTATGTATTACTAGTTGTTTTGGTGGAGTTATTGCTTGGGAAGATAGTGTTTGGCTAGGTCCTAGTTTTTAGTCCAAATTTATAGGGAGTTTTGGGGATTCAGACACCACAAGAGATATGGTATCAATGTGGGCCTAGTTATTTTGTATTTGGATTATAAACACACTTGGGTTTTGAGACTAATGGCATTATCATGGGTAGGGTACACATAGATCGAGTTCCCTATCAGATTCATGATATGGAGAGATGATGTGTCTATGTTAGGGGTATGAGGTAGAACACATGATGTTTATTAGTTTAGAGGTGTGATAGGTGTGTTGGTAGCTATAGACATCACTTAAAGACCATATTTGTAGTTTTTCATCTAGCTAGGCTGCAGGGGGTAAACCCTTGCTATACAGAGTTATAGATGGATAATGGGATACTAAGAGGGTGAGGTTGAGTTGATTTCATTTGATCGAGTGTGGTGCTAGTTTGGTTAGCTACAAGGTGTATCAGGTCCACATCCATGATATAAGAGGCAGGATTCAAAGATTTAGTTGCTGATACCCCAACCTACTCAAACAATTTTAGATGGTGGTTTTGAAGAGCTTCTTATTAGGGCTCTTATGGGTGATGTAGGTTATATATATCATTATATGGCTTTATACTATCCAATATATGTAGTGGTAGATGTAGGTGGAGATGATGAAGGGGTGGGGATGATGGTGGTAGATCCAACTGACCAAGATGGACATGTAGGGGTGGCATTGGCTATGGCCCATGCTCAAATATAGGTGTTTTAGGGATAGGTGGTTGCACTACAGGGCTAGATGATCATATTATAGGGTCAGCTTACCACCATTATAAGTGAGAGGGACCTACTCAGATAGATGGTTGGGGTAGGTGTAATAAAAAGAGGGACACCAAGGATAGTGCCATGGTCATGGTACTTAGCCACCATAGAGGAGCTTAGATACTATGAGGTGATGGTGTTAGACCAGTTACCCTAGACCATGAGATATGCAAAGTATAGAGCTAGTTTGACTGGTGGGCCCTTGATAGCTACTCTAGGTCAGTAGGCTACTATAGTGGGTCAGGTAGGGTTCTTAGGGGGACCATCACCAAGTACATGTGTAGCCACATATAGGGCTATTGGCAGTGGTGTAGGACCTTGATTATGTTTATATGTGTTATTGTGATGTAATATTTTCATACTGGACTATGCGCTGATGTAGCAAGATGTATATTTTTTTGAGAGAGTAGATACATTGTTATATGTATTATTTTTGATGATGTGATGTATATGATGTATGGTTGTTGATGTTATATATGATGGATGCTTATGGTTTATGTGGTGCTCATGTTTATGATTATGGTTATGGCTTATGATTCCTAATTTGTGGTTATGATGTTAGTGTTCCAGTTAGTTGCTTAGGCATGTGATGCTAGAAAGATAGTTATGATGTTGTGATTTTTTTCATGGATATGATAGGATGTGTTATGGATTGCATGTATGTTATATGATAATGTAATGGTTCTATTTATGGTCATATGTATGAAATGGTAAATGGTATATGCTATGATGTCTTAATTATTGATTTGGTTTATGCTTATATTGGTGTAATTATATGCTCATAAGATCATATGATGTGATAATTATAGATGGATAGGTTGATGTTTATGGTTTGTTGTGAGATGCTTATATTGTGTTTGACACATAGAGAGATAGATGGTGTTGATTGTTGACATAGTTGATAATGTTCACGCTTTTCATGTGATGTTTATTTTTAATAGATAGAGAGGTAGAATGTGAATATGGTTAAAGATGAAAATACATGAAGTAGGTAATAAAATAGATGTGTAAGAAAGTGATAAAAATCATGAGGGGTATATCCAAATGAACTAAAAAAAGATAAGAAAAAGGAACACGATGCCTTTTAATTGGTAAGGACCATCTCAAAACCCAAAGTTGGATTTATCTTAGTAAAGATAAGCCATTTAGATGCTTTATATTAGTATGCTTAGGTTGATAAATAGGTATCTTTATCACATTTTGTCAAGTAAGCTCATAGTCTCGTGCACATGACATGTGGAGGGAGAATGGGTGAAACTGGAATCATTAGTGAGACTAGCATATTTTTTTGATAGGTTTCCAAAGAGGTAGTATAAACAAGTCTATGTTTAAATATAAAATGGAGACTGATCAATGTGGGAAGTCTACTAAGGAGGTCTAATTGTGGCTTTCCAAGATTATTGCTTTTATGAGAGATGATTGCAACTTTCAATTTTTTTTGTTTTTGCTTGGGTTTTTTTGCTATTTTGAATTTGCTTTAGGGTTGAAGAATTTGATCGATGTAGGAAGCTTCCAATAAATTGATAGATTTTGACAAATACTTTACTTATCCATCCTTCAAGGGAGTGGTCTAATTTTATGTGCTTAGTTCAAAATGATTTTGATAATTGTCCTTGAAGGGATCAGTCCACATTATGTTTTGCAAGTTCAAAATGATTTCCAACAGCTATCCTTTAAGGGAGTGGTCTACGAATGCTAAGAATGACCCATAAGTTGTTTATGACTTTCAATATTATTTTCACTTGACATAGATTTGATTATACATGTTCAAAGGAGTACCTTTATGAAGGAAAAACTAGGTTGACATGAAGGTCTTATCGGTGAAAAAGGGTATAGGTGACAACAACCATAGGAACCAATCTCAAAGAGATGAGAAGTACTATGAGAATCATGTCATGGATAGGCCATGGTACCCATAGTTCAATATTAGGCTATAATTATGATAGATAATCACGTGATTAAGTTTCAATTAGTTGCCCCTAAAAAGAGGGAAGTGAATGTGGTTGTAGGGGATGAGCTTAAGTTAGACAAATGATGATTGTGATCCATTTTTAATAATAAAAATGATGCATATGTGAAGCATTGAGAGGCTCAGGTTCTAGTTTTCCTTTGAGAGAGGACAAATGATAAGCTTCTGATCCATACTTATGGGTTATGATGTAGGGTCCAAGCCAATTGAAAGAAAATTTGCCCCTTTTGCTTTCCTCCATATTAGTTACATGTTGATTTTTCTTGAGAATAAGATCTCCAATATTGAATTCTCAAAAATTTAGGTGTTTTTTTAGGTACATTTGATTCATTCTTGATAGACATGGAAATGGGAAAGGGAAGCCAAATGATGCTCGACAAGTGGCTCAAGTTGAGCTAAATGTTCCTGATTAGTCATTTTCTAAAATAAGATCATGTAAAGATATGCAAAGAGAAGGTATTTGGAATTCAAGAGGAAATACAACGTCAACTCAAAACATGAGATAAAAAGGTGTAGCACATGTAGGAGTTTAGATGCTAGTACAATATGCCCATAAGGAGAAAGGGATGTTCAAGTATCAATTCCAACATGAGGCATTAACCATTTTTGTAAGTATGTTGTTAAGGGTTTTGTTAGAGGCTTCAAATTGTTCATTTTATTGTGGGAAATAAGGTGATGTAAAGCAAAGTTTAATACCAAATACATCACAAAGGCCTTGGACTTGTTTACTTTTAAGGATTTAGCATTATCAATAATGAGCTTATGGGGAACATAGAAATGATAGATGATATGGTGGGTGATAAATTTGATAATCTTTTTAGATTTTATAGAGATAAGAGGAATATATTTCACCCATTTGGTAAAATATTCAATCGTGGTAATGATATAATGATGTCATTGTGAAGAGTGGGGGTTGATTTCATCAATAAGGTCTAAACCCTATTATGAAAAGGGCCAAAATTACATAGAAATGTGAAGACTATTGCTAGGTGTGTGATGTAAATTAGCATGTTGTTGACACTTGACACACTTTTTCACATAATCACAATAGTCTTGGTTAAGGGTGGGCTAGTAATAGCCTAGGTATAGTGGCCCCCATAGATACCCTCATGTGTCTCCTTGATAGTTTGAGAGGCTTTTGGACCATGAAGGCAACATAATAGGAGGCCATCAAAATTATGTTTATAAAGAATTCATCCCATAATGGTATAATGGGATGTGCTCTAAATAAATACCCGATGGGCATTTCTAGAGAGGCTAGAAGGAACTATTCTAAGGTGAAGGTAGGCAAAGGTTTGTTGATACCAAAGGTCAGTAAGAATCTCTTCCACACTAAAGATGGTTGGAGTATGTGATTCGGTGTAGGAAGGTTTGGTGAGGTAATGGACAATGAATAATATTTTAGACTTTGAGGGTGATAACAATATTTGAGAGGCAAGATAAGCCATGGTATCGACAAATTTATTTGTAGATCATGGGGTGGTTTGAATATGGTAGTGTTTAAATGATTATAGGATTTATATAACTAGATGTTTATAAAATTTCATCGTTTCATTCTTACATTGGTAAATGCCATTGACTTGGTTGACTACAAGTTGGGAGTCACCAAAGATATTGATTGTTCTGACTCTTTTGGCTAAGGTAGTTTAGAGACCTATTACTAGGGCCTCATACTCAACAACATTATTGGTACACTCAAAGTTGAGTTTAAATGACAAAGGAAGTGGTTCACTGATAAGGGGGATAAGGATGATACTGACTCCCATACCCTAATGACATTTAGAACCATAAAAAAACATGGTTATGTAATTGGTAAAATTTTCTTGAGATAGACTTGTGATTGAATCATTTAGAAATTAAAGAGGGGGAGGTTGGGTGTTTTTAGGGGTGCATCATCCAATTGGTCAGCAATGACATGCCACTTGATTGATTTCTACTAGATGAACTCAAGGTCAAAATCAACTAAAATCATGAGCCACTTAGCCATACAGTAGTTTTGGAATGGTTTGGAGTGCATGTACTTGAGTGGGTTAGTATTAGTTATGACAAAATTTTTGTGGTTAAGAAGGTAGTGGTAAATTTTGGTGGCCACAAAGAATATAGCCAAGCAAAGTTTCTCAGTATGTATGTATCGAGTCTCATAATCTACAAGTGTGTGGCTAATGTAATAGATAACTTTCTCTTTATGTTTTTCATCTAAATGGGCAAGCATTACCCCTAGGGAATGATCAATGGTATAGATATAAAGGTAGAAAGGTTGTTCATCTTTAGCAGGTGTGAGGATTGGTAGAGATAGAAGGTACTCTTTAAGTACATCAAAGGCCTTTTAACAATCAACATTCCACTTAAAAGAGATGTCCTTTTTCAAGAGGTGGTAGAAGGTTTAACACAAATCAGAGAGTTATGAGATAAAATGGTGAATGGATTGGAGCTTCTCCTATAAACTATGGAGTTGATTAATATTGGTTGGAGGTAGCATCTCGAGGATGGTTTTGATCTTGGCTAGGTCAACCTCGATTCCTTGAAGGGAAATGATGAAGCCTAAAAGTTTTCCTAAAAAGACCCCAAAAATGTATTTCTTAGGATTGAGGTGGACATGATAATGGATAAGTCACGAAAATATAATCGTGAGAATAATTAAGTGGTCTTGGAAAAATTTGGACTTCTTGAGAAGGTAATCCACATAGTCTTCGCTGATTATATGGATAAGATCATGGAAAATATAGGTCATGACACATTGGGAGGTTGCACCAGCATTCTTAAAATTGAAGGACATGACTCTATAACAAAAATTCCCCCATGGGGTGATAAAGGTAGTTTTGTGATGATCTTTAGGGGTAATCAAAATCTGATTATAACCTGAGAATCCATATATGAGTGACAACATCTCATGCCCTGCTATGAGATCAACAAGTTGGTCGATGCTAAGTAGAGGAAAGTCATCCTTTGGGTAGGTGAGGTTGAGTTCATGAAAGTACACATAGATACATTGTCCCCCTATATATTTAGTGAAAAATATGATGTTTGAAACCCACTAAAGATAATCAATGGGTTGAAAGAAGTTGACAGAAAGGAGGCATTAGAGATCTTCTTTGAAAAAGAGAGCTATGTGAGGATGTATGTGGCACAGTTTTTGATTGATAAGATTAACATCATGATTAGTCATAATGTTGTGGGTGGTAATGACTGGGTCAATACTGGGCATGTCAGCATATGACTAGGCAAATGCAATATTGTGGTCCTGAAGGAAGGTAGAAAAGTCTTGTAGTTCCTCAAGGGTGAGAGTTTAGCCTAGTTTGAAAACATGGGGGTTTTCCAGAGTACCTATGTCAATATCCATAGTGGGTTCATTCAACATGGTTGAGGTCTTTAGAGGTAAGGATTTGTGGATGGAGGAATCAGGTGCACTAAAGTAGGTGAGAATGGAGTCATCATCCTATTACTAGATAATGTGAATGGTAGGAGAGTCTTTTCCTACCAGTTCAAGATGGAATAAAGTGATGGATATAGGTGCCCCTTCCTTTTTATAAGTTAAGGGGCTAAGGATAATCATGCTAAAAAAAATTGGGTGGGATGATGCCCTCATCCTCACTCACAGGTGGAGGGGGTGTTAGTGAGGAAGGGGTCTCTTCTTCAATAATGGTAGGGGTGGTTTTTTTGGATTTATTCTTAATGGGTAGAATGAAACCAAGGCTGTGCTTCTTATGAGGCTTTTGAGTCTTAATCAAAGTCAACATGTGTGGGACATGCTTATATCAACCTAAACCCAATCCCTTCTAGGCACACCTGTGAAGGTATAGTTTGGTAAAGTCTGGGTTATCCAAATAAGATAAGGTGGAGGTGAATGGTTGAGATGAAGAGGGAGTGGTGGAAATGTTAAGTGTTTTTTCAATTATCCCATAAATAAAGTGGGTTTGATAGCTCAGAGGCCCTAAGGGGGTAATGGCTCCAATGTTAAGGTTATAACCTGGTTGGTGGTTGAGCCTTCTATATTCTTGGAGAGTTTGGAAGGCATCAAGGGTAAGGATGCAATATTATCCATGTGTAGGGCATTTAAATGTGGGTTCCAAAGGAATAATTATGGGTATTTGGTTTGTGGGGATAGATTAACTAGTAGATGCCTCAATGGAAAGGGAAGTAATGGCTTCAGCTTTCATGGGCGAGGGATTAGTTGTGGTTGTTTGTAGTGCTTTGGATAGAGGTAGGAGAATGTCATTAGGTAGGTAGGTCATATTACATGCTATAAAAGGGATAGGGTCAGCTTTTATGGTAACAACTTGAACTTCATGTTCAAACTTGACACAATAATGGAGGGTGGAAGGTATACAACCCATGGCTTAGATCCAAGGTCTCCTTAGTAAAAAACTATATTGGAATTCACCTTCAACCACATAAAAGAGTTTGGGGAGCATGTGAGGTCTTAGATGAATGTGAATGATGATGGTTCCTAAGGTAGTGGTCATAGTGTTTTTAAAGGATCTAAAGATGGTTGAGGTTTTAGACATGAAAGTTTTTGGTAGCTTGAGTTACTCATAAGCATGGGAAGAGATGATGTTGATATTGGCTCCCCCATTGGTCATAACTTATTTGATGGGGGTTTGGTTGATGTGGGATATAGTAAAAAGAGGGGGATTCAAGTCCTTGGGATGGATAGAAGGTATCTCTGAGTCCTTAAAGGTAGCAAGGGTGGAGAGTTGGAGAGTGCCTACAAAGGCCTCTATAGGTTGGGATTCTCCTAGTCTAACCTCAATAGCTTACATAGCCTCTATGCTAGCTTGATGATGGTAGGGTGAGGTGGAAATGAGCTCGTAGAGGCTCATCTTAGCTAGGGTTTGGTGAAGTTGTTTAAGAATGACCCTACTGATGGATTCAAAGGGGTTAGCCTCTAAGGTTCCTAAGATGGTAGCTTTGGGCTTAGCTACAGATGTGGAGGTTTAGCTCTAGTTTGGTTTAGGATGAGTTGGTGGGTATGTTTCATGGAATGGACACTTTGGCTTTCCCTTTATCCTTTTTTTATGATCATGTGACCACATTACTAGTAAAATAGAGGGGCAAGGTGTGATGAGGAGTTGGGTAGATTCTTTATCACTCTAAGGTGAGAGTGGGGGATTAAGAATGTGTTGGTGACTAGCTGTTGGGTGTATCAATGGAGGAATATATGGAAGACCATCTACTAAAATATCATATTAATCATAGAGTTGGTGGATAATGGCCTAGAGAGATTTACAACTTTCCATGTCATACCCAAGTGTCGTGTGATAGGAGTAGATTTGACAGTCATTGTACTAGGCTAGCTTCAAACCAAGAGGATTGAAAGGTCTGATAGGAGGTAATGTGAGGCAGGAGGTCTACACTAATATTTGAAGAATGGTTGTATAGGATTTTTATATAGGTAAGGAAGGTTTAGGGATGATGGTTTGGGTTTGTAAAATAGGTGTGTTGGTGGTAATAGGTTTGGTGAGACATGGCTTGGGTAAGGTGGTGTTTTTGGTTGATGGCTTTGGTCTGGGTATGTTGGTAGTTGGGGTGGTCTAGTTTGATGGTCAGACTATTCATAATCAGGGAAGGATCAATGCATCATAGAATAAGTGGGTTGGTGTAATTAGTAACAATGGGTGACATATGTTAAAAGGGGGTTGGTTTTTAAACAAAGTGGAAGGGTGAGGCCCTAATATAGAGGGAAAGGTAGAGGGAGGTAGAGTCTTAGTCATGTGGCACTTCAATTTTTTCATCCTCTTGGTTGGTTTGGGTAAATACCTAGGTATAGGCTTGGGTGAAGCTAAGTCTACTTTCAAGGATGGTTGAGCTAAACTTTGAGTAGAGAAGGCAACAAGAGTTTTGAAAGGTTTGGTTGGTGATGTGGTGACAATTTTGGTTGACTAAGAAGGTGAGGGGTTGGTAGAAGTTCAAATTGATTTAAGAGGTGGTGGAGAGATTATGGATTGGTTGGTTAGAGGTGTGATAGAAGGTTTAGGTTTGTTGATGTAGGGAAGCCCTAACTATTTCTAGAAAGTGGTTTTATCTATGTCTAGTTTTGTAGCCATACCTAACTTTTGAACAAGTTTGGAATTTTTTTTGTATACTAGTATGGCCGCCTGGGTAGTAGGTGCCAAGGAGAAAACTCTGGGTTAAGGAGGAGGGTTGATAGCCTCATTCATTTCCTCAAGCAAGGGAGGTTAGTTTGAGCTAGGTGGCCACTCTATGAGGGGTGTTTCTGGAAAAGTTTCTCCCCTAGGCATAATGTCCATAGTTGTGGCTTAGTCTATAGTTAGGGGAGATGGTGGGATAAAAATTGGTTTTTTGTTTGGGTTGGCTATCCAAAGGGATTCTTGATGATTCCAAAGCCTTTATGAGTGAAGCTAAAGGAAAAGGAACCTCCTTAGTTTGGGTCTTTGAAGGAAGGTAAAGTGACTCTACCACCTTAGTAGACAAAGTGGGGGAAAAGAAGGTAGGTTGGATGATAAGCATATCAAGGACCATATTGACTGTGTGGTTAACATGAGAATATTCAACATGTTTGTCTTTGGATTTGATAGGGCCATGGCTAGGAAAAGGTTTTCTAAAGATGTCAAGAGCTTGATTTTGAGGGGCATTGGTATTATCTAGCATGAATTACCCTTTGTCAATAAGATTCTAAATAACATTATTGAAAGTATAAAATCAGATGAAGTCATGTCTAATTAACTGATGAAAAGCATAGAGGTCATTCTCATTGTACCAAGCAGGTGTTGGATGAGAAGAATCAAACTGCTTGGGAGGTTGATGGGTGGAATTTTTATAAGGTTAGCTTTTACTAGCTTCTCTAGAATTGAGGTATAATATTCTCTAAGTGGAGTGAGTTGTTTTTGGTTGCTTTGGTTTAGGTTCTTTGTGTTTTGGTTAGAGGTAATGGGATAATTTTGTTGATTGACATTGAGAGGAGAGGTGGTTTTAAGGATGATGACATTCGTATTTCCCATGGTCTTGGCTCTGGTATTGGCTTGGTTTACTGATTTGGAAGAAGAGGTTTCATTAGTCTTGAAGGTAGAGTTTTTGTTTTGTCAATTAAATTTACCCTCATTTATGGCCCAATTTTGTAGCTTACATGCCATAGTAAAAGACTCATCAAAAGTTCTGAAGCTTTGCACATGTAGTGTAGAAGATATATGTTTGGCACAAGCTTGAGTGAAATTTTCTATAAGTTGAGGTTGAGGCAAGGAAAATGAAAGCTAATTAATTAAGATTCTCCAGTAAGCGATAAAATTGGCAATAGACTCATCATCAAATTACCTAATATAATATAGTTTCATGATAGATACCTTCTTGGAAATATTAATGGAAAAGTGATCTAAGAAGATTTTTGATATTCAGGTGAAAGAAAAGATGGAATGCTTGGTGAGGGCACTATACCAATCAAGTGTTGGGCTAGATAAAGACATGGGGAAGCTTTGAAGGAGAAGGGCATCATTGTAAGTAATATTGTAACATGCATACCTAAAATCTCTAAGGTGTTGTTGGGCATCCTCCTTGCTTTAAAATTTGGTAAATTTTAGAAGCTCCCATTGAGGAAGGTAAGGTCTGATGGGGACAAAAGGATGAATAGGTTCTTTACAAATATGATCATAGGATATGATTTTATGAGCCCCTAAAATGGATGACTCAAGGTTGGTCATCTTGTCCATGAGAATTTTAATTAGGTTGGTTTGAGGTGGTGCACCAAAAGGATTATAAGGTTGATATTGTGGTTGAGGTTTGGCAACATATTGGTAATTGTTTGGCAGTTGAGAGGTTGCCACATATTAGAATGTAGATGTTAGAGGTTGGGTAGGGTAGGTGGATGATGGTGGCTAGGTAATGGGTACATACCCTTGTGGGTTAAGGATGTATCCAATATTGGGTGAAACGGGTAACTACTGAGGAGTCCCTATGGATTGGGCATGGGTGGTAGTTGGGTTGGTGACAAGAGGTGAGATAGTGACCTTTGTGCTAATGGGTGGTGAAGTAAAAAAGATAGATACCCCTAAGATTGGTAAAGGGGTATTGATCGATGGGTTAGGTTTGATAGTGGGGAGGTTGGTAGTGCTAATGGTGGGTGCTCTAGTGACAATTGGATCATGATAGGTTAATGGTTGGGTTGTCCCCAAGTTAGAGGAGTCATTAGTAGGGGTGGAAGGTGTAAGGGTAGCGATTGGTTGAATAAGTTAGTTTTTAGCTATGGCATCAAAGGGGTTAGTAGACAAAGATGCTTGGGTGGTCGAAGGTTGGGTGGCGATTATGAAAATAGGGATACCATTCATAAGGTGGGATGGCATGACATAAAGAAAATCTTGAGGTGGAGTTGAAACTAGGATATGGTGAGGGGAGGTGGTAAGATAGTGTTGAAGGACAACCAGATTGTTATCTAAAAAAATGGTAACATACATGTCTCCTTGGGGAAATATTCAAGGAAAATTAGGGATTTCTAATGGATGAGGTGAATATTCTACCTTGGAGATGTACTCCATAGATGAGGAGGTAGAAGAGGTTGATTTAAGTGATGGGTTCTGCTCTACTAGGTTTCTTTGCTACTGGTGAGTGAGAACCATACAAGAAAAAGGGGAGGGAAAACAAGAACAAACTCACAACTAAAACAAGAAGAAGACAATAAAATAATCAAGGCAATCAAGACACAAACTATGAAGTACGTTAAGCCTAGAGGTTAGTTTTAATCTCGCTTTTGGCTTATGCCTTAGTTTATGAGAATGTGTGATAAAATTTGGCTTGTAGATTAGGTACTATAAAAGTAGTCTATGGTTGGTTTTGGTTTTTTTAGGCGATCAAAATAATCTATATTGGAATCAATACGTGGTTTGGTATTGGGGCCTACCACCTCACTTCACAGTCCCACAATGATAAGGGTGTCAGGAGCTTAGCCAATATATATTAATATCTAGAGTTTATATTCAACCAGAGAGCTAAATTGGTTCTCCCTTTGGTAATGACCTCTAAGTAGAATTGTCAAGAATAGGTAAGGTGACTGCTAGGTGATGAAATCCCAGTCGGGCCTTTTCTCAAATTATTTTGACGCTTGATTGATGAATGTGGTTTGGCTAGTGAATGCAATAAAAGTGATGCTACGATAAGATTACTATGCTTTAATTCAAAGTGATCTAATGTTAAAATTAAGCAATGGATGTAGTTGATTTTAAATCCAAAAGAAATTTTATTTTCAATTATGTGCACAGATAGAGAGAAGAGCATACAAATACAAAGAAAACACAAGTAAAGACTTTAGGTCCCACTAGGTGTGCTAGAATGTTTCATGTTACATTTTACTTAAGTTTTAAGAAAGAGAAAATAAACATGATACATGTGTGGTTGAAAAACTTGTTTGGTTGTGTGCACATTGAATCAGAAGATTGTGAAGAGCTCTTCTTTCGCTTGGGAGGAAGACCTGTAGATAAAAAATACTAAAGCAAACTTATTTGTTAGATAGATAGTTAGGTGGATTGCCTAGTGATAGCTAGATTCCAAAAGCGAGAGCTTCTTTAGGGGATATCAATCCACAAATTTCAAATAATTGAGTTGATAAAACTAGAAAGAAGGTACTTGCATCAATTAAAGAAGATTACTAAAATTGAACACAAGAATGTTTGTTAAGAAAATAGACTAGAGATGATTAAATTAGTGATAAACTAATTAATACTAGTGCTAAGGGGTTGAGTGATGATTCAAAAAATCTAAAATAGGTCTATGAATGGTCAAAAACATATAAATTGAATTTGATTAGGTGTAGGTGGGTGAAAATAAGTTGCTAGTTTTTACTGCCATAGGTGACCATCGACAGTTGGCATGACCATTAGTGGTTATGCTTGACCGTCAGTGGTTAGGTCTGACTATTGGTGGTTGACTATGGAATTTTGGGTTTGACTAATAGATGAATGATGAGATTCCATAGATGGATTTTGAGAGTTAGGAAAGGGCTGGATTGATTACGAAATAGAATTAAGGTCTATTAATGTTGAAAAACAAGTACATGTCTTACCAAAAGTTGGTTAAGTGGGTGGTTGATGCAGTTAGCCTATTGGTGGAATATGGCTTGATTCTCATAGAGTAATGACACTTCAGAGCTTGGTTGAGAGGTGATGATAATTTGGATCTCAATAAAATGGTTGATAATGCTTGATAATATTGATGTGTTGATTGACCTACCTGACCTACAAAAGAAAACTTCTAAATGCCTGAGCTCCTGATAATTATTATAGATACATTTAACATCCAAGGCCTCTCTCTCTTATAGGCACAAGTAAGAGGTGGAAGTGAAGGTGTAAGTGGGTCATCTAAATATAATTTATGTATGCAAAGGTTTTCAACACAAATTAGACAAGGTTATAGTTAGAAATGGGAAGATCTAGCTTGCATGCTCTTGGCTAAAAGGTGGATCCTGATCATCGACACTCAGGGGTTACCAAAGTTGACCATCGATGGTCACCCTGACTGTTGATGGTTAGGGTCCACAAGAATAGGGTCCTAAAGGTCAAGGTTATTCAATTAGATAGAAATAAGTGTAGATTGGTTGGTTTAGGTCTGATAGGTGTAGGTTAGTCCCAAGGGGGTCTTAGGGTATTTTAACATTTGAAAGTGCAGGGGTGTGAATTTTTGATGTATACAATTATAACACCACTACAATATTTAAATCTACCCAGAAGTACTTTTTTACTACCATTATAGGGAGTAAAAACACTGACAACAAATATTATTAAAGTTCATGTTGTGCTTGTAGAACTCTAATTCAGATGCTTTCTGAGTTAAAACTGACACCTCCAACATGTCTAGGGGGTGAATAATATCTAGGACCAAGTTTTTGGTCTCCTATCAGGCCCTATCGACAAACCCAATACCCATTCTAACCTCAAGAACACTGTTCTGAATACAAGAAAAATGCATTTATTAACCTAAGTTCAAATACCCATAAAACCTAAGCTTCTCTTAGCTTCAAGAATATATAATTGTTTACTTAGTGCCAACCACATGAAAGTGGAAGCTTATTTGGCACCACTAACCTACAAAAAAATGTTAGTAAGCAATTAAAAATGATATATATATATATATATATATATATATATATATATATATAGATATATATATATATATATATATATATATATATATATATATATATATATATATATATATATATATATATATACACTACCTAGAAAATAAAAAATATTTGGTAAAATTTATTACATCTAGATTTGAAAAGTCACATACCTCTATATTTCAATCCAACATACCACTAGGATCTACTCTAATCTTGATAGTATCAGGAATAGCTTCATGATCTGACTCTTGAACTTTCCATAGTTTCTTGTTTAATAGCCTCCCAGGATATTTTTATAGTTAAATATTCATTACAAGAATTAAATTTGAATAGTACAGTATCTTCCTATGTATTTCAAACTCTTCAAACAACCATTGATTTGAATTTTTAATAGGATATCATCGAAACCAAGTTCCAGTGACTACCATTAACATAATGGGATAGTTAATGTTTTCTCCATCTATAACTAGGGAAGTTAATTTTTTTCTTTCTCTCTACACACTGGCACAAGTAGTAATCAGTGCTTTCTTCTTTATCTTCATCTACAATAACTGCAAAAATATGCTCTGTATAAAAAAATCATTTTTAACAATAATATGAAGATATATTTAATGAGAATAAATTGTATATAATGAAAAATATTCTACCTGACTACCCTAGATCAGATACATGGTCAAATTCATCTAATGATGTCATATTTGTAAGTTTCAATGTTGTTAAAACCTGATATGTGTTGATTGAAATTAAAGGTTTGGAACTCCAATCATCCACCCACTCTTGTGACTCACACTCATTTCAAATAAAGCCCATGCATGCAGAACATAAATATGTAAAGTGTCTTGTATGAACAATTTAAGCACTTACATTTGAGCTAAAAAATGAGTGGAAGTCACTTGAACCTATTAGAGCCATACAATCCTTATATTTTGCCAAGTGTTCTCCCTCCATTAACCAAAAATGTCTATGAATAGTAGAATTTGGTTGAGCACCATGACACATATTTTCATTACACCATTCAACTATAGTTTTTTAATTTATTAAATGAACACTTTTTTTCAATTTCAATTGCTCCCTTGTAATAGCTCTTTTTATACATACTCCAGCACCACCATGTTACCATTTTCCATGGATAACCTTGATAAAAATCCAAATGTATTCTACACCAGTGTAACATGCATCCTAATCAACTAATAAAATATTTATATATTTTTGAATTATGATGTGCAATTGTCTGACCAAATGTAATGTTGATTGAAAGTAATGTTCCTCTAACTCAACTATTCATATAACTTTTGAAAACAACCTTGTACATATTCTGAACAATGTGATCTATCATTACTGATATAGAAATGGTAATTCATTAATATTTTCCATTGTTTCTCTGTACTATCAGGTGCATGCATGAATATAGAAACTTGTGATGAGTTGTAATATTGTGATTGAACTTCCATTTGAGGTTTGAATGTGATTCTCAGCAAAATCAACTACTAAAATAATGGAACCAAGAGGGAGTATATCCTTCCATATCTTGAAATGTTCATATAACCATCTAGCCCTATGTGTGTACCTTACATAGTCATAAATAATCTTCTCTTTAAATTTGACTAAAAGTTTAGAAACAAGTATCTTTTTTGTAACAAGCTTACAGATTTTATATTTTTTATCATATTTTATTTGATAAGTCATTGATTTATATTTGCTTAAACTAACTAATTCTTATCCAATTTCAATTGTAATCTCCTCATGGATATATATTTTTTAAATTTGGCAATTCATCACAAATGATACAATTTCCATTTAAACATGATTTGTTATAAAATAATTGCCCATCTGATCTTTTACAAAAGATAGTTGGAATAAATTCTCTAGCTAATTTTGGTGGAAATTCAATACCACACTCTTGCAAAATGTTAGTATGTAAAGTACAGTGAATATGGTGAAAAATATCATAGTGCATTGAAAATTCAACATGTTGCCTACAATAACAAGTAGTGCGTGTGTGATAGAAAGGGTTTTCCATCTCAAAATATTTTTGACAAATATATATTTATGGATTTTTAAAAAAAAATTAGAGTAAAATTATGTTTGATTCATATCTAATAAATATTTTGGATGTAGTTTACGATTACGAAAACCAACTCTTATTTTCATAACATCTCTTGTATTGGGAAAAACTCTTGTATTATCTTTTTAAAATTGAGCAAGTAACACTTTGATAGTATCAACTATAGCCTTGTCCTTTCATGGAAGTCTACCAGAGAATGCCTAAAGCTATTAGGTTCATTAAGTATTTCACATCTTTCAATTTCTTTCATTATTGTTTTCTATTTATATAAAGTGTTTTCTTGTTTTTGAAACCATTCATTTTTTTCATGTTTTGTCAGTTACTGCATAAGTTGTAAGTATACATTGGGAAACATTATAATCTTTGGTTCATGATGTTGGGGGCCTATAATATGATATGCATCATGGAAATTTTTAACAATTTCATTGTTTTCATCATCTATGTTGGATGTTCTTAGTCCTAATGTGTACATTATAGGTCTCATCTTAATCAATTTTATCAATGAAACAAATAATTGACATTTTTGACTATCATACTCCAAATTATGAAAAAAATTAACCCAAATTTGATGAGCCAGTCTTCTTGAATGGAAATCAGATATTTTGTTATGCATTGGTTTTAAAATATTTTCATTGACTTCAATTAAGTACTTGTATTTTATTTTCACAAGTTTTGGATGTGTTAGTAATGGTGGAATTTGTTGAGAGGGTGTTTCAAAACCGTTATTAGTTTCATTGTTAATTTAATCATTATATGTTTCTATAGGATTTTCTTGATGATTAATTTGATCATTATTATTTTCCATCAAATTTTATTTATTTATGGGGGGTGGAACATCATCCATAGACTCATCATCAACAAAATCAAAAACTTGGAACTTTGAATGTGAACTTCTAACATTAACTAATTTATTATTTTTAATTTCATTATTATTCATTTCATTATGGTCAATTTCAACATTATTCAATTGATTATAGTCAATTTTATCATTATTTAATTTATTATCATCAATTGGCTCATTATCTATGGCATTTGGTTCATCAGGATTAGGGTTTGTACCTTATTTAGCATGAAATTTTCACATTTGTAGCTTGTGTTTCTCTCTAAAATATTTTATTCTTTTAGTTTTTTATTCTTCAACAACTTCCTCTTCAACATGATCCAAAACCCATCAGAAGGGACAATTGATAATTTTTCAAAGGTGGGGTCAAGTACATAGGTACATAGATCTCATAAAATTATGTAGAGAATGTTTGTGGGGATAGAGGTCTCAATTATATTATGTGTTTTGTAAGGTTCTGGCCCATCCAACCCATTGAAAATCTTATATTGACAATAATGTGATCACATTATGTAATAATGTAATCATGTTATCTTCAATTTAAGATTTGGGGTTAATAATTGGTAATGAGAACTGAGTGTTTCCTATGTTAAGAATAATGCAATCATGTTAATAAATAATTCAATCATATTATACTTAATATAGATAAGGGATTATGAATTAGGGATTAAGGCATTAGTGCATAGGGTTTATGGATTATGGATTACAATTTATGTTTTAGGAATTAGGGATTAGGGCATGCAAGGTTTGGGTTTAAGGGTATATATAAGGTCTAATTGATAGAGTTGGTTCAAATCTACCTAAATGAAATGCGAAAACCTGAGACGAACACAAAGAAATATTTTATCACATAAATAATATTCTGTTACTTTAATTTTATTCAAACACTTTTACACATATATAGGAAAATAATACCTATTATTGAGATTCTAATATCCCACCAATATCTCACCTATAACACTCCCAACCTCCTAAATATTAATTTTGATATATTGTTACTATTAATAATATAATCGATCAAACTAATAATAAACTATACACACTAGTAAATTATTACTCATGTAATAATTTACATTACAATAATTAATAATATTTCGAATTATACCTCAACATTCACCCCCTTTTGAACATTATTAATCTTATTTAAACCCCTTTAATGTGAGCATGGAGAGAATATACATCTTCAAGAACTGGTTCGAACAAATTCATATGTCAACACATACTTTTAGGTCTGTATACTACTATCTAAATCTTGCTGTCTAGATATTTCTACACATGACCACTCCTATGTAAAAAAACACATCCTACATTTACTCCATGTGACTGCAATAGAGGTGTCACTAGTCGATCATCTCCATAAAGAAGTAAGGCAGTCAGAGGATCTCTATAGTAAGAAGATTTTTGTAGTTAGCTATCCTCCTATACAATTGTTTTCACATTCCATTATATCTACACTCTCCATTTTCTCTAAATATCAGAGGTGTTCCAAACAAGTAGGGGAATGAAAAACACACAAATCAGAAAATGAAAATATCATGAGAATAAATCCTCATTATCATCTTATAAAGCCTCTGTTAATGTCTGTTGCCACCCAAACAAAAATAACATAGATGGTTTTCATTACTATTAAAGATCTATCCTTGACATTAGTTGATTTGGTGCAGAGCACACCACCCATGTGAATATGAATATCCTTTCGTTCTTATTTAAACACACACACACACACACACACACACACACACACACACACATTTGGTATGACCCCATAGTTGGTCACTGATGAGAGGTCGTTGAAAGACCTCCAACCTCCTATGCCTTCATCTTCCATTAGGCAAAGCTGCTTACTTAACCAATATGTTAGAGAAGTTCAGCTGCATGATTTTGAAGGGAATAAAGTCCCCCCCACACAAAATTTCACTCAAGACGTTAGGGTCGCCTGAAAATATGTCCATAAGGCAAATTGTTTTTGTTTTTACATATTTTTTATTTTTGAAACTCTTTAATAATAATGACTTACTAAAAATATATTTTTGATACATACAATTGATTAAAAATAAAATCCTTTTAACAAGAAAGTAATATATAATTACTTTCTAAATTAACTCAAAGAATAAATAATTATTGTGTCGTAGTGACTGAAAAAACATTTAAGACCTTAATGACATGAATTAAGACTTTCTATAAAACTTAACAAATAAAATTAACATAATTTTTAATAAAAATGACATAGACCAATCATTAAAAATAAATACATTCTTGCTCACCTAATAGACTTTGACCGATTATATTACCTAATAAACTATAGACCAAAGACAACTTATTTAATTTTTAGAATGAATATGCACATAATAAACATATTTTTTGTTAAAAAAATGACTTACACAAAAAGACAACTATTGATGCATAGAGAGATAGAGCAATTTTGTGAAATCCATGGACTGTAACAACATCAATGAAATGGTAGAAGACAAGATCCAATAGTTTTCAAAGGTTGAGATCTGGCAGCGAATTCACAACATCAAGGCTGAGCTGGCTATCGGAAAGAATCATTTCATAGATCGTGCGAACGAAAATGGATACCGTGTAGTTAATGCGTGGAGGCAACGGGTATAAAACTGAAGATGTATCTGAGTTGCCATGTGATTTTTATTTTCTCCTCAAATTTTTCCAGAACCACGCTTTTCCCATTTTAGATCTACTGCACTACAAATTTAGTCCCTAGATTTTCTTTTGACAATGGATGAAGCAGGATAACACGCTCAAGAAGAATACAACACGCTTGATTGCCATATATAACTGTGTTGTCTTCAGATGCGGAGAATATGATACAAAAATTAAGATGATGCACGTCAGAATATTCTGCACAATAGCTCTTGAGACCTGACGTCTCTCCATAAAAAATGTTCAGCCGTGAAATATCTATAAAAAAATTGCACAATGTGAGGTGAGCTAAAAGACCAGATTGAGGGTAATGCCTGAGGTCAATGCATCTACCATAGTCTTCAATGTAACTGTAGTTACAATTGAAGCAACTGCATGCACATAGGTATGGACACATGATCTATAAATAAATGAAGATAGATCTGTATATTTGCTTAAACATTCAAATATCTATACTACACCTTTTTTTAATGATAGAATGCTAATATAAACTAAACTCTATTCTTTAAATTATGGTTCTTATATCTCGGGGCATGCAAGGAATTGAAATATTGCCTCTTCATAGATTAAATAACCATATTTCACAAGAATCCTCTTCCCTGCTCTGATCCCAGATGATAACGCTGGTTCAGATCTACCTAAATGAAATAAAGAAAATTGAGACGAACACAAAAATATTTTATCATACAAATAATATTCTAATATATTAATTTTATTCGAACACCCTTACATATATATATAGGGCATTAATACCTATTATTGGGGATTCTAATATCACACTAATATCTCACCTATGACACTCCCAATCTCCTAAATATTAATCATGATATATTGTTTACTATTCACAATATGTTCGATCAAACCAATAACAAATTATAATTATTAGTAAATTATTACTCGTGTAATAATTTACATTACAATAATTAATAATATTTCACCTTATACCTCAACACTAATTGTTATATGCCATGTGTGAACCTAGTTTTTACTACAAAGGATGTTAATTAGGACTAAATCAATTGGTAAATAGGGAAAGTTTTTGGTTTACAATTTAGCGTATAGTGTTTAGGGCTTAGGTTTTGGGTACACATTTTTAATAGATAGATTGGTAAATTCCAAAGGCTTTAGTCATAGGTTAAAAAAGTGCATTTTATGACATCTTGTGATAAAATCAGTTATATCATAAGGCATGCATGTTTGTGGCATGTAGTGGGCATTAGGACATCGAGCTTATAATTTATGTTTTAGGGATTAGGGATTAGGGCATGGGGTTTAGGTTTAAGGACCTATATATTAATTTATCTAATTACTCTATGCTATGCGAACCTAATTCTTATTACAAAAGACGTTAATTGGGACTAAATTCATTGGTAAATAAGGAAAGCTTATGGTTTAGAATTTAGGGTATAGTGTTTAGGGTATCATGCAGATTAAGTAAATTAGTCAAATGAGACAATTAGTCATGTGATTTAGGCCAAGCTAAGCCCTACGAAGTTAATTCTTTGTCTAGAAATGATGTTAATTTAGGCTAAAAGGATTGGTTCAAGGTTTAAAGAGTTTATATTTGTGGTTTAGAGTTTAGGGATTAGGAAATTTAAGGATTAGGGCTTAGGGTATAGGTTTTAGGGTATATTTATATGATCGTGTGGGAAATTGGGGCAAATTTGGGAAGCTTGAATGTATATCTATGAGTAAAGAATGTGAATTTGGGATCAATTATCCCCCACATCATCATAGATTGAGCCTACGAAGTCAATTATGGTAATGAGTGATGCAATTTTACCCAGCTTAATCCATGTGAACCTAATTCTTTATATATATATATATATATATATATATATATATATATATATATATATATATATATATATATATATATATATGATGTTAATCTAGGCTAAAGTTATTGGTTTAAGGTTTATAATTTAAAGGGTTTGGGGTTTAGGGATTATGGCTTAGGGTTTAATGTAAATGGTATAGGGTTTATAGGGTTAAAGTTAAATGGTATAGGGTAACTTGGGGTTTAAGATATTAGATATAGGGTCCAATCCCTAAGGTAAATGAAGAACATTTGAGATGCTTGTGACACCAATTTATGACTTGATTACCTCCATGTTTGTATTTATGATAAAATTAGGGTCAATTATGCCATGTGCTTGTTGCATACATGTTATACAATCGATTGAGCCATAAATTTGGTTTAGGGGCTCAATTTTTCCCAGATCATGTAGGGAATTGCACAAATTGACTAATTGGATCAATCATGATAGAAGATTGATCTTTTGATTTTTTCCCAAATCACATCTTTCCATTGAAGGGATTCAAATTGGCCTCAAATGCCTCCTTGATTAAAAGAATCAAATAGTTCCTCCTTTTTGGTTAATTAGGTTTAAGGGGATAGAAATAGCCCCAATTTACTTCAGATGCACAACTAGATTGGTACTCCAAAGGCTTTAGCCATAGGTTTAAAAAGTACATTTTATGACATCTCATGATAAAATTAGTTATATCATAAGGCATGTATGTTTATGGCATGTAGTGGGCATTAGGGCATAGGGATATCTTACAATTTATGTTTTAGGGATTAGGTCATAGGGTTTAGGTTTAAGGACCTGTATTTATTAATGTCTAATCACTAAATATGCCACGTGTTCAAACCTGATTCTTACTACAAAGGATGTTAATTGGGACTAAATTGAAGTTGAAAATTAGGGAAAGTTTATGGTTTATAATTTAGGGTATAGTGTTTAGGGTTTCTGGTTTACAAATTATAGTTTTTAATGTATATACATGGTTTAGGGTATATAGGGTCAATCAAAAAGATAATTGTGGACAATTTGAATCACTTGGACCCATTTGTGACTATAGAATGTGTTTTTGGGTTGTCATTATATCATGGTTGTCATCGTGCAGATTGAGTGAATTAGTCGAATAGGGTAATCAATCATGTGATTTAGGCCAAACTAAGTCCTATGAACTTAATTCTTAGTCTAAATGATGTTAATTTGGGCTATAATGATTGGTTTAAGGTTTAAAGAGTTTATATTTATGGTTTAGATTTTAGGGATTAAGAAATTTAGGGATTAGGGATTAGGGTATAGGTTTTAGGGTATATAAGGTACAATCATGATGGTGATAAATTTGAGCTCTTTAAACGTAGATTTGTGAGTAAAAAATGTGAATTTGGGATCAATTATCCCCCAAATCATCATTAATTGAGCTTATGAAGTCAATTGTGGTAATGACTGATGCAATTTTAACCAAGTTCATCCTTAAGCTATTTAAGCTCTTTAAACGTAGATCTATGAGTAAAGAATGTGAATTTGGGATCAATTATCCCCCACATCATCACAGATTGAGCTTATAAAGTCAATTTTGATAATGACTAATGCAATTTAAACCAAGTTCATCCTTGTCAACCTAATTCTTACTATATATAAAGGATGTTAATTTGGGCTAAATTGATCCCAGGGGCCTATTGAGCCTCAAAGTAAGGAATTTCATCCATATGATATCAATTAGGGATCCACATGCTCACCATATTAAAAAAATAAGTATTTTTTCAATTTGATATGCAATTTAGTTCAAAGGAGCCATGTGCAAGGAATTACATTCATATGTAATGGAAATTGGGGTTTACTTGGCCTTGATTACATACCATATCGAACCAATCAAGTATTCAATTCTAGATGATACATAATTGGGTCCAATTGAGGCTTGCCCAAGGAATTGTGTCAACATAAGTTTAATTAGGACCCTAATTGCACACCTTATTCAAATAATTGAGTGTTTGATTGAATCTGATATGAAATCAAGATAAATTGAACACTTTGTAAGGAATTACATCCATATAATAACAATTAGGATTCTGATTGTGCACCAAATTCAATTGAAATCATATTTGGTTCAATATGATATATGATTTATTTAGTCCAAACAAGCCTTGTGTAAGAAATTTCATCCTTATACTATAAATAGGGGGCTCTGTTGGTCCCAAATACATAACATATTTAATCAACCAAGTATTTAGTTTAGTTGAATATGCAATTATGGCCAACTAAGGCTCATTCAAGTAACTGTTCATACATATATTGTTAATTACAAGTTTTTTGGCCCCAATTGTAAACTATATCTAGCTAATTTAATGTATTTTGTTTTATCTTATACATAATTGGGGCCAACTGAGCCACACAAAAGTAATTTTGTCCATATAATGTTCTAGTTGGGTTCCTTTAGCCCTAATTTCGCACCATATTGAACCAATTCAATATTTAGGTTCAATATGATATGAAATTGGCGCCACTCAATCCCAAAGCAAGAAATTACATCCATTTAATGTCATTTGGGGCTCTAATTACACCATGTTAAATCAATTGATATTTTTTCAATACTATACACAATTAAGGACAACCAAGTCCTATGTAATTAATTGCTTCCACCTAGAATATCAATCGATGGATTTTTCACCCCATGTAACGAATTGTCCATCTAATGTCCATTGTGAATATTTCCCCCTAATTGCACATCATATTTAACCAATCAAGTATTTTCTTCAGTATAATATATAATTAAGATTAATTGGTCCATGTGTAAAGAATTCCTTCAATATAATGTCTTGATTAGGGCTTTGATAACACACCATATTAAACTAATTAAATATTTAACTCAATCTAATACACAATTGGGGTTAAATGAGCCTTGAGAATGGAATTATGTCCATATGATGTCAGTTGGGTCTCTAATTGCACACCATAATAAAAAACCAAGTATTTAGTTTAGTTTTACACATAATTGGGGCCAACCAAGCTCCATCCAAGGAAATATGTCCATATAATGTCAATTTGGGATCTATTGGCCCAATTTCACACCATATTGGGATAAAAGGAATAATAAATTGATTTATAGGTTAATATATCTCCAATTATCATTCAATGCTATCAATTATTGATAAGAACATTAGTCCCAAACAACAATCTTAATTAACCAATATTTGACCTTAAGACTACTAGGCCGAATGGCTCCTATTCAAGTTTTAGGGTATTGCCAATATGTAATATGATCATGTTATTAATGCTATTACAATATTAAATAATGTAATCACATTAATAATATAGTTATTAACATGATCGCATTATTAACACAATTAGTAATGTGATCATGTTATTAATGTGATCACATTATTAGTGCGATTGTGGTATTTGAATTTGAATTCAATTATCATGACTTTTGGAGAATGGATTGGATTCTTGAGCCAAAGGCTTGGATAGTCAATGTATAACCAAGTTTTGAAAGTTATCAAAATAAACAATAAATTTTAAATTTGATTACCAAATACACTAAGAATTTCAATGTGAAAATTCAAAAACTTGATATCGTCACAATGAGCATGCTCTCTTCTTTTCAAAAGTATTATTTTTATAATTTTTAGACTAATTTAATGTTTCAAACTATATTTATTTCTAACTATGACTTTTTTAGGCCACTACATGCCACAAAATTACATGCCTATACATATTCATGTAATTTGTCTTTCATTGATCCAAGTGAAAACAAAATTATATGGTGACTAAGTAGGTCTAATTCTACACACATTAAAAAAAAAAAAAAAATCATATTTTTTGAGGTAGTTAGGCATGTCACATGGATGACTATCCATTTCTTTGTCAATTTTTAGGATCTATTTACTTACAAAATTCATAAGAAAAAGTATTCATTGAAAAAATACAAAATAATATAGGTGACATGTTATAAGATTTTATCTAAATTTTCTCTAAAGGGTTTCAAATAATATTAAATGCTACTAAAAAAATAGTGCACATCACGACCATCTATCTACTATATTTAAAAAAAAATAGGAGTTACTCTTCAAATTTTATATGTTTGACCTAGTTATAATTAACCATTTTTTTATATTTTTTTTTGGAAACTAGACTCAAAATGCTACATTTCATGTTCTTACACCATCTTCAAATTTGGAGTGTAGATATATCAAATTATCTACAAAAGTTTAGATTTCTAAAATTTTAGAAAAGTAATGTCCATGGGTAGGCCGCTTTTTATCCCCCAACTTTGTGCACTTACCCCTTCCCTATAAGTTATTATGGCTAATCGGTTCAAATATACTTTAGTAGATTACTTCCATAGGATTACCTAAATGTACCCTTGCCCACCTCCTCCTCTCCTCCTGCTGCCTATCCTTCACTCACCCCCTCTCCTTGTGCTTAGTCTTAGAATTAGATGGTCAATAGATAGTTTTTTGAGGATTCCTTCCTCACTCATGTTGAAGAAGAGTCCTATGCTTCCAATACCATAAATATATGGATATATTTTGTATGGTCTCTAGTTTTTATCTTCATTGGAAGAAAACTCAATGTTATAGACAATGTTAACACACCCTCATCTTAGTGGATTTAAGGGTACAAATAGTATTAGTTACATCCTAGAGAAGATTTCAAGTTCATAAGAATTCCATTTTATTTTCATATATCTCCTTTAGGGTTATGTAACTATGTGGTTTGAAGGGTTGAGAGTAAAACTGATTACTAGGTCAATAAACCCATTTCCCTAACTGGTAAGTCCCATGTTTTCTCTAACATCCTTACAATGTCTCATCTTGTTAGGCACCTTCCAATATTGCATATGAAAAAATAGAACATTTTCTAAGAGATTTTATCTAGCCCAATTCTAAATGTTATAAAGGTTTTCATAGAGTTTATTAGGATATATGTCTTAAACCTAAATAAATGAGAGGTCTTGATATTTTTGATATCAAACTTCAAGATATTTCCCTCTATGTCAAGTCAATTATTTGTTCCCTTGAAGGAGATGAGGAAAGGAATATCTTTCTTCACCATTAAATTTCTCAAAAAAGTCATTATGGCTAGAAAGTTTGAAAGGGTCTTGATATTCAATCTCTTTTTCTCACTTGGGTCCTATTCAAAATTATGGTTTCCATTTTGGCTCAGAGTATATTGAAACCCTAGTAGTTAGGAAAGCCTCAGTTTATTTGGGATGGAAATGGTTTAAAAATTGGGATCTATCCAAACTTTCACTCCTTTTAGTGGTCTCAAGTTCTCTCATACTATGGTGTCCCTTTTTACATAGTCACTTGGGTCAAAAGTCCCAATTTTTTTAAGAAAGGGATAAAGGATATTTCATAATTGTTTTGTAAATAGTCTCAATATTGACTCCCTTTCCCTATCATACATGACAAGTTTAAACTTAATAATAATGATATCTCTTCATATGTTGAGATTCAAAGAGCTATCATAGATGAATATCTCCAAAAGGTTGGAGTTCAATCACCTATTAGGTGGTGGATTGATTAGAAGTGGCTTGTATATACCCCTTTTCAATTTTGTAAACCTCAACTTAGGTTTAAATTGCTTTCGCCTCAATACATTCACGGGGATTCTATGAATGCTCGTTTTAAATTTAATCCATGGATGTGCAAAAACTTGGGAAAATATTTTTCTATAATTTAGGAAGCAATTATTAAGCTCAAGCAAACACATTTCATATGGTTTATCCTTCCCCAAGGTCTTCATTTTGGTAGTTTACTTGTTCACTTATGTGTGGATAATCAATTATAGACATCTAACCAACACTCAGAGCCACTAAAGCATTTATTTTGATTTTTCAAGTGACAATATAAAAATGGATATATAACCCTTTTTAACCATTTTGTCCATAATTTTTCTATTAGAAAATGGTGCTACTAAGGTATTTGACTATGTTACCCTCATGGTACAACCAAATATTCAACTAATTATGTATTGATGGTTGTTTTTTTAATTACTAACAAAGTAAATGTGATATCTAATGTTATGCTTCATATGCAAGTTCAACCTAATAATATATGGTTGGCCTTCAGTCATTGCTAGACAATTGGGAGAGTGCTCTATAAGTTGTCAGTAAAGTTCATTCAGAATCTTCGCATCAATGGTCAGCTTCTTAGGTTCGTGGCTATAAATATTTTGGAAAGCATTGTTCATGAAGCAAGTGACAAAGTCTTTCACAAAATTCATGGTGTCCTTTGCTTGCTAATATCTCTTGTGGTGGTGAAAGTCTATGTTCCCAAACATTGGTGGACGGATGGCTTAACAACAAGGAAGGTTTACCTAGTTGGCCTTAGAAATTTCTCCATCCAAACAAGACCTTAAAAATTATGAAGGTAAAGACAAGACTAATAATAGGAGGGAGTCAACACTTGATATAATAGATTTACCTATTGGTAGTGGTTGGGGTTGGGCTAAAAAATTAGATGCTCCTCTACCTACATCACATGCACTTATTGCCTCTACGCCTTAATATTATTTTTCCTTGGTGTTTGATTACCCATTATGCTATTAATTTTGTTGTTTGATGTTTTTATTTTTTTATAATTACAAAATATTTAGTTAATTATTTTTATATTTATATTTATATTTATTTTTTATATCCCTAGAAGCATACATATAATTATATAGAATGTCGGCATTTATGTCCATATTTTATAAATAAACATATAATAAATTTACAAAGTTGAGTAAACATATATCTAAGTTAATGAGCAAATTTAATTAAATAAAGACGAGTAAAAGATATCTACATTGTCAAAATCACCCATGATACAATCTTAACTTTAATCTTGGGTATATAAAAATATTTTTAAATTAAATTAATTTTTCTCAATTAAAATATTATTGTGATATTTTAAAGTGAGATAATACTAAACTCAATTTTTTATAAAAATAATAATATATACTTTTATTGTTAATTAAAAAACGTTTTTAAAAAAAATGAAAAAAAAATGTAACTAAAAAAAGAAATCTGAAAGTGGAATATCAACCATGATTTCCTTTAATGGGAAAAGACAAATTCCAACCATTGTTTAATGCAGATCAAGAAACCCCAATGATCATTTATGTGCCTATCACTTTCTATTGCAATAAATTCTAATGGAGAAATGCAAATACTGTGATATATTACATGAATTGCTTGTAAATGTGGATGTTTTGGCTAAGTTGATGGCAACAAGGGAAGCTAGGTTAAAACCCATCACCGTTTAAGAGCTCCAAAGTAATTTTGTAGAAGTTTACCGACAAACATTGCATCAAATAAATTTGGAAGAATTTAACGATAAAAATTACATTTCTTTGGGTGCTCTAACCGTTTTTTTTCTTTCTAATTTTATAATGTGATTTTGAATATTTTGTCTTGTCCAACGTTACTTCTTGTTCTTTAATTTTTGTACCATGTTTTCAATTGATGTTTTGTTATCGGGCATTAGTTCATCGATTATATGAGTAAGTTAGTCAAGATCTAATTATATACAGGTTTATCAGAAAGTTTCAGTAATAACATAGGGGTTAAACAAGAATGTCCTTTATCTCCAACTCTATTTGACCTCTATATTGACAAGTTGGAAGAATGGATAGACAAACTAGGGGGTGGCGGAGTCTACATAGCGAGTTATGTGATCAAACTCCTTCTATATGCTGATGATCTTATTTTGTCTACAACTACAACCCAGAGCTTAATGGAACATTTGAAAGATTTAGAGATCTTTTATAAAGAGGTTGGGATGCAAGTCAATACTAGCAAAACTAAGATTTTGATCTTCTCGCGTCAAAAATAAAAAATACATGCAAGCTTCATGTTTGAGGGGAGCCCACTAGAGAAAGTCTTAGAATACAAATATTTAGGGTTGGATTTCACCAAAAATCATAGTTGGGATGCATGCATAATGAAAAGAATTCAAGGAAGATGGAAAGCATTGTACTCTCTTCAAAACAGGTGCAAAGATGCTGATTTGTGGGATTGGAAGACCACCAGAGTCTTGTTTGAGCTACTAGTAGTTCTAGTGGTACTATATCGGTGAGAAGTTTGGGCCAATGGTATGTCAAGGATAAAATGGAGGCAATTTGAGAGATTTAAAAAATGTCTAATCACAAGTACCTTTAAGTTTAAAACATTAGCTCCATACAAGATAATTCTAGCAGAAACAAGGAGTTTCCCAATAGAAGTTGCAACTATGACACGTCTCCTAGGGTACATAAAGAAAGTAGAGGGCATGAAGGAGGAGACGTGGCCAAAGGTAGTAATAAAAGAAGAGTTGAACAAGTGAAAGAGGATGTGGATGAAACAAAACAAGGTCTGGATGGATAAGTGGGACATTAACATTCACGAGTGCCCGAAGACCAATCAAGAGATAAAGAGATATGTCAGGGAGAATTTTAAAATAAACATGTGGATAAAACAGATAAGGAGGAAAAAGAAGTACTACATGACCAAGTTCAACCTCAATTATGAGCATGACCAAAAATCCTACATAGGGGCAAAAATTAAATAGAGAATGAAGATGATCATAGGACATTTGAGAATGGAGTCACATCAACTTCGATATGAGACAGGTAGGTGGAAGATCCCAAAAGAAAAGTGGGAAGAGAGAATATGTCCTATGTGCACTTTAGTGATGGTTGAGATGGAATGGCATTATCTCATGGAATGCTCTACATATGATAACATTTGAGCTAAATATGTGGGTAGCCTATATGGAGTTTCCATGCTTACTATATTTGAGGGTGAGAATATTGATAAAAAAGAGGAATTCTTGATCAAGATCCACAATAGGAGAGTGAACCTTCAAAGGTAAAACAGGGATAGGCTGGGGAACTAAAGTCACATAACCTCTTCTTTTCTCATGGTTTCTTCACTTCTTTAAATTTTGATTTTTGATTTGGGGGTCTCATAGACTGTTTTTGGTCTAATGAATATTATTAAAATTTCTATCTATCTATCTATCTATCTATCTATCTATCTATCTATCTATCTATCTATCTATCTATCTATCTATCCAACCAATATAGAGTCTAAATCATGAATACCAACATATTACATTACTATATATTTTTTTATACTTTTCTTATTTATACAATAAAAATATATCGAAACATTCTAATAATAAAAATTGTATCCAATGGTTGATAACTTACACCATGCATCAAATTAAATAAAAAATTAACTGTAAATAAAATATTTACATTAGGTTCATTTATTTTGAGAGATTTTAATTTGAAAGACAATTCAAAAGATTAGAAATGTTTATATTTAAAATCTTCTAAGATATCTGATACAGAGAATCAAGTAGTTAAGACTAGAGTCATGTTCGGAGTGATTTCAACTGCATAAATACCCCTTATATTTAATCAAAAGATTTAATTATATTTCTGAAATATGAATAAAAATACCAACATTCTATATAATTCAATAATTTCATATAATACTTTCAGATATACAATTAAAAAACATTAAATAAAAATAAATAAATAAATAAATAATATATATACATGTTAAAACTTTCCTGGAAAATATGGTATCTCCTATCATGGAGATTCTCCCAAATAAGTCACCAGGCCAACATTTATAGTTGGAGGGGGTGAGGCTACACCCAGCCACCTCGTCTATATCTGCAGAAACACAGGCGTGGACACCTCTGTCAGAAAGATTCAAATGTTTCGACCATTCACCATCCCACTCTAATGCTTGGCCCTCCTGGCACTGTCAACCTTGCTGAGAATGCACAAGCCTTGTGAATCCTTAATCCATTAATTTTTTTGAAAAAAAATGAACCACGCTTACCAAAAAATTCAAGGAACCTACCAAAAAGACACTGACACAATCAATATTAGAGAACCTCAGCATGCATATCTTCAAACCTTTGGAAAAATAATCATTATGCAGAAAATGACACTAATACACGAGACATATATGATGTTGGGGGAACGTGTAAGTATATTTTCCCCATAATACACCTACTACAAAAGAAGCATTTAACTATTGCAGGTTTTTGGTAGGCTCCTTGTTAAGTAGATTATAAATTTATCTGAGATGTGTAGATGTGCAAAATACAGGTGAGTTTTACAGTACCAAACTGCTAACCATGGCATGTAACACGGCGAAAGCAGTAGAGTGGGGTGGTGCATGACAGAAGCGTGTGGATCCTTCTGGCAGAGCTGCTTTAGGTCTTCATGCCTCTGCTTATGTAGAGATAGAGATGATCGGTGTGGCCTAACTTTCAGCCGTAACTGTTGGCTCTGGAGACTCTTTTGGAAAAACTTCTCATAGTCATTTACCAACTCAACCATCTAAATTTATAGTTGTGATTGCAATGGAGGGTGTTAAACACACTATACTTCAATCTATGGAGTCTTTCTTTCTCCCTGAAATGCAATGATCGTTGGAATTTGTCGTTCTCCATTAAAGGAAATAATTATTGATATACTGATATTCCACGTCACATTTTCATTTGTAGTCATAGTTATCTTCACAACAAAGCCCATAATAAACTTTATTTCTATATTTTTTAAATCATAGTGCTCTGAGTTACATATTAAGGTGGGGCTGTTACATAGTGCTCCACACTTCAACTCATGGTGTTCCATACTCCAGTAAGATTTGTTTGGAATTTAATTTTTTTAAAAGTAGGTCCTTGTGTTAAATTATTCAATTGGGCTTGCGATGTTCGGTAACTAAGACAAACGACTAATAGAGATGCCTCTTGTTATTTATTTCCTACTTAATTGGGAGATTTGGTAGTGGAATTTCTAGCTACAAAAAGAAGAAAAGTAAAGATCTCAACTTGACACCTTTGCACAACACCTTGCACATACATGGTATTAGAATGTTCTAGTTAAATTATTATTATGAAAAAAGAATAATTTACATAAGGTTATATAATAAAGAAGTTAATTGGAATTCATGATTCGTATTTTTTGTTAGAGTAAATCCAATTTAAAATAAGGAAATGTTGGTCAAACGTGGTAAGTCAAAAAATAACCAATCAGTTACAAAAGATAGTAAGATATTTTGTATAAATTGTCACATTAAAAGAAGGAGGTAGATGATCATATTTACGTAGTTGAGCACTACAATAAGAAGGTTTAGTCGAGGGAAAATCAATAGCAACCCATCCATCCATGGAGTTTGGAAGAGCCAAATAAATAGTAATGTTCCACCCAGGGGGAGGCTGCACCACACTGCCAACAATACTAGGGATAAGAGCAGGAAACACTATCGAGATAGACCATTGACAGATTTGCCATGAGTAAGTGGTGGTTCAACCCCTCATTGAGGATGAGCGCTGAAGACATGACTGCAAGAACGTGATTTGATCCACCAACGTTTGGGCATTGATAGTGGAGATCCTTATGGTCGAAGATCTAAGGGGATACAACTCATAACACAAAGAGCACTCCCTTAATGGTCAATCAACTCATGTAAATACCTCAACTACATGACCGCCTTTTTAGTCTCAACTTAAATCTACCAAAAAGTGAAAGATATCACATACACCTTGTTGTTAATAGTAAAATGACAAAAGGTTTATTCATTGTTAAATAAAGGAGAGTTTCTAGCTTTTCATAATTGAAACAAAATAATATCTCTAAAAAGGTTCAATAGAAAAGCTATATATGCTGGCCAATTTATAGAATCCTCAAAGAGGGCCAAATGCCATGAGAAAGGCTCTTGATAGAAGGGTTGAAAGAGACTATGTATCCATTTTCAATAAGATTGAACTTTTGGACATGTCCAAACGATATGCTTAAAGGACTCTAGTCTAGAACATGTCAAACACTTGGGTTGAGCAAGACCAAGACAAGAAAGACATTCTCCAAAAGGAAGTCCTTGATATACCAAACATTATAGAAAATGAGTGAGTTGGGCTCAAGCTTAGCCATCCATATTTTGTTGAGTCATGCAAGCTAGGTCCTAGGTGAGAAATTGAGATTCCAAAACTTATTGTGCTTATCTAGAGTATGAGAGAATGAATTCATGATTTGATATAGGAGGCCTAGAGAGTAGTTCTTGAAATAAGCATCAAAATTCCATCTCCAATATTTCCACCAAGTGCATGGACATTGTAGACCCAATTTGTGAAGCATAACATTCAACATTAAATCTTGAATACAAAGAATGATAGGAAGGTTAGATTTTTTAAAATTGAGTTTAGATTTTAGCAAATACCAATGAATCCAATCATGAGCTGAGACCAAATATTCCATAGTATGAATTCCTTTCTTGAAAATTCTTAAAGTTTTCATACCAGGAAACTCGTCTAAAAATAGAGAAGTATTTGTCATAATAAGAGACCACTGTAGGTTATTATCATTGAAGGAAAGAACACTACAAAAACCTTCTCCAACCCATTAAAAAAAATTGTTTGATAGATTCAAAAGCTTTCCAAATAATTTTAGTAACAAATGAGCCTTCAATTTTAAATTTGGCATTAATGATTAACAATGCGTGGAAACTAATGTTTTTTTAAGCTAAACTTACCATTAGGAGATTAAAAGGATATATAGTGCCTTAGGATAATATTACAAGTTTCATTATCATCAATAGCTCTCTAAAAACCCTTTTAGTAAAAAGAGTAATGTTCTTCCTATAAATATCAATAATCCCCATACTTATTTTATCATGATGTAGATAACAAATATCCCAAGCAACCCTATGGAACCTACATGGGTTTGCTAGGCATTAGAGCAGATAAAATCTTTAATAATATTAGTAATCTATTATAAGAGGATTTACAGGGGTGCCAAAAAAGAGGAATAGTAAACATGAATATCAATAAGAATCCTAGTACACACTTTTAATTTCCCTACTAAAGATAGGGGCTTGGTGACCAATACTCAACCTTTTTCTCCACTCGATTAATGAAATATTGACAAAACTCAGCACAGGAACTATTGAAGGTAATTGGAATGCCCAAAATTTTGAATTCATCCACTCAATGAATCTATTTACAATTGTAATTTTTTAATGACTCTCGCATGTGCATCATATTTTTTTTAGCATTATTTTTTATTCCATTGCAAGCTAAACTAGAAGCCCTACAAAAAATGTCCAGGAAAATACAAGGCCTCCATAAAATATTTTTCTTGTTATTCAAGAGTAATAAAAGTATCATCGAAAAAATGGCCATTGATGAGTTAAGAAGATCTATCAAAAATAATGATGCCCCTGATGAGACCTCAATTAGATCTATGTACCATAATATATCTAAGAACCTTAGCAGATAAAATATATAAGGCTAATGCAAGAGGACAACCTTACTTTATAGAGTGGAAGAGGATAAAGATTTTACACATGAGCTCATTGATACCGAGAGGCAAAAATTTGTAAGAACAGAGTTTAAATAGCCAAAATGAAAAATTGGCTGAAGTTAAGAGCTTGAAGCATAGCAAGAATAAAAGGTTGCTCGATCCTATCATAATATTTATAAAAATATAATATGATAAAAATTATTTATTGATGAGAGGATCTCACCCACTCCATTCCTTCCCAAACAATAGTAAATATTTTAATGATATATCTACTTTTGATAAAACCTTTTTGCTCTAGTCTCACAATGGTAGGTAAAATGAACTAGAGTCGGTTAGCCAAAGCTTTAAAAATGATCTTATATGACCATCGAGGAGGGTGATGGGGTGCTAATTGGTAATAAGATCAAGGTCACTAGTATTGGGAATAAATTTAATGTTGCATTTATTAATAAGAGATCCCAAATAATTTTTTTGTAAGGATTATTTATAAACTTGAAGCAAGTCAATCCCAATAAAATCTCAAGTAGCTTTATAGAATTTATAATGGAAACCATTAGTGCCTAGAGTTCATGCAATGTAGAGCATAAAAAATCTCATCAAGATATAAATGATCATCACATAATTTTTGGTTAGCGAGACTAAGATTGAGAGGAAAAACATCTAAGCATTATCTCAAGGCTTGATCTCTCTTCATTATTTCCTACTGGGATTGGAATAATAGTTTATAGTGGTCCACAAAAGTAGTAGAGATGTTAAGAACATTACTAAGTCTTAATTAAGATGACTCAATGGTATTGATATGGTCTGAAACTTGATTAGATAAGATATATTTAAATAATTATTCAGAGGCCTTTACCCTAATTTGAGATCCCATCAAGTTAGGCATCAATTTACTCCCCTCTAGTTGGATGGTTGTTTACAACTTTGATTTGGTGCTTGAGAGAAGTTGTTAGGGTATGTAATTATGAATCAAATGGATTATGATGAAGGAAAGCAGATGTTATTTGGTATTATTTGAGCATGTAACACCATATCCCCACTTCTGAACATGCATTATATGTTTACCAAAATGGCAGATAAAGGTGGTGGTGCACATGATGGCCTCATTCCATCGCTTAATCTTGTTCATAGTGTAAGGCATACATGGCATAAGATTCCAAATTGTGGCAATGAGACGGATGGTGCCCTTGCGCTATAAGATGGAGTTATTAAGAAATATTTGATTGTGTGTCACTTTTAAGTGATTGTCAAATGCATTTTCATAAAATATTCAAATGCACTTTCATAAAATATTCCTCAAAAATATCCAAATATCTAAACACTTCTAAATTAATCAATGCAAATAAGCTTTGATACAATGGGAAACCAAGGTTAGTTCATCAAACAACTAATCTAAGCTAGGTCATCAATGTTCATAGGTAACATAGATAATTTAATCAATACAATTAAAATCCCCCTTTGAAAATACCACCAAATGCATATAAAACATGCAAACTTTAATGTCACAATGTGACACTCAGATTCAAGCTAGCAACATTTTCAACTACCTCAAATAAGCAATATTTGAGTGAAAAATGCAAGTTCATTATCAAGGTGTGAAATTTATGCTCTAAAAAAAAATTAGATAACAATATTATGTTAATATTTTTGAAATTAAAAAACACTAATGTTTTATTGCACATTCCATGAATATTCATAATTATGTTATAGTTACAAAAACATCATTGTAATCTATGAATGAATAAAAATGTTCTTTTGTGATAATTTGATAAAAAAATATGCAATGTTTGATTCCTTTAATGATGTTAAGAATTTAAAATGAATCAACACAACATTATGTCATATTAAGTCATACACACAAGAAACAACATTTAAATGAATGCAAACAAGTTGGCCATTGCCAATAATTTTAAGCTTCATGGATCATGCCATCCTATGTATATTTAGTTAATTTTATATTTTTTAAAGGGGTACTAAATTTTTTTTTAACAATACCCTTGCTTGAGTTATGAAATTTATGTATAAGATTTTTTTTTCATCAATATTAATGGAAAATTATGCTAGGAATTGATTTGCTAAGGGAAAGTATTCACTAACTAATTGGAGGTGAAGGTCACATAACCATCCCAAAGCATTTTATTTGAGACTCATTTGGAATAATTTAGTCAATAATCGATTTCTAGCTACTTAATATAAACATACGACATGGAAGGATTGAAGATGTTGTTTAAGATCACCTTTACAGGCATATAATGGAATATTAGGAGTGATAAAACCTATAGGTAAGGGATAGCCTAAAATATTAGGGACTGACAAATTATGGAGCAAAGTATGTGAATCCATGGAATGACTAGCTCTAGATGTACCTTGCTTTATATCCTGAAGAACTAAAATGATATACTTGATAGAATGTCTAGTAGTGGGGTTGATGATGTAATATGCATACTCAAATTAGGATTGGAAGAGGTTGGACTTGTATGAATTGGCATGAAAATCTATGGGAAGCCTTGAGTTTCCCTTAGGCTTTGGGTAGACATCACATATGTAACAAGAGGTGTAGATGTAAAAATAATATCAATGACAGTAGTTTGGACACATTTGGCTAGATTTTTAACTCAAAATGGTTTATTTTAAATAGTAAAAAGATTTTTATATTTTGCATCAAATATGGAAACCCTATATTCTTGTGCATTTTTAGATGTTAGGATTAAGTTTAAAACAATTTCCAATTTTGGATGGTTTTGGTGAATTTAGTGTCAAAAATCACACTAGGCTTTGACTTCGTTAAGACCTACCTCATTAAGATCATTAGGATCAATACTATTTTGGTCTAAATGATTATCTTGATTATACTAATTGACACGTTCTAAATGAGGAATTTCAACATAATCATTTTTTGTACATATTCATGAAAAAATGCATCATCAACAGAAGAGGAAACATTCATTTCGTTATGATCCATTGTAAATGAATATAAAGGAATTTGATTATTCATTATATGGCCCCCACTTATTCTAACACTACATAATATAAGGACATGGGAAATAACCTTCTTGGATTGCATTGTAAAAAATCATGAAAGTATGAAGAAGGCTAGGGCCAAATGTGTGTCTAATTTTAAATAAAAAATTGGGAATGAAAATTAAAATCTAAGGCAAAAATTTGAAAACCCTAGAGACAAGGACAAAACCCTAAGGGAAACCTACAGTTTTGAAATACTCATGAAATTTATAAGTTAACTAGTATATTTTACCCTATTTTGATTATGTGAACCTTAATTAGGATAAAATTAAAATATTCATTTAGGTTAAAAAAATATGAAAATTAAGCATAAATATAAATGTAAAAGATCATAACTGATTTGATAATTAAATATGTTAAATATATAAATTAAAACAAGAGAGTTAGATATAAAAATTTATCCTATTATGTGCAAGACTAATATATGTGGTATATGGTAGGAAAGATGATAATTTATACTATGAGATGCTTGGATCAAGTTATAGATCTTTGACTATGTTCATATGGTACCATTAGCCTCAGGTCAGTGTTGGCCCCTCAATTTTGACCTAGTATTTGTTTCAATTTTGGCAAGTACCATGGAGGGACCATTGTCAGTTTTCATATATGTACCATCACAATGTGAGAGAACCACAATGCAGGAAAACCATGGCATGAGAGGACCATGGGATGAGACTAGTAACATGAGAGTTGAAGGATGTGAAAGGATAATGGCATGGAAGACCTAGTGTGAGAAGACTTAGTCAAGAGAACATGGCATGAGGAACCTGAGAATAGAGGATCCAAAACAAGAAGCAGAAGACTAGGGGAGTGTGAGGGAAGTGGAGCATGAGGAATGTTAGAGTAGTTTGAAGAATAAATCAAATAAGACACTTTAACCCCATCGATTAGAGGCACTGTACAACCCATGGGGAAAGGAACACTTGAAAATAAATGTATAACATAGAGTAGGCATCTAGAGGCGTAGAGGCCCGATTCTACAGGAACAACTAATTGTAAGAGCCACAACACTCAGCTTGTTGAGAGTTCATGTTCCATGTGTCCATTTTGGGTTGGGAACTTGACACTTGGATAGGGAAAAACAAGTATAAAAAACCCTATTATAAACATTCACATGGGGGATTCTTGGTGTGTAAACCTTTGATGTGATATAGATAATTTTTGTATTGTAATCCATAAGTGCTTAATAATAATTGAATGTTTATCATATGGTATTTTGAGAAATGGACTGTGTTGAATATTTAAATGTGTTAAGTAAATGAAGTCATGAGTTTCTTTTTTATATATTTACCTAGTAATGGTAATATATTCTATTGAAAAAGTATAAAAGGATATTTGGTTGATAAGAAATGAGTAAATACATGTCATGTTTCAAATTCTTCAAGAATCAATCTTTTTCTGTGTGCTTTGGGTGAGCACACGAGACTTAACCCTCACATGATAGGGTAAACATGGTACCCTATTGGGAAGAGGCTTTAATGCTAACCTAAAGATAACCCAACATTTTGGTTTGATTGCTAGGACCTAAATCAATTAGAGCATGATTATGGGAAATGTTTGAGTGCATTACATTAGAGAATATTAAAAAATGGATTACTAGTGTTGAAGACAATTTTACGATTCCATATCTTGAACCAAGAGATTTTGCATGATAGTGGGTAGAACAAAACCTATACAACTCATTATACGAGACTTTCTTTTCAAAGGTCTTTGTTCTTTTACATTCCTAGATATTAGCATATGCTCAAGGATGATCCTGAAACCTTGGATGAAGATATTTGTGGACAATAGAATGGCAAAGGAGTTTATCATGAATAAAAGTTTCCTAGACATGAGCGGTTGATTACTAGTGGAAAGGTGTTTGGAATAGTTACATCTTGGAATACACTATGACCACATATTCATGTCTTGAGGAAGCAAAGTTTAAATTTCTATGAGAAACAAGGGGATGATATATTTCATTACTTATTTTTGAGATTAAAAAGTTGATTATTGATCTTGGATTGGAGACACTACTCATGTAAGGCTAAAATATCCTATACATGAGCTGCACAATTAGAGTGGAGACTATTGGTTAGTTTAAGGTTATGGGTTCAACATGGTAGTAAACTAGTGAACACTACAAAAATAGAAGTATGATGAATCTTGACAGAGGATCATGGGAGTTAGTGGCACATGAAGAGATTGAGAGGTCTCAAGAAATGATGTGAAGATCCATAAGGAGCTAGACGTGTGTGAGGAATCCATCACTCATGGACCACAACCTTTGCAACTTTTATCTTGCAAAGGAGAAATGAGTTATATTGCTAGAGATGAACCAAGTATGAGTCAAATAGATTCCCCCACCATAGTGCGTGCTCATGCCATTGACTAAAATAAAGTACATATAAGGAATTGGGATATAGATAGTACAAATTCAAAATATGAATGGATAAGGGAAACTGAGACTAGGCCATTAGTAATAACTTAGAATCTACATCTTTATCTTTTCAAAATAAGTCCATGGCACAACTAGCAATGCTTAGGATTTAGCCCTCAAGGCTAGAATACAGGCCCCAATCTAGCAAATCAACCCTCCACCATGTCTTTTCCCATAGGCACTACTATTATAGGTGATAGAGGAGGATTAGGAGGAGGTACTAGAGGAAGTGGACCCCCTCTAGGAAAAGGAGATGGATCTTCTCAACAATCATTTGTTCAAGCACCTATGGTTTATTATGAAATGACATTGCACCTACATAAGTACCATGGGGTGGAAAATGCACTTGAGCATGTTCATATTTGGAGGGTGCGTGGCATCATGTCCTTTAAGTGAAAGGCAACACAGTTCACAACCACCCTCATGGAACATGCACATAAATGGTATCTCAAATTTGACCCTCAGCAAGTAGTGGTCGAATATGACTAGCTCAAAGTAGTGTTCCTACAAGAATTTGATATTCTTGAGTTTGAGTAGTAAAGTATAGCATTGTTGAAAGATATAAAGTAAGGAATTACAAAGAGTGTAAGGGAATATGATGCACAGTTTGAGACCTTGATTTCTAAGTTGTACTTTGAAATCAATCTTTCTCAACATGCACAATGATTTGTAGGGGGTTTATAGTTACCTTTTTGATGAACCTTGTCACAAAGAACTTTCACCAATGCACGAGAAGATCTAGAGGCTACCCTACATGCTAAAGAGGTTAGAAGTATGGATACTAGGATTAGTCCCTTTATGAAGGTTCAAATAGTGTCCATGGCTTCTCAGCTTGAAATTTTTTAAGAAAATAATACACATGAGACACGTAGTGGTGTTTGGTGTACTCACTATGAAACTAAAGGACACACACAAAACAACTACCCAGGCAAGAAATTCTACACAATCCTAAAGCAAACTTATAAGATTTGTCATGAAAACTATGATGTCTACTCCTATCCACTATTGCAATGGGCCATGATCACTAAAGTATCTGTGTATTGTAATATTTTTTACTCTTATACTCATGACACCAATGATTACCATCTAATTATTTATATTCATGAGGCTCGAGCATGCGGCATGTGCCAAGCCTCAGTCATTAGTTCCCAAGATGATGGTGGCTATCATGGACATGGAAGAGGATGAGGACAAGGTTATAGTTGGTTTCCACTAAGGACTTGCTACAAGCGTGGTTCTCTAGACCACTATTAGAGGGATTGCCCAAAATACCCAACTTGTGCTTACTACAAAAAGGACCACTGACTAGAAGAGTTCCCAGATCTATATGTAGCCATCACAAAGGAATATAATAAAAAAGGTTTTAGTATGATCTATATAGACAAAACATAATACTACACTTGACCAACCATCCATATTGTACAACAAGTAAATATTTTTATTCATAGCAGGGGCTAGACACAATCTACACCCAACCCGATTGAAAAGGTACATCGAGAAGAACCACAAGCTAGGAAGTAACCTAATGCACTTCAATAAAAGGATGTACTTCAAGATACAATGGCACTTGTGTATGATCTCTAACAAAAAATTCAATACCTTAAGGACAGGGATGTTACATAGTGTGCCATAATGCAAAGGAAAATTGAACATCCAATAATGTAGGGTAGTTTTTAGGAACTATGCAACTGCATGCTAGATGAAGACATCATTCCCCAACTTAGCAATTGGTTTAAAGATAAATCTCACCTACCAAATGAAACCCACACTCAACTAAGTTGACAAAGTGAAGATTGATATTTAAACCATGCTCAATGTTAGGAAAGTCCTAGTTCCACTTCCCTTGAAGATAGAGAAATATTAGTTAATGCTGCTATATAATAGATGGGGAATCTAGGATATTCTAGTAGATAATAACACTAAAGTAAATTTTCTCACTAAAGATGCCTAGTGAAAAATGTCTAGTCCAGCTTTGCAACCTTCACCTCATGTCTTGTTCATGGAAAACAAGACTCATGCGCACCCTATTGGAGTCTTTAAAAATTCCACTATTGAAATAATTGGGGTTCCATTCAAAGTATATTTTGAGGTTTTGGAGTTGGTAGAGGCTGATGATTACCCAAATTTAATGGGAAGGCCCTAGTGCTATGGAAATCATGCAAATTTAAGTTTTAAAAAATGATACATTAGCTTTGAGAATAACAATCAGTGTGTGATAATACCATTAGACCAAGCACAAATAACACCCTATATTGAACTCATAAGTGCTAATTAAGACATCAAAAATTTATATAATGTGATTGCTTAACATGATGAACAACATGATCCAATTCTAGATGGTATTCTTTGCTAGATGGACAACCAGTCTATCTTGGATACAACAAGTAATGCTTACAAATATTGGGCCTATGGTGATTATGACATCACTAGAAGATTATACAACACCATCAACAGATATGAAAACATCCCATGTTAGCTTCTCAAGTGTCACAAATTTGTGTGCCTAATAGGTTTAGCAATGGGAAGACCATTACAGGGACCACCATTAGAGAGACTTAACGAAGCTCCATAGTTCCAAGGATAAATGGAGGTGTGTGATTTTGTCTAGTGCCTTGAAGATTTATATGGTACCAAAAATGAATGGATGAGGTCATTAAACCATATTTTTTATGGCACCATTGCCAGGGGATGGTGTACGTATAAAGAGTGCCTTTTGTATTGGGATCAAGTGTGAGATACTCTACATCATATATTTCACCATGATAATAAGATCAGAGGTACACTTAGCTATAGTGGCATAAAATCCCCTAAACCTCACCTCGAGGCATGTGAAATAACATAACGTGATAGGAAACAATTTTACTAGAATACCTATGGGTCCATACATTCTATGGAACCTTATGCACTTGGGCACAGCATTGGTAGATACATGAAGAAAGGAAAATGGGAACAAGGTTCTAGTAGCTACTAAAGGATAAAATGACATCCAAGCTTTCTTACTCTTCATTAAGGATGGACCTGTACCTTACTCTTTAAACCATACATGAATAAATTATCAGAGATTCAAGTCTAGTGAAAGATAGCCTACATCATATTCATCAAGAATCAAAAGAAACTTGGGTTTATTTGAGCCTCCTAGACAATCAACTTTTACACCACTGATAGTCTCCAGTGAAGAGTGTTGTGAAGAAATCTACCTGGGAAAGTAGAAGCTCATCTTTCAATTATATGAAGGAGAAGGATCCATTCCATTCGATCCATTGAATAACAACCTATATGTTCCTAGAAGTACTGGCTCATGAACTATTTAGGACATCAAATCCCCTATAGACAAGCCTTATCATGAGCCCATTCAAACTATTTAACTTAAAATTAGCATAGAGAAGGAACCTCAGGTAGTAACCATTGGAAATTATTAGATTGAGGTAGAAATTTTGCAAATCTTTAAGTTGTTGAAAGAGTATTAGGATGTGTTTCCAAGGAATTATAGTGAAATTAAAGGGGTTCATCCTTCTCTCAAGAAGGTTCATATAAATTTTATTGATTAAACTCATCCCATGAATAAACACCCATATTAGATGAACCCTAACCTTTGAGCATGCATGAAAGAAGATATTGATAACATGCTTCATGTCAGAGTAATTACTCCTATTAATGAATCTAAATGGGTAAGTCTTATGGTAATCAATATCAAGAAGGATGGGCATATTCATATCTATATGTATTATCATGTTTTGAATGTATCCTATGTCATCGATCCATTCCTAACCCCTTTTATGAAGGAAATCCTAGAAGGTGTTACTGGTTGTGAGATATAATCATTTATTGATGGGTTCTTTGGGTATCACCAAGTCTAGATCATTGAGGAAGATTGATCCAAGACCACATTTGCTATGGAATGGGGTTATTTTATCTCTACCATCATACCTTTCAGGGTGAATAATGCCCTGGTGGTATTCTCATGGGTAGTAGTGGAGGCCTTCAAATATTTTATCCATAAGTTTCTCCAAGTCTACTTATATGACTAGATGGTATACGAGCTAGTCAAGGACCATTGTGCTAATCTGAGGCTCATGCTTGAGTGCCGTCAAATGTTAAAAATTTAATTCAATTTGAATAAATTCCTATTGTGACACCTTTTGGGGTACTCCTTGGGCATATCATTTGTAAAGAGGGACTCCTGGTAGATCCAGCTAAGGTCTTTATCATTCTTTGTCTACCAGAGCCAAAAGATTAGCATGAGGTGCATGCATTTTTAGGAAACATAGGCTAATACAAGAAGTTTATTTGGGGTTATGCCAGGATTATAATGCCACTAGAAGAGCTATTAAAACATAATGAACAATTTATATGGACTAATTCCTACAAAATAACTTTTGAAACTTTGAAGGAAAGACTAGTTATCGCTCCTATCTTACAATTTATAGATTGGACAAAACCTTTCATGTCCATGTTGATGCATCTAGCACAGTAGTTGGTGAAATACTTGCACAACCAAGAGAGGGAAATTTGGACCATCCCATCTATTTTTCCATCAGGAAACTCACATCAGCCAAAAAGAACTATACCACCACTAAACATGAAGCCTTGTCTATGGTTTATGTGTTACAAAATTTAGACAGTACATTTTGGCCACACCATTTGTATTATACACTAACCATGAGGATTTAAAGTATCTCATCAACGAGCTAGTTCTCCATTGAAGAATTTTCTATTGGATAGTTCTCTTCCAAGAATTCTAGTTTACCATAGTAGTAAAACATGGGAAAACCAATTGTGGACTTGATCATCTATCACAAATTGAAAATGAAAAACCTCCACATGCTATAGAAGATAACCTTATTGATGTAAAACTCTTCCAAATCTCTAGGGTACCTAAAGAACTGGATGATATTGCGGCATTCCTCAATACTGAATGTGCACCTGATTCTCTCACTTTACAAGAAAAGAAATAATTTTTGGTCTGTGTTGTACCTTATCAACTCATAGTAGGAGATCTATACAAGATGGACCATGATGAGATACTACATCATTATATAATGAAACATGAACACCTTGAGGTATTACGAGAAGTCCAAGAAAGTATTGCTGGAGGACATTATGCTAGGGAGGATACCGCGTGTAAGGTGTTGCTCACTGGACTTCAGTGGATGACTTTATTTAAAGATGCAAAGGCATATTCAAAGAAATGTGATATTTAATAGCATATGGGAAGATCTAATAGAAGAGATTCCATGCCATTGCAACCAATTTATTCTTAAGAATTATTCAAAAAGTGGGTTATTGACTTTTTGGGCCCATCACTCTAGCAAGATAAATAACAGGTTTATGGTAAATAATTATGGCAACTGACTACTTAACGTGCTGGGATGAGGCAGTGCTGACCAGAGACTATACAATAGTGACTACCATGTGGTTCATCTAGAAAAATATTATATCGTGCTTTGGATATCCTTTGAGCTTCACTAGTGATCATGGAACCCACTTCTTAAATGAGAAAATTTGAATCCTATTGGCCAAATTCATGATCACGCATCAAAAGACAACACCCTACCACCCATAGGCCAATGGAAAAACTAAATCCTTCAATAAGATCCTTGTTACCACTTTGAAAAAAATCTACAATATTGGTATAAATGATTGGGATGATAGGGTAGATGTAGTACTTTGGGCATACTGGACCACATACAAATGCCTCAACAAAAATATACCATTTAACCTGGTATATGGAAAGGAAGCAATCATGCAAGTCAAGTTCTTGGTTCCATCTCTCTGAATATAATGTATAAGAAACCTTGATGATGATGCATCTTTGAAAGATCGCTTGATGAACTCATGAAACTAGATGAGGCTCAGTTTATTGCCCACTAGAATCAAGATGTTGAGAAATGGAAACAAAAATCATGGCATGATTACCATCTAAAGAATAAAATATTTACCCCAGGAATGAAATTTATACTCTATGACTCTAATTTCGTGTGCCACCCTAGAAAGCTCTGCATTCATTAACATGGACCATTCATCATTCATAGTATTCGACCTACTAAAGCATGCTAGCTAAAGTGAATAACTGGCCAATTCCTCTTAGAACACTATAATGGGAGTTGGCTTCAATCGTAGTATGATTTTGTTTAAGTTTGTGCTATTTTTGAAATAAGGCTTAAGGCCATTATATTAGTATTTTTTGTTTTCAATAAAAAATGTTGCCCTTGAGGTGTGCGACTCACTTTTTAAATTCTTAGTCCTTTAGTTATTTTTATGGAAGACCACGAACCCTTTTAATGTGGGGTAAGATATGCATATGAATACAATACATAACATGTTGGAATGCATGTTTCAAAGGTGTAAGATTCATACATGGTGCATAAGTGATTAATGATGCATGAGTCATTTAATACAATAGATTCCCACCATTTGTGTGATAGTTGGTTTCCACTACTATGGAAAAATGGGATAGTTTTCGCCCACTTACAAAAAAGGTGCAAGAAGGAATGGATCATTAATGTAATAAGGTTAGTCATAATAACAAAGATGTGAGTGGAATCATGGGATAAGTTTGTTAGAAAATTAAAGGCTCAATGCAAGATCTAAAGTACGACGACCGTTATAATATACACATTTATGGCTGGAAATGACAAAGATAAGAAAGAAATTAATGAGGTAGATTGGCCTGAGGACCTATAAATAACCAAGTCAAAGCCATTGGATTTCTATGCAGAGGAAGATTGTTAAGAGAAAATGTGTGAAAAATTGGGTTAAGTTCATTATTTGTAAAAATTGTAGGTTATAGGTTCTACCATTGTTAAAGTGTGGAGATTGAGAGCCAAGGAAAGTTTGAATGCCACCACGTATTCATTTAAGAATATGGGATAGTTGAGGGTTAACCTTTGAGCACCACAGAGGGTAATGCAGTCAAAGAAGGTGAAAAGACTTGAAAAATTGTCAACTATACTAGAAGAGAGAGAGGTGGGCGGAGAAGTGTGGTTCCCTATAAGAGAGGAACCTTTGGAAAACCTAGAAGAGACACTAAGACAATAGTAGTGCATGAAAGTTTAGAGTAAGAGCATAGAAAAAGCTAAATGGTGAAAAGGGGAAAGCAATGACATGCATCCTCATCACAGCCCACCCCACCATCTCCCCCTCAAACCATTTACATAGAAGTAATGAAATACCCTGAGTCAGTCTTGCACATGGAAAACTAGGTCTCTAAGGTAGCAACTATGACTGTACTTGACTACAACCACCACCAACCAGAAAAGGTGTAGTTGTAAAATGATTATTAGGTCCAGACCACCAACACACAAAACCAAGTGGTTTATGACCTAACCATCAAGAACTATCTGGACAAAATTGGCCTTTTCTAACTATTCAAACTACCATATTTTGGGAAGCCTACTGAGGCAGTTCAGTTCCTCCTCTCATGTGTTAATAAGGATTAAATCCACTTTGTAGGGCACAACATGAAGATAAGTATGGAGAGGGTAATCAAGGTCACATGACTCTAATTCTTAGGGGTTAAAGTATTGGATGACTTGATAGATATAGAAGAAATCCAATACACTACCACCACATTTATGTATCAAAAGTAGGGACATGCAATGTACATCACAAACCTATATGATCCTATCCTAAGAGTCATAACATGGATCATTTCCACCAAAGTCAGAGGGACCAATCGATAGAAGGAGGTGGATATGGCCCACATTCACATAACAAACCAAGTAGTGTAGGGACTATATTACAACTTGGTACTATAATTTACCCAAAAAATAGCTGAAGATGCAGAAAAGGTGCATACAATGCTTAAGTTCAAGTTTCATTGGGGGAAATCTTGTTATTTTTGGTTTTCTATGAAATCAGCATGGCTAGCTATAGTTTAAGACCTCTAAAATGGGTGTGTCACCCCACTCACAAGTCCCTTGTCGAGTGCTACAAAGCTTTCACTTGCCCTCATCACATCACTCCAACATATGAGTTGAAGATGAAGTACTAGGTTGATGGAATGAAGTTAGATTTCAAGAATTAATGGTTCATCCCCAAGGATCTACCCTCCCTAATAAAGGATCAATAATAATTCATGATGAAGCAACACTTATCCCTAGTGTGTATTCGAATGAATCCTCCAGGAGAGCTTTCAACATGGTTTAAGCTACCATATTCCTTCTTTGTATGCTACTTTATCAATTCTGTTAAAAAAATCTATGATGCATAATTGATCATTTACAAGCAAAATGGATCGATATAGAGTGCCACACCCTTTTAAAGATGTTTGTATATCCTAAAAAAAAGGCCTATATGGAGAGGGGAGAGACAAGCATGACCTATAGTAAGATCAATAATATCCTAGTTGGGGAATAGGTACACAAACTATTTTATATGTTATTTCCAAACTAGTACCCTCAAGATGGGGAACCCAAGGAGAGTATCCCCTAGGTACTGATGAGAAAGAGGCTATTTGAGGCTATATGTTATTTCCCAACTATTAAAAATGATAGAGGATAGTAGAGGTGCAGCCCTATATGCTAGTTGATCATTCATCACCATAACCACCACCTCACACTTCACTTTCACCACATCCTTTGTCTACACCATCATCATCCCCATCTCCATCTCATAGTTCACCATTGACATCACCTTCACCTCATAGTACTTACCACTCACCTACCCCACATTCACCTTGACCATCTCCTCATCCAACTCCCCCACCTTCTCCACCACCACAACCACCTTTGCCTCCACCTTCTTCAAGGACTACCACTAGGCTAGTGATCCATCACCCTCTAAGATAAGTGCCCCAAAAGGACTCCTTCCAAGAGTAGATACATAATTTAGAATCTAATCTAGAGAAGATTCCATCCTCTATGTGAGAGGTATTGACCATTGATCAAGGGAATACTAGAGAGATTGGAACGTATGGGATGCTATCGAAAGCCATCAATAACTTGAGTGAGACCCAAAAAAGGGGAAGGGGCTAGCTGAGGGGGAACCAAAATAGAGAGTGTCATCTAATTTATGAAAATGATACCAGTTTGATATAGATGAACATAAAATCTATCTTTTGAATCATTTCCACCCCAGTGATGCAACCTAAGAAATAATGAAGCAATCATCCTTATTTATGGAGATGTATAGTGAAGAGCCTCAATTTGATGTTTTGTTAGATTGTATTTTTTCTGACCTAGATGCCCCAAGACTATTGAACCTTATGAAAATTGATCCACAATAGCTCTTCCCAATAATGACAAGCACCACATATTAAAAAATTTCCATGGAAGTGACATGCCAAAATATTTTTTCCGAAGTAGATGCTCACATGGCCTAAAATAAACATGGTAGGGTGGTGGAAATTTATAATAGAGTATATGCTAAAAAATAGGTGCTAGCCGAGGAAGTGGCCTCCTTGAAGTAATAACTTCAAGAGACCACCAAAGCTAAGGTAAGGGTATTAATCATTTGTAAAACAATTTTTAAGGAAGAGCCAATGCTAGCAGATGGTGTAGCATTAGAAGAGATGACATTAGGAAATTAGAGACATTAGTTGAGCTATTGCTTAAAAAGAATAAAGAGCACCCTATGCCTAGAGATAAGTCCCAAGAATTAATAGAGCAGTTCACCACTGCAATAGATATCTGTCGAAGTACTTTGGAAAGATTTGAGGAGGTTATCCCAATTTTAGATGACACTTTTTCATAAATGGCACGCCCAAAAAAAATAATAGATGCCCAACTCAATGATGACGAGGTCTTGAGGCAATAAGTCACTGAGGTAGATCTATAAATAAAATATTACACCAAACGTGTGAAATCATTCAAGGAATTGGAGATGATGGAAAATGCCATTTATAACCATCGTTAACAAATAAATGCTAGTTTTTCCACACTCTGAGGATAGGTTCACAAGGAGGCCTTTGAATTAGAGAACATCCAAAAATAAGCGAGCTTAGCCTTGGAGGAATAGATGAAGAAGATCGAGACTCTAATTCAACCTGAGGAGTTGAAATAAGTAAAAGAGGCCATTGAGAAAATAACTACTAAAGTTTTTGATACCTTATCCTATTAGGATGAGCTAAGGAAAGAACTCGAACGAAAAGGGCCTGAGTTCCTTAAGGATACTAGTACAACTTAGTCCAGGATGGACTAATAGCTTAGTATGGGGTGATGTTAGCACCTAAATTTTGACAAAAAAATTATTTTAATTTTATCAAGCAATGTGGAGGGACCATTATCTATTTTCATGTAAGTATCAGTACAACACAAGAGAACCACAATGCAAGAGAACCATGGCACAAGAGGACCATGATGCAAGACTAGAAACACAAAAGTTGAAGGATGCAGAAGGACAATGGCATAGAAGACCGAATGTGAGAAGACCTAGTCAAGATAATGTGGCATGAGGAGCTTGAGAACAAAGGATCTAGAACAAGAAGTAGAAGACTAGGGGAGTGTGAGGAATGTGGGAGTAGTTTGAAGAATAAATCAAATAAGACACTTCAACCCCACTAATCAGAGGCCTTGTACAACCCATGAGGAATGGAACACTTGAAAACAAATGTATAACATAGAGTAGGCATCTATGGATGTAGACACCCAATTCTATAGAAACAATTAATTGTAAGAGCCATGACACTCAGCCTATTGAGAGTCTGAGTGCCATGTGTCCATTTTGGGTTGAAAACTTGACACTTGGGTAGGGTAAAACTAGTATAAAAACCCTTGTTGTAAACATTTATGTGGGGGATTCTTGGTGTGTGAACCTTTGAAGGGGTATAAAGGATTTTTGTCTTGTAATCCATAAGTCTTTAAAAAGAATTCGATGTTTATCATATGGTATTTTGAGTAATGGACTATCTTGAATATTGAAATGTGTTAAGTAAATAAAGTCATGAGTTTATTTATTTTATATTTAGCTAGTAATTCTAGTGTAATCTATTGAGAAACTATAGTAGGATATTTAGTTGATAATAAATGAGTAAATGCATGTCGTGTTTCAAAGTCTTTGAAAATCGGTCTTTCATTACACACTTCGGGTGAGTGAGTGAGACTCAACCCTCATGTGATAGGGCCAACACACTAACCTATTGGAAAGATGCTTCAATGCTGACCTAAAGAGAACCCAATAGTCAAGGATAGATATGTTCTTGTATATTTTTCTCTTTTATTTTGTTGTAGACCTCTATGACTACTTTTGATGAGTCCCTGTGTGTGATATCAAAGTATGATTGGTCATATAGTACATGAAAAACCATATCCTTCACTTTAAAACCCTATGTCAACTTTAGTATTAGTTTAGTCATAAAAAATGGGAAAATATGTGGGATGAGCTAACCTCAATCAGTCCCCAATGATTGTTTGAGTGCTTCTTACATATCAGTTACTCCAACAAGGGAAATTAAATGACATGTATTTATCTTTGTTAGGTGTATGTATGTAATAGTGTTTGTTCAATGTATGTAACCTGTTATTTAGTTTTTACACTTGTAAAATGATAACTTTGGCTTGACCCTTTACTTCTTTAGAATTGGTAGGGACTTGATTTTAGGGTGTAATTTTAAAGATGAGAAGAATAAGATAGTCTTCTTGAATGTGAAATTGTTTTTGTGTGATTGATAAGTTTTTTTAGATGATTATTAAGCTTGATATTATTTATATTTATATGAATTGAATTGGGAAATTTCCCATGCCATCAGCATACTAGGAAAATGGCCTGACCAACATGAATTATTTTATTATGAAAATTGATTATTTCTTTGCAAGAGACAAAACTATCAGATTATAATAGAACCATCTAGATGCTATTTAGAAATGACATTTATTTATAAGAGATATAAGTACTATTCTAAATTTTTTGAAGTGTCAGAGTAAGATAAATATCTAGCTTGGCATAGACTATAGGTTTCTTATAGGTGACTGATAACAACTTGAAAGTATCAAACCCATATATAACATGCCAATGTGATAGAATAGAAAATTAGAGTCATATATTTGTGTGAAAGTCATGTAGGGTGAAGGTAGTGTTGACGCTATGGATTGTACCCTTAAAAGAAGGCTCATCTTCTCCCTTCCACGTGGCACAATGGAGACTCCCCTCTTATTATGGGTCTGGCAAAACTGAGGGGAGAATCTCTAGATAAGGGCTAGCTACCTTTGATGCATCTTTGAAAGCTTTTACTACTACTTAATAATTGGGGGGGGGGGTGAAAAGGGATAAGGAATAACCAGAATAAAAACTAATCTAAGTGGTGATACACCAAATGATTTTTGATCTACTCAGTTATTCACCCTTCAAACCAGAATAGGATAGACATACATTTTATTTGATGAAAAGACCAGGTTGTAGGGAGATTTAACAAGGGGCTTAATGAGGACACATAGAAAATGAGCTTACCATAGGCATTGTAGAAAACACACTGTCTGATAACTCTTTTTCTGTCTCTACACTCTAGATGCAACACTTCTTGTTAACATGCAAAAATGGTGCTTTGTCTACACTAGGTGTGTTGGTGTCAATTTGTGAAAACATCAAGCTAAAATGACTGAACATAGAATTGATACATATACACACTCAAAAACATAACCAATTAGATAGAGATAAAACACATTCTTATTGATCAAAGGTGAAATTTTGACAAGGCTTCACCTTACAAAATGAGAGATATGTTTTTTTTTTTAACTTGAGAGGTTACAATATATAGCATGAAAAATAAGACTATGGTGCCCTTTTCAACAAGTGGCCCATGCTGCATTGAATACATTGGAAAGATGAAGTCTGGTGAAGGGACTATTCCAGGGTAGTCACAAGCCTTGACTTTGGCATTTAAATCATATTAAATGTTTCTTCAAAATCATGGGTTTCTTAATCATTTGAATGGTAAGGCCACTCCCCTTTATGAGACTTACATGACTGTCTGCTCACCTTTGCTCAAACAAAGAAAAATAGGCCATACCATTGAATGCTTGTGCTCTTTGTTAACCACTTGGTGGAGACTATTTCAACTGTAACAATAACTTCACCTGTTGACACCTTATTTTTCTACCTGGACTACTTAATTCATGTCTGTGCTTGGATGGGTACTTCTTTTGGAACATTCTAAATGTTGTCATATGTATGCATGGCCATGTTATAGATTCTCTATTTTGTTCCCCTTTACCTTGCTATTTTTGTCACTTTCTGGCAATTTGAGCTCTCTCAGGCTATTCTTCTCATCTTTTGCTGGCTCCTTGGGCTCCTTTCTCAGTGGCTAATGCATCCCATTAAAGTTAATGCCTACAAGCCCATCACTATTCAAAAACCAATGACTATTTTTTCCACCTTGATTTTGACATTCCCACCCCTGTCACTAGATGTTTGAACTCCAACGGCTAGTTCACTACACTAAAATTGACGTTCTCAGGTCCATCACCCCTTTGGAAATGTATTTAGCCTTTTGTATTGCTTTGGCCCTTTCTACAACTGAACCTTCTTGAAGGGAAGGTGTCACTTCCAAAAATGGAAAATGTCCACTTTTTAGTCGTTGGGAGTCTCCTGCAAGGGAACTTACCCTTTGGACTCCTTCGAGCTCCCTTGTTTTCTCAATTCCTTCAGACAAAATGTCCAAATGAATTCCTTTGAACATTTTTCCCAAGGAAATCTTGTGTCCCATCTCGACCTTTCTCTAGGTTCCCAATCCTTTTGAATCCCTTTAGACAAAATGTCTGAAGGAATTCCTTCAGACATTTTGCCTGAAGGAAATGTGCCTTCAAGTTTTGGTCTTCATGTCTTAGTCCTTTTCTTTGAAATTTCCTTTAGACAAAATGTTCAAAGGAATTCCTTTGGAAATTTTTTCCGAAGGAATTTTCCTTGATTCTTTTCCTTGTGAATTTCTTCGAAGGAAAACTTACCTTTCGGCCTTCTTCTCTGAAGAAAAACTCTGCCCCTTTTCTTTGGATTTCCTTCGAACAAAAAGTTCAAAGTAATCCCCTTGCTTTTTTGCCTTGTTCATTTTCCCGAAGGCGCTCACTACCCTCTGTAAGGGCACTTTGGGCTCCAAGTTGCCCTTCGGAGCCTGCTGAAAGGTCCAATTGGTCACCTGCCTGCCCTCTGTAAGGGAATTTATCCTTTAGAGCTTGCCAAAAAAATTGTATCCTTTGAAATTGGCCTATTCCTTTGCCAAAAGGATCATGTAAACCAACTACCCAAAGTGAAATAAGCCTCCATATCAACCTAAAACATTAGTAAGGCTCAAGTCACTTGGCTTTTTTATAGAACAGGCCTATTATAAGAAAAATGATAATTGCAGTAAGGTGAAGACATTAGAGGCTAGCTAATCAGGATAGTAGGGAATGAAGGGAGACCAATATTTTTGGCCTATAGGACCAAGAAATGGTCAACAAATTTGGTGACTCACCAGGGGAGCATGCTTGCTATGATAAAGAAGACTAGTAGCCTCTAAGTCCATTGGGCATGGAGTGAAGATGCAGATTGAAAGAGTTAGCAACATCTTGCTAAAGACCTATGAACCAACAAATATTTTACCTCAAACACAAAGGAAAACACACACAACAAAGGCTAAAAAACTACACACACATGTACAACAACACTTAGGGGAAATGAAAGACACATAACTAAAACCAAACTACTATGTACAACTAAATAGATACATTTGCCTCCCTCCTGGAACAAAGGGAAAAATTCTTAAATCTCCTTCATGGCAAGAAAACTTATGTTTCTAGATAAGTGGCTGAATGGAAAGGAGACTTGGTGACTTGCTCTTCTTGTCCTCCACCTTGATTGGCTTGTATCCAAATGAATCAGGGTCAAACATGCTTCTAACATATATGTATTCATCTTTCTCTCAAAATATTTCCTCATGCTAGCCCTTCATGCTAGTGTATCTCACCAAGAAGTCAATGGCTGCTGAATCATGACCGTAGGGATCATCTAGCTCATAACCCCCTTGATATACATCACGGATTGACTTGTTCTCTTATACCTCATTGAAGAGACTATCAAACCTATCTTCTGCTTCCTCATGGATTTCTTGAAGAAGGGTGACTACTGTGATGTTTAAAATGAGATCACAAACTACTTGTTCATCCCATAGAACATCACCTTCTTGCTCAAGGCTCTCTTCTTCAAAGCTTTCATCAAGATGGATAGGCCTCTCCCTTTCTTGCTAAAAAATAAGAGTCTCTAGTTGTTTGAAGACATGATCTTGATCCTCCACCAACTCGGATCCCATGGCATGGTCATTCTCTTCATCAAAGCAATAAGAAAGTTCATCAAACAAGGGAAGAGAGAGCTCACCATGCTTACTTTCCTCATCATCTATTATTGACAAATAAAGTTTGTCAACCTCTTCTTCATATTGCTGGAACATCCACATGTATGTATGACCTATGTCTTCTCCATTGTTGATGATGTCTTCAAAGGGGGCATCCATGATGATCTCATCCTCATTTTCACTCATGATAGTCTCTTGGGCAGCTACAAATTGGATCCTCTCTTCTTCACTTACCTCTTTCAAAATAGGTTCCTCTTTAAAAAAGAATGGAGTGGAGGGTTGGTGGACAAACTCATGTGAAAGAGGAGGCAATCCTTGAGCTAGAATCGAATGATTCTCTTCCTTCCATTTGGCTAGCACTTCATCTACATTAGATGTGGCTTGATAGCTCTCTTGAAGGAGTGTAGATGGGGTGTTTTCAGACATGGAATCTACTGTTTGGCCTAAACCATCCATCACATCCTGGCTGAGAAATCTCATTCTTGACTCCAACTCTACAATTTGCCTAGTTATATTCTCTTGGAAGAGCCTTTCTTGTAGATCATGAGGATCGCCATGAGAAAGAATAACTTCACCACTTATAAGGCCCTAAACAAAACCTTTCTCCTCCTTCTTCCTGCCCCATGATTCCATTGTTTCCTTCTCACTCATGATCTTGGGGCTGAAAATCTCCTCTAGAGAATAGGCAACAACTTCATCATTTCCAAGGTTATGAGCTAGTTCATGGTATTCCCTCCTCCAATTTATAAATTTGACATCATGTTGAGAGACTTGAGGAGGTTGAGGAAGACTAGGAAGAGACTGTTGATGCATAGGGAGAATTTATTGAAGGGAGACTTGCTATTTTTTGAAAGGAATAGGATGATTCCCTTCAAAAGAGGATTCAAAATCTAAGGAATTGGGAAGGTTCATTTCTATGGGGGGCTGATCTAATGCCCTTTGATGCCAAAAATCTATGTGTAAGGGGTTAAGAGTGGGAGTGGTTAATGCATCAAATGAGCTAGAGTGAGCAAGTGTTATTTGGTAGAAAGGATTTGGTGTACAAGAGGGGGATTTCTTTAGAATATGAGGGGGATGATTTGGAATGGGAAAAGTCACAAAAGACTGATAACCTTGAATGAATGGACTCTCTAATTTTTATACTTCCTCCTTCATGTATTTCAAGGCCTGAGCTTGCCTAACCAAGTACTCTTCTTTGTATATAAGCTCTTACTGATATCTATTCTGCTCATCCAATCTGTTTATCTCCATCACTTAATTCTCAAATTATAGGGTTACTTCCTTTACACTAGGTGAAGGGCAACCAAGAGAGTTTCTTGAGGTGATGACATGAAAAACTTGAGCTTGATCAAAGTTATATATAGGAATAAAAGGTCCATGCTATTTAGCAATGGAATTATACATACAAAAATGTGATTTCTTGATGGCACCAGGACTGCTTAACCAGCTAATTCAACTTAGAGTCACCATTAGTGTTGGTTGAAATACCTCCGAAGGATGATTGGTTGAAGAACACACCAAAAAATCCTTCAACTCCTTGGACAAACTGTCCCACCAGGCATGCCAAATTTTTTTGACACTGTGGATTGCACCCTTGAAAGAAGGCTCAGCTTCTCCCTTCCACACGACACAATGGAGACTCCCCTCTTGCTGTGGGTCTAGAAAAATTGATAGATAAGAGATAGCTCCCTTTGATTCATCTCTGAAATATTTTACTACCACTGTTAACAATAGGGAGGGGGTGAAAAGGGATAAAGAATAACCAAAATAGAAACTAATCTAAGTGGTGATACACCAAATGATTTTTGATCTACTTAGTTATTCACACTTCAGACTAGAATAGAGTGGACATACACTTTATTTGATGAAAAGACCAGGCTATAGGGAGATTTAAAAAGGGACTTAATGAAGACACATAGAAAATGAACTTACCATAGGCACTATAGAAAACACATTGTTTGATAACTCCTTTTCTATCTCTGCGCTCTAGATGCAGCACTTCCTATTAACCTGTATAAATGGTGCTTTGTCTACACTAGGTGTGTTGGTGTCAATTTGTGAAAGCATCAAGCTAAAATGATTGAACACAGAATTGATACACATACACACTCAAAAGCATAACTAGTTAGATAGAGGTAAAACACATTCTTATTGATCAAAGGTGAAATTTTGGCAAGGCTTCACCTTACAAAATGAGAGATATCTTTTTTTTTAACTTGAGAGGTTACAATATATAGCATGAAAAATAAGACTATGGTGCCCTTCTCAATAAGTGGCCCATGCTACATTGAATACATTGGAAAGAGGAAGTCTAGTGAAGGGACCATGTCAAGGCAGTCACAAGCTTTGACTTTGGTGTTTAAAGCATATTAAATGTCTCTTTAAAAGCATGGGTTGCTTGATCATTTGAATGGCAAGGCCACTCCCCTTTATGAGACATAAATGACTGTCAACTCACCTATGCTCAATTGAATAAAACTAGGCCGCCGCATTGAATGCTTGTGCTCTTTGATAACCACTTGGTTGAGACTATTTCACCTACAACAATAACTTCTCCTATCGACACCTTTTACCACCTGGACTATAATTCATGTTTGTGCTTGGATGGGTGCATCTTTTGGAACATTCCAAATGTTATCGTATGTGTGCATGGATATGTTCCAGATTCTCTATTTTGTTCCCTTTTTCCTTGCTATTTTTGTCACTTTCTAGAAATTTGAGCTCTCTCAAGCTATTCTTCTCATCTTTTATTGGCTGATTAGGCTCCTTTCTCAGTGGCTAATGTATCCCATTAAACTTGACATCTATGGACCCATCACTATTTAAAAACCAATGGCTATTTTTGTGCCTTGATTTTGACGTTTGCATGCCCATCACTAGATGTTTGAACTCCAACGGCTAGTTCACTATGTTGAAATTGACGTTCTTGAGCCCATCACCCCTTTGGCAATTTCTTCAGCCTTTTGTATTCCTTTGGCCCTTTCTACAATTAAACCTTCTTAAAGGGAAGGTGTGCCTTCAAAAAATTGAAAAAGTCCCCTTTTGGGTCACTGGGAGTCTCCTGCAAGGGCACTTACCCTTCCAGATCATTCAGGCTCCCTTGTCTTCTCAATTCCTTCAAACATTTTGCCTGAAAGAAATCTTATTTCCCATCTCAACCTTTCTCTAGGTTCTCAATGCTTTCGAATCCCTTTGGACAAAATGTCTGAAGGAATTCCTTTAGATATTTTGCCTGAAGGAAATGTGCCTTCAAGTTTTGGTCTTCATGTCTTGGTCCTTTTCTTTGTAATTTCCTTTGGACAAAATGTTTGAAGGAATTCCTTCAGGCATTTTGTCCAAAGGAATTTTCCTTGATTATTTCCCTTGTGAATTTTTCAGAGGAAAACTTACCTTTTGGCCTTCTTCTTCTTTGAAGAAAAACTCTGCCCCTTTTCTTTGGGTTTCTTTTAGACAAAAAATCCAAAGGAATCCCCTTGCTTTTTTGCCTTGTTCACTTTCTTGAAGGTGCTCACTGCCCTCCACAAGGGCACTTTGGGCTCCAAGTTGCCCTTTGGAGCTTGCTAAAATGTCTAATTGGTCACCTGTCTGCCCTCCACAAGGGTATTTGTCCTTCGGAGCCTATCAAAAAACTCATATCCTTTGAAATTGGCCTGTTCCTTTGCTAAGAGGCTCATGCAAACCAATTGCCCAAAGTGATATAAGCTTCTGGATCAACTTGAAACATCAAAAAGGCTCAAGTCACTAGGATTTTTTTATAGAACATGCCTATTATAGTAAAAATGACAATTGCAGTAAGGTGAAGATGTTAGAGGCTAGCTAATCAGGATAGCAGGGAAGGAAGGGAGATCAAATTTTTTGACCTATAGCTCCAAGAAATGGTCAGCAGGTAGATAAAAAGTGACATTTCCAAGTGTATGATACTAGGTTTTAGTATTTACATCTTTAGAAAGTAAAAAAAAATGATTTTATACTTCATTAAAAAAATGATTTCATACTTCATTCTACCACTAAATCTATATGTTTAGCAATTGTTTTCCAAATTTTAAATTAAACAAAATGTGTAGGAGTGGCAATATTTATTGCACCTAATCTAGATCTACACATTGTTGTTTTGGGTTATGATCCACTAAATGAATTGTGTGGACCATTTTTCTTTTGATGGTTATTACCTTCATATTTCCAACATTTATGCCTCCAATGATGTTGTTAGAAGAGTGACATTTTGGAGGTGGATTGTAGACATGCTTCCAAATTTCAACTCAATTATGTTTGGTGATTTAAATATGGTAGAGTCTAGGGAAGATAGATAGGGGATCTTCTTGATGTGGTGGTGCAAAGTCAAAAGAGACTTTTGATTTTACATGGCCAATAAACTCAAGGTTTTTTATACCAACTACCATACATGCTAGTCATCCATTTTCATATGTTTTACCTATTCCAACTTTATCTAAGGTGGTGATAAGGTAGTGAAAACATTTAATAGAGATTTATTTATAAAGTAGAACCTTTTCACTTGTAAAAATAATATTGATCGCCAATCAATTTTGTTCTAAATGAGATTCTATCCTACCACTCCCCATAAAATTTAGTATTGACCACCCCAAGTGAAGAATGTTAAGTCATAATTATAACTTAATATAGCTCATCTCAACTTTAAATGGGCTCACTTCCATATCATTTGAGTTTGTAACATGTCTCCTTTTCATTCTAGGGAACTAGGATGGATGAGATACTAGGAGGCTGCCACTTCCTAAACAAAAATATTCCTTCATATATATAGAAATCAAATAGCTAATTTTATCTTTAAATCCTATGAGGTATCATATTGTGAGTACTTATGGTCCTCAAATGAACTCGAAATGTCTCCTCTCATTGAGGTATTGTAAAAGATGATTGTAAGGTAGAGGCATATATTGGATGGTCAATGAATATTTTTATGAGGATTCCTTCCTCACTCATATTGAATAAGATGCTTATGCTTCCAATGACATAAAATTGTGGATGTATTTTGTCTAGCCTCTAGTTTTTCTATTGAATGGAAGAAAACTCAATGTAACACACAATCTTAATGCACCCTCACCTCAATAGATTTAGCAGTTAAAATAATATTAGTTATAGCCTAAATAATATTTCAAGTTCCTAAACATACCATTTTATTTTCATATATCTCCTTTAGAGTTATGGAACTATGTGGTTTAGAGGGTTGAGAATAAAATTGATTTCTAGGTCAATAAACCCATTTCCCTAGCAGGTAAGTCCCATGTTTTCTCTAACTTCCTTACAATAACTCATGTTTATTACTCATCGTATTGGGCTCCTTTAAATATTGCATATGAAAAATTAGAAAATATCCTAAGATATTTCCGCTAGGCCAATTCTGAATGTTCTAAATGTTTTCATAGAGTTTACTAGGATATATGTCTGAAACCTAAAGATATGAGAGGTCTTGATATTTTTGATATCAAAGTCCAAGTTATTTTACTCTATTTCAAGTGGATTATCTGTTCCCTTGAAGGATATGAGGCAAGGAATATCTTACTTCACCATTACATTTATCAAAAAAGTTGTTATGGCAACAAATCTTAAAAGGGTCTTGATATTCAATCTCTTTTTCTCTCTTGGGTCCTAATCAAAATTCATGGTTTCTTTTTTGGCTCAGAGTATATGGAAACCTTGGTAGTTACTAAAGACTCAATTAATTTGGGATGGATATGGTTTAAAAATTGGGGTCTATTGAAACTTTCACTCCTTTTGGTGGTCTCAAGTTCCCTCATACTATGGTGTCCCTTTTTACATAGTCACTTGGGTCAAGAGTCCTAGATTTATTAAGAAAGGGATAAAAGATATTTCATAATTGTTTTTTAAACAATCTCAATATTGGCTCCCTTGGTCTATCCTACATGACAAGTTTAAACTTAATAACAATGATATCTCCTCACATATTGAGAATCAAAGAGTTATCCTAGATGAACATCTCCACAAGGTTGGAGTTCAACACCTGCTGGGTGGTGGACTGATTAGAAGTGACTTGTATATACCCCTTTTTATTGATATAAACCTCAACTTGGGTTTAAATTTATTTCTCCTTAGCACATTAAGGGGGATTCTATGAATGCTCGTTTGAAATTTAATCCATGTACAGAAACTTGGCAAAACATTTTTCTTTTATTTAGAAAGCAATTATTAAGCTCAAAGAGACACATTTCTTATTGTTTATCCTTCACCCAGGTCTTCCTGTTGGTAGTTGCCTTGTTCATTTATGTGTGGCTAATCCATTATAGCCATATTACCAACACTCAGAGCCACCAAAGCATCTATTTTGGTTTTGCAAGTGACAATATAAAATGGATACATACCCCTTTTTAACCTTTTTATCCAAAATTATTTTCTTAGAAAATGGTGCTACTAGGGGATTCGACTATATTACCTATATGGTACAACCAAATATTGAACTAATTATGTCTTGATGGTTGTTTCTTAATTACTAAGTAAATATGGTATATAATTTTATGCTTCATATACAAGTGCAACCTAATAATGTATGGTTGGCCTTTAGTCACTTTTGGACAATTGGGGGAATGCTTTATATGTTGTCAATCAAGTTCATTTACAATATTTGCATCAATGGTCACCTTCTTAGGTTCATGGATCTAGAGATTTTGGAAAGCATTGTTCACGAAGCAAGTGACAAAGTCTTTCACCAAATTCATGGTTTCCTTTGTTGGTTAATAGCTCTTGTGGTGGCAATAGTATATGTTCCCAAACATTGGTGGATGGATGGCTTAACAACATGGAAAGTTTACTTGGTTGGCCTTAGAAATTTCTCCATCCAAAAAAGACCCTAAGGATCATGAATGTAAAGACAAGACTAATGATAGGATATATCTACCTATTGTAGTGGTTGGGGTTGGGCTGAAAACTCGGATGCTCCTCTACCTACGGAACATGCGCTTATTGCCCATATGCCTTAGTATTATTTTTCCTTGGTGTTTGATTACCCATTATGCTCTTGATTTTGTTGTTTGATGTTTTCATTTTTTTATAAATACAAAATGTTTAATTAATTATTTTTATTTTTATTTTTATATTTCTAAAAGCGTTACGTGAAATCACTAAATTACATAGAATGTTGATATCTCTATCCGTATTTCAAAAATAAACATATAGCAAATTTACAATGTTGAGTAAACAAAAATACCAATATTTTATATAATTCAATAATTTCATATAATAATTTTAAATATACAATTAAAAAATCATAAATATAAATAAATAAATAAAACATATATTAAAACTTTCTAGGAAAATATCGTATGTATCTCCTATTATGGAGATTTTCCCAAATGAGTCGCCATGCCAACATTTATAGTTGGAGGGGTTGAGGCCACACCCGGCCACATCGTCTATATCTGCATCGTCCATCGTCCTTGGAAAAGACACTAATACATGAGACATATATGATGTTGGGGGATCGTCTAAGTATATTTTCCCCATAATACACCTACTACAAAAGAAGCATTTAACTATTGCAGGTTTTTGGTAGGCTCCTTGTTAAGTGGATTATAGATTAATCTGAGATGTGCAGATGTGCAAAATACAGGTGAGTTTTACAGTACCAAACTGCTAACCATGGCATGTAACACAGAGAAAGCAGTAGAGTGGGATGGTGCATGACAGAAACGTGTGGATCCTTCTGGCAGAGCTGCTTTAGGTCTTCATGCCTCTGCTTATGTAGAGATAGAAATGGTGGGTGTGGCTTAACTTTCACCTGTAACTGATGGATCTGGAGACTCATTTGAAGAAACGTCTCATAATCATTTAGCAACTCAACCATCTAAATTTATAGTTGTGATTGCAATGGAGAGTGCTAAACACACTATACTTCAATCTATGGAGTCTTTCTTTCTCCCTGAAATGCAATGATCGTTGGAATTCGTCATTCTCCATTAAAGGAAATAATTATTGATATATTGCTATTCCACGTCACATTTTCATTTGTAGTCATAGTTATCTTCACAACAAAGCATATGATAAACTTTATTTCTATATATTTTAAAGAGGGTTCTCTGAGTTACACAGATATTTGTGACGATAAAAACAAATTAAGGTGGGGCCGTTACATAGTGCTCCACACTTCAAATCATGGTGTTCCATACTCCGCTAAGATGTGTTTGGAATTTTTTTAAAAAAAAGTAGGTCCTTATATTAAATTATTCAATTGGGCTTGCGATGTTCGGTAACTAAGACAAACGTCTAATAGAGATGCCTTTTGTAATTTATTTCCTACTGAATTGGGAGATTTGGTAGTGGAATTTCTAGCTACCAAAGGAAGAAAAGTAAAGATCTTAACGCCACACCTTTGCACGATACCTTGCACATACATGGTATTGGAACGTTCTAGTAAAATTATTATTATCAAAAGATAATAATTTACATAAGGTTATATAATAAAGAAGTCAATTAGAATTAATGACGTGTATTTTTTTTTGTTAGAGGAGTAAATTCAATTCAAAACAAGGAAATGTTAGTCAAACATGGTAAGTCAAAAAATAATCAATTAATTACAAAAGACAGTAAGATATTTTGTATAAGTTGTTATATCAGAAGGAGGAGGTGGATGATCATATTTACGTAGTGGAGTACTCCAAGAAGAAGGTTTAGTCTAGGGAAAATCAATAGCAATCCATCTATCCAAGGAGTTTGGAGGAGCTAAAGAAATAGTAATGCCCCACCCAAGGGGAGACTACACCACACTGCCAACAAGGCTAGGGCTAAGAGAAGGTAAACGCTATCGAGATATACCATCGATAAATTTTCCATGAGTAGGTGGTGGTCCAATCCCTCATTGAGGATGAGGGGTGAAGACATGATTGCAAGAACATGATTTGATCCATCAGTGTTTGGGCATTGATAGTGGATATTCCTATGGTTGAAGATTCAAGAGGGTGCAACTCACTACACAAAGAGCACTCCCCCAATGGTCAATCAACTCATGTAAATACCTCATTTACATGACCCCCATTTTAGTCTCGGCTTAAATCTACCAAAAAAGTCAAAGATATCAATACACCTTGTTGTTAATAGTAAAATGACAAAAGGTTTATTCATTGTTAAATAAAGGAGAGTTTCTAGCTTTTCATAATTGAAACAAAATAATATCTCTAAAAAGGTTCAATAGAAAAGCTATATATGCTAGCCAACTTATAGAAGCCTCAAAGAGGATCAAATGCCATGAGAAAGGCTCTTGATAGAAGGGTTGAAAGAGACTATATATCCATTTTCAAGAAGATTGAACTTTGGGACATGTCCAAATGATATGCTTAAAGGACTCTAGTCTAGAAAAGGTCAAACACTTGGATCGAGCACAACCGAGATGAGAAAGATGTTCTCCAAGAGGAAGTCCTTGATATACCAAAAAATATAGAAAATGAGTGAGTTGGGTTCAATCTTAACCATCCATATTTTGTCGAGTCATGCAAGCTAGGTCCTAGGTGAGAAATTAAGATTCCAACACTTATTGTGCTTATCTAGAGTATGAGAGAATGGGTTCATGATTTGATAAAGGAGGTTTGGAGAGTAGTTATTGAAATAAGTATCACAATTCCATCTCTAATATTTCCACCAAGTGCATGGACATTGTAGACCCAATTTGTGAAGCATAACATTTAACATTAAATCTTGAATACAAAGAATGATGGGTAAGTTAGAATTGTTAAAATTGAATTTAGATTTTAGCAAAGGCCAAGGAATCCAATCATGGGCTGAGACCAAATATTCCATAGTATGAATTCCTTTCTTGAAAATTCTCAAAAAGTAGACTAGTATTTGTCATAATAGGAGACCACTATAGGTTATGATCATTGATGGAAAGACCACTAAAAAAACCATCTCCAACCCATTTCAAAACTTATTTTATAGATTCAAAATATTTTCAACTACTTTTAGTAACAAACGAGCCTTCAATTTTAACTTTGGCATTAATGATTAACAATGTGTGGAAACCAATGCTTTTCTAGCTAAACTTACAATTGGAAGATCCAAAAGATATACAATGCCTTAGGATAATATTACAAGTTTAATTATCTTCAATATCTCTCTAAAAATGCTTTTAGTAAAAAGAGTAATGTTCTTCCTATAAATATCAATAGTCCTCATACTTCTTTTATCGTGAGGTAGACAACAAATATCCCAAGCAACCCTATGGAACCCACGAGTTTGCTAGGCATTAGAGCTAATAAAATATTTAATAATCTTAGTAATATTTTATATGAGGACTTAGAGGGGTGCCAAAAAAGAGGAGTAGTTAACATGAATATCAACAATAATCTTAGTACACACTTTGAATTTCCCTATTAAAGATAGGGGCTTGATGACCAATACTCAACCTTTTTCTCCACTCAAATAATGAAATATTGCCAAAACTCAGCAAGGGAACTATTGAAGGTAAAGGGAATGCCCACAATTTTGAAATGATGCACTCAATGAATCCATTTACACTTGTAATTTTGTAATGACTCTGGCACGTGCATCATATATTTTTGTAGCATTATTTTTTATTCCATTGAAAAATAAGCTTGAATCCTTGCAAAAAAAGTCTAGGCAATACAAGGCCTCCTTAAAATATTTTTATTGTTCTTCAAGAGTAATAAAAGTATAAAAAAAAATGCCCATTGATGAGTTAAGAAGATCTGTCAGGAATAATGATGCCCCTGATGAGACCTCAATTAGATCTATGTACCATAATATATCTAAGAGCCTTAGTAGATAAAATATATAAGGCTAATGCAAGAGGACAACCTTACTATATACAGTGGAAGAGGCCAACGGTATTACACATGAGCTCATTGACGTAGAGAGAGAGGCCAAAGTTTCTAAGAATAAAGTTTGAATAGCCAAAATGAAAAATTAGTTGAAGTCAAGATCTTGAAGCATAGAAAGAATAAATGGTTTCTCAATTCTATCATAATATTTTTAAAAATATAATTAGATAAAAATTATTCTTTTTTGAGAGGCTCTCTCCCACTCCATTTCTTCCCAAACAATAGTAAACTTGTTAACGATATATCTACCTTTGATAAAACCCTTTTTCTATAGTCTCACTATGGTAGGTAAAATGAACTACAGTCAGTTCACCAAAACTTTAAAAATGATTTTATATGACCATTGAGGAGGGTGATGGGGTGTTAATTAGTAATAAGCTCAGGGTCACTAGTCTTGGGAATAAGTTTGAGTTTGCATTTATTAATAAGAGATCCCAATTATTTTTTTTGTAAAGATTATTTATAAATTTGAAGCAAGTCAATCCCAATAAAATCCCAAGAAGCTTTATAGAATTTATAATGGAAAACATCAGTGCCTATAATTCATGCAATGTAGAGCATCAAAAATATCATCAAGATATAACCGATCATCACATAATTTTTGGTTAGTGAGACTAAGTTTGAGAGGCAAAAAATCTAAATATTATTGCAAGACTTGATCTCTATTCATTATTTCTTATTGGGATTGGAATACTAGTTTATAGTGGTCCACAAAAGCAGTAGAGATGTTAAGAACATTACTAAGTCTTTATTAAAATGACTCAATTTTCTTGATATGGTCTTAAACTTGATTGGATAAGATATATTTAAATAATTATTTGGAGGCCTTAACCTTAATTTTGATCCAATCAGGTCAGGAATCGATTTACTCCCCTCTAGTTGGATGGTTGTTTGCAACTTTGATTTGGCACTTGAGAAAAGTTATTAGGGTATGTAATTTTGAATCAAATGGATTATGCTCAAGGAGAGAAGACATTATTTTGTATTATTTGAGCATGTAACACCATATTCACACTTTTGAACATACATTATATGTTTACCAAAATGGTAGATAAAGGTGGTGGTGTACATGATGGCCTCATTCCATCGCTCAATCTTATTGGTAGTGTAAAGCAGACATGGCATAAGATTCCAAATTGTGGAAATGAGACAGATGGTGCCCTCGTGGTATAAGATGGAGTTATTAAGAAATAATTGATTGTGTGTCACTTTTAAGTGATTTTCAAATGCACTTTCATAAAATATTCCTTGAAAATATCCAAATCTCTAAACACTTCTCAATTAATCAATGCAAATAACCTTCAATAAAATGGGAGACCAAGGTTAGTTCATCAAACAACTAATTTGAGCTAGGTCATCAATGTTCGTAGGTAACATAGACAATTTAATCAATACAATTAAAAGCCCCCTTTGAAAATACCACCAAATGCATATAAAACATTCAAACTTTAATGTCACAATGTGACACTTAGATTCAAGCGAGCAACATTTTAAACTACCTCAAATATGCAAGATTTGAGTGAAATAATGAATCTACATTATCAAGATGTGAAAGTTATGCTCTAAACAAAAAATATAGATAACTATATTATGCCAATATTATTGAAATTAAACATCACTAATTTTTTACTACATATTCCATGAATATTCATAATTATGTGATAGTTACAAAAACATCATTGTAATCTATGAATGTAGAAAAATGTTCTTTTGTGATAATTTGATAAAAAATATGCAATGTTTTATTCCTTTAATGATTTTAATAATTTCAAGTGAATCAACACAACGTTATGTCATATTAAATCATACACACGAGAAACAGAATTTAAATGAATGCAAACAAGTTGGCCGCTGCCAACAATTTTAAGCTTCATGGCTCAAGCCATCATATGTAAGATTTAATTTATTTTATTTTTTTAAAAGGGGTACTAAAACTTTCTTTTAACAATACCCTTACTTGAGTTAGAAAATTTATGTACAAGATATATTCTCATCAATATTAATGGAAAATTATTCTAGGAATTGATCTACTAAGGGAAAGTATGTGCTAACTGATTGGGGCATATTATTTGAAACTTGTTGGGAATAATTTAGTCAATAATCAATTTCTAGCTACATAATATAAACATATGACACAGAAGGATTGAAGATGTTGTTTAATATCACCTTTACATGTGTATAATGGAATATTAGGAGTGATAAAACCTATAGGTAAGGGATGGCCTAAAATATTAGGGATTGACAGATTATGGAGTAAAGTATGTGAATCCATGGAATGACTAGCTATAGATGTACCTTGCTCTATATTCTGAAGAGCTAAAATGATATACTTGATAGAATGTGTAGTAGGTGGGATTGATGATATAATATGCATACTCAAAATAGGATTAGAAGAGGTTGGATTTATAGGAATAGACATGAAAATCTATGGGAAGCCTTGATTTTCGTCTATGCTTTGGGTAGACATCACATATGTAAATATAGGTGTAGCTGTAAAGATAATATTAATGACAATAGTTTGGACATGTTTGGCTGAATTTTTAACTCAAAATGGTTGATTTTCAATAGTAAAAGGATTTTTATATTGTGAATCAAATATGGAAACCCTATATTTGTGTCCATTTTTAGATGTTGGGGTTAAGTTTAAAACAATTTCTAATTTTGAATGGTTTTGGTGAATTTGGTGTCAAAAATGACACTAGGCTTTGACTTGGTTAAGACCTACCCCATTAATCTTTTTAGGATCAATACTATTTTGGTCTAAATTTTATCTTGATTGACATGTTCTAAATGATTAATTTCAACATAATCATTTGTTTGTACATATTCATGAAAAAATGCATCATCAACAAAAGAGGAAACATTCATTTCATTTTGATCTATTACAAATGAATATAAAGGAATTTGATTATTCATTATATAGCACCCACTTATTCTAAAACTACACCATATAAGGACAAGGGAACTAGCCTTCTTAGATTGCATTGGATAAAATCATCAAAGTATGCATAAGGCTAGGGCCAAAGCTGTGTCTAATTTCAAATAAAAATTGGGAATGAAAATTAAACTCTAAGGCAAAAATTTGAAAATCCTTGAGAGAAGGACAAAACCCTAAGGGAAACCTACAATTTTTAAATACTCATGAAATTTATGAGTTAACTAGTATATTTTACCCTATTTTGATTATGCAAACCTTAATTAGGATAAAATTAAAATATTCATTTAGGTTAAAAAAATATGACAATTAAGCATAAATCTAAATGTAAAGGATTGTAACTGAATTGACAATTAAATAAGTTAAATATATAAATTAAAACAAGAGAGTTAGATACATAGATTTATCCTATTATGTGCAAGACTAATATAGGTGGTATATGGTAGGATATATGATAATTTAGACTATGAGTTTATTGGATCAAGTTCTAGATATTTGAATATGTTCATATGGTCCCATCAGCGTTAGGTCAGGGATAGTTATGTTCTTGTAGTTTTTTCTCTTCTATTTTGTTATAGACCTCTGTGACTCCTTTTGATGAGTCCCTATGTGTGATATTAAAGTATGATTGCTCATATAGTACATGAAAAACCATATCCTTCACTTCAAAACCCTATGTCCACTTTAGTATTAGTTTAGTCCTAAATAATGGAAAAATATGTCAGATGAGCTGACCTCAAGCAATCCCCAATGATTGTTTGAGTGCTTCTTACATATTCAATACTCCAACGAGGGAAATTAAGACACATGTAGTTCTCCTTGTTAGGTTTATGTATGCAGTAGTGTTTGTTAAATGTATGCAACTTGTTACTTAGTTTTTAGACTTAGAAAATGATAATTTTGGCTTGACTCTGTACTTCTTTAAAATTGGTAGGGACTTGCTTTTAGTGAGTAATTTTCAAGATGAGAAGAATATGATAGTCTTCTTGAATGTGAAATTATTTTTATGTGATTGATAAGTTTTTTTAGATGATTATTAAGCCTAATATTATTTTTATTTATATGAGTCCAATTGGGAGATTTCCCATGCCATTGGAATACTAAGAAAATGCGCTGACCCATAGGAATTATTTTATTATGAAAATTTATTATTTCTTTGCAAGAGACAAAACTATCAGATTATAGTAAAACCATCTAGATGTTATTCAGAAATGACATTTATTTATAAGAGAAAAAATTACTATTCTAAAAATTTGGAAATGTCTAAGTCAGATAAATATCTAGCTTGGCATAGACTATAGGTTTCTTATAGGTGACTAATAACAACTTGAAAGTATTAAACCCATAGATAACATGCCAGTGTGAGATAATAGAAAATTAGAGTCATATATTTTTGTGCAAGTCATGTAGGGTGAAGGTAGATAAAAAGTGACATTTCCAAGTGTATGATACTAGCTTTTAGTATATACATCTTCAAAAAGTAAAAAAAATGTTTTTATACTTCATTCTACTATTTCAGTGAATTTCAACTTATATTTCGAAAGGGAAGAAGAAGAAACTAAATATGGATATGGTTGAAAAGCCTATTTGATTATGCATGCATTGAATTGGATGATTGTGGTGAACTCTTCTTTCACTTTGGAGGATGACCTACAAATAAGACAACACTAAAGTAAGTGGTTGGTTAGATAGATAGCTAAGTGGGTTGCTTAGCATTAGCGAGATTCCAAAAGCAAGAGATTTCTTGGGGGTTGTCAATCCACACATTTTAAATAATTAAGTTTATAAATAGAATAAAAAGTACTTGCATAATTAATCAAAAGCTACTAAAATTGAACACAAGAAATTCTTGCTTAAGAAATATACTAGAAATGACTAATATAGCAATAATCAAGTCAATATTAGTGCTAAATGGCTCAAGTCTATTTCAAAAAATTAGGCAGCATCTATGAACAGGTAGGGACACATAAAAATATATTTGGCTAAGGGTAAAAGGGTGAAAATAAATTGTTGTTATTTCTTGCTACAATGACCATCGGTGGTTAAGGTGACCATCAATTGTTGGGCAGACTGTCGATGGTTGAGACAACCATTGGTGGTTATTGTGTGTAGGTTTGGGTTGGTAAATGGTAAGATTGATGAGATCCCAAAGTTGGATTCTGAGAGATGGGTTGGTGCTGGGCTGAGTGTAAAAGGCAAATAAAGTATTGAATACTAGAAAACAAATAATTATCTTGTAGAAAGCTAAGCGGATGAGTGTTTCAGGTGGTTGAATCATTGGTGGAATCTAACATGATTTTAGTAGAGTAAAAATACATGGCACTTTGGTGGAGTTACGGTGACAAGTTGGCTCTCTGATTTGATGGCTAGATCATTGGATCATTGATGACAATTGACCTATAAAACAAGGGAACTTGAGATGCATAAGATCTTGATAATAATTGCAGATGGATTTCACCTCCCTGTTCCTTTCTTTTTATAGGTAAGGCAAGAGAGTTGCAACAAGATGTTAACTATGTCTTCTAATTTTAACTCACACATGCAATGGATCACATGTAAATTTAGATGAGATACCTTTAGAAATGTAAGGTGGATAGTTTTTATGTTGGTGCTTAAGGAGGTACATCCTGACCATCGATGGTCGAGGGTAATGGAAAAGAGTGGGTACAAGGTATTTTAAGTCATTTAGTTAAACTGATTATAGATTTGGTTTGGTTAGGGTTTGAAGGGTCAGATTGGTCATAAGGGGGTCCTAATGTAGTCTACGGGAATTTCAACATTCAGAATCATGGTGTGTAGATTTACGGTGTTTACATCTACCAATAAATCTATATGTTTATCAGTTTTTTTCCAAATTTTCATTTAAACAAAATGTCTAGGAGTGGCAACATTTATTGCACCCAATCTAAACCTACACATTATTGTTTTGGGTTATGATCCACTAAATGAATTGTGTGGATCATTTTTCTTTTGATGGTTATTACCTTGGTATTTCCAACATTTATGCCTTCAATAATGTTGTTAGAAGAGCAACATTTTGGATGTGGATTGTAGACATGCTTCCAAATTTCAACTCAATTATGTTTGGTGATTTAAATATGATTGAGTCTAGGGAAGATGGTGATCCTCTTGATGCGGTGGTACAAAATCAAAAGAGAGGTGTGATTTTACATGCATAATAAACTCAAGTTTTTTGAGCCCAACTACCATCCATGCTAGTTGTCCATTTCTATATGCTTTACCTAATCCAACTTTAGTTAAGGTGGTGATAGGGTAGTGAAAAAATTTAATAGAGATTTATTTGTAAAGTAGAACCTTTTCACTTGTAAAAATAATATTGATCACCAATCAATGTTGTTCTAAATGAGATTCTATCATACCACCTCCCCATAAAATTTTGTATTGAGTGGCTAACACCCCAAGTGAAGAATGATAAGTCATAATTATACCTTAATATAGCTCACCTCAACTATGAATGGACTCACTTTCATATCATTTGAGTCTATAACATGTCTCATATTCATTCTAGGGAACTAGGATGGATGAGATACTGGGAGGCTGCCATTTCTTAAATAAAAAGATTCTGTCATATCTATATAAAGCAAATAGCTATTTTTTTCTATAAATCCTATGAGGTATCATATTGTGAGTACTTATGGTCCTCACATGAATTGGAGTTGTATCCTCTCAATGAGGAATTTTAAAAGGAGATTATGGAGGTATATATTAGATAGTCAAGGAATATTTCTCTAAGGATTCCTTCCTCACTCATATTGAATAAGATGCCTGTGCTTCCAATACCATAAAATTGTAATTATATTTTGTCTGGCCTTTATTTTTTCTCTTGAATGGAAGAAAAATCAATATTACATACAATCTTAACACACCCTCATCTCAATGGATTTAATGGTTAAAATAGTATTAGCTATAACCTAAAGAATATTTCAAGTTCCTAAACATACCATTTTATTTTCATATATCTCCTTTAGAGTTATGGAACTATGTGGTTTATAGGGTTGAGAATAAAATTGATTTCTAGTTCAATAAACCCATTTACCTAGGAGGTAAGTCCCATGTTTTCTCTAACTTCCTTACAATAAATCATGTTTATTAATCATCTTGTTGGGAACCTTCTAATATTGCATATGAAAAATTAGAACATCTCTGAAGAGATTTCCTCTAGGCCAATTTTGAATGTTCTAAAGGTTTTCATAGAGATTATTAGGATATGTCTTAAACCTAAAGAAATGAGAGGTCTTGATTTTTTTGATGTCAAAATATAAGTTATTTCCCTCTATGTCAAGTGGATTATCCATTCCCTTGAAGGATATGAGGCATGGAATATCTTACTTTACCATTACATTTCTCAAAAAAGTCATTATGGCAACAAATCTTGAAAGGGTCTTGACATTCAATCTCTTTTTCTCACTTGGGTCCTATTCAAAATCATGGTTTGCTTTTTGGCTTAGGGTATATGGAAACCTTTGTAGTTACTAAAGCATCAATTAATATCGAATGAAGATTGTTTAAAAATTGGTATCTATCCAAACTTTCAATCCTTTTGATGGTCTAAAGTTCTCTCATACTATGGTGTCCCTTTTTACATAGTCACTTGGGTCAAAAGTCCCATATTTAGTAAGAAGGGGATAAAATAAAGTTCATAATTGTTTTGTAAATAGTCTCAATATTGGCTCCCTTGGCCTGTCTTACATGACAAATTTAAACTTAATAATAATGATATCTCCTCACATATTGCGATTCAAAGAGCTATCCTAGATGAACATCTCCACAAGGTTGGAGTTCAATCAGTAGCTAGGTGGTGCAGTGGTGGACTTATTAGAAGTGGCTTGTATATACCCTTTTTCATTGATATAAACCTCAACTTGGGTTTAAGTTTATTTCTCCTTGGTACATTAAGGGGAAGTCTATGAATTCTCATTTGAAATTTAATCCATGTGCAGAAACTTGGCAAAATAGTTTTCTTTTTATTTAGAAAGCAATTATTAAGCTCAAAGAGACACATTTCCTATGGTTTATCCTTCACCAAGGTCTTCCTATTGGTAGTTACCTTGTTCATTTATGTGTGGCTATTCCATTATATCCATATTACCAACACTCAGAGCCACCAAAGCATCTATTTTGGTTTTGCAAGTGACAATATAAAATGGATACATACCCCTTTCTTAACCTTTTTATCTAGAATTATTTTCTTAGAAAGTGGTGCTCCTAGGTAATTCAACTATATTACCTACATGGTACAACCAAATATTCAACTATTTAATGTCTTGATGGTTGTTTTTTAATTACTAACAAAGTGAATATGATATATAATGTTATGCTTCATATACAAGTGCAACTTAATAATCTATGGTTGGCCTTTAGTCACTTTTGGACAATTGGGGGAGTGCTTTATATGTTGTCAGTCAAGTTCATTTAGAATATTTGCATCAATGGTCACCTTCTTAGGTTCATGGATCTAGAGATTTTGGAAAGCATTGTTCATGAAGCAAGTGACAAATTATTTCACCAAATTCATAGTTTCCTTTGTTGACTAATAGCTCTTGTGGTGATGATAGTCTATGTTCCCAAACATTGGTGGATGGATGGCTTAACAACAAGGAAAGTTTACTTGGTTGGCCTTAGAAATTTCTCCATCCAAACAAGACCCTAAAGATTATGAAGGGAAATACAAGACTAATGATAAGAGGGATTCGATACATGATACATCATATCTACCTATTGGTAGTGGTTGAGGTTGGCTTGAAAAATTGGATGCTCCTCCCCCTATGTCACATGCGCTTATTGCCCCTATGCCTTAATATTATTTTTCCTTGGTGTTTGATTATCCATTATCCTATTAATTTTGTTTGATATTTTTATTTTTTTATAATTAAAAAAGTTTAATTAGTTATATTTATATTTATTTTTTATATCCCTAAAAACATTACATAGAATTATATAGAATGTCATATATTTTGTAAATAAATATATAATTGATTTACAACGTTGAGTAAATATATATCTAAATCAGTGAACAAATTTGATTAAACAAAGAGTAAAAGACATCTACATTATCAAAATCACCCAGTATACAATCTTAACCTTAATCTCAAGTATATAAAAATATTTTTAAATTAAAATAAATTTTCTCAATTAAAATATTATTGTGATATTTGAAAGTGAGATAACACTAAACTGATTTTTTTATAAAATTAATAATATATACTTTTATTGTTAATAAAAAAAACTATTTAAAAAAAAAAAAAAAAAAACCAAAAATAAAATAAAAATACTGTAACTTAAAAAATAAATCTGAAAGTGGAATATCAACCATGATTTCCTTTAATGGGAAAAGACAAATTCCAACCGTTGTTTAATGCAGATCAAGAAACCCCAACGATCATTTCGTTTAATGGAGAGAGGACTACCATATCTTACATGTATACTGTGCCTATCCCTTTCTGTTGCAATAACTACTTCTAATGGAGAAATGCAAATCCTGTGATATATTGCATGTATTGCTTGTAAATGTGGATGTTTTGGCTGAGTTAATGGCTACAAGGAAAGTCAGGTTAAAATCCGTCGCCGTTTAAGAGATCCAAGTAATTTTGCAGAAGTTTACCGACAAACATTGCATTAAATAAATTTGGAAGTATTTAACGATAAAAATTACATTTCTTTGGATGCTGTGACCCTTTTTTTAAATTTCTGATTTTATAATGTGATTTTGAATGTTTTGTCTTGTCCGACGTTACTTTTTGTTTTTTTATTTTGATACCATGTGTTTCAATTGATGTTTTGTTATCAGGCAGCAGTGTATTGGTTATATGAGTAGGTTAGAGTCAAGATCAGATTACGTATAGGGTTATCAGAAAGTTTTAGTAGTGAGATAGGAGTTAAATAAGGATGTTTTTTATTTTCAACTTTATTTGGCCTCTATATTGACAAGTTGGAAGAATGGATGGACAAACTAGGGGGTGGCGGAGGCCACATAACGAGTTATATGATCAAACTCCTTCTATATGTTGTTGATCTTATTTTGATTGCAACTACAACCCAAAGCTTAAGGGAACATTTGAAAGCTTTAAAGCTCTTTTGTAAAGAGGTTGGGATGCAAGTCAATACTAGCAAAACTAATATTTTGATCTTTTTGCGTCAAAAAGAAAAAATACATGTAAGCTTCATGTTTGAGGGGAGCCCACTAGAGATAGTCTCAAAATACAAATATTTAGGGTTGGATTTCACCAACAAGCTTAGATGGGATGCATGCATAATGAAAAGAATTAAAGGAAGATGGAGAGCATTGTACTCTCTTCAAAATAGGTGTAAAGATGTTGATTTGTGGGATTGGAAGACCACTAGGGTCTTGTTCGAGCTACTAGTAGCTTCAATGGTGTGAAGTTTGGGTTAGTTATATGTCAAGGTTAAAGTGGAGGCAATTTGAAAAAATGTCTAATCACAAGTAACTTTAAGCTTAAAGCATTAGTTCCATATGAGATAATTCTAGCAGAAACATGTAGTTTTTGGATAAAAGATGCAACTATGATGCGTCTCCTAGGGTACATAAAGAAAGTAGAGGGCATGAAGGAGGATAGATGGATAAAGGTAGTAATAAAAGAAGAATTGAAAAAGCAAAAGAGGATGTGGATGAAACAAAACAAGGTCTAGATGGATAAGTGGGACATTAAAATTCACGAGTCCCAAGAGACCAATCAAGAAATAAAGAGATATGTTAGGGAGAAGTTTAAAATAAATACGTAGATAATGCAGACAGGGAGAAAAAAACAATACTACATGACCAAGTCCAACCCAAATTATGAGCATGACCAAAAAACCTACATAGGGACAAAAATTAAAAGGAGAATAAAGATGCTCATAGGACATTTGAGAATGGGGTCACATCAACTTCGATGTGAAACAGGTAGGTGGAAGATCCCAAAATAAAAGTGGGAAGAGAGAATATGTCCTATGTGTACTTTAGATATGGTTGAGACAAAATGGCATTATCTCATGGAATACTCTGCATATGATGACATCCGAGCTAAATACATGGGCAGCCTATAGCGAGTTTTATGCTTACTATATTTGAAGGTGAGAACATTGATAGCAATAGGGAATTATTGATCAGGGTCCATAGTAGGAGAGTGAACCTTCAAAGGCAAAACAACGGTAGGGTGGGGAACTAAAGTCAGAGAAGCTCTCATTTTCTCGTGGTTTCTTCACTTCTTTGGGTTTTGGTTTTTAGTTTGGGGGTCCCATAGTCTATTTTTGGTCTCATGAACGTCATTAAAATTTCTATCTATCTATCTATCTATCTATCTATCTATCTATCTATCTATCTATCTATCTATCTATCCAATATAGAGTTTGAATTATGAATACCAACATAGTACATTACTATATTTTTTTTAGTTCTTTTATTATTTATACAATAAAAATATATTGAAACATTCTAATAATAAAAATTGTATCCAATGGTTGGTAACTTGTACCATACATCAAATTAAATAAAAAATTAACTATTAATAAAATATTTACATTGGATTCATTTAGTTTGACATATTTTAATTTGAAAGATGATTCAAAAGATTAGAAATGTTTAAATTTAAAATCTTTTTAGATACCCGATACAGAGAGTCAAGTGATTAAAGCTAAAGTCGTGTTTAGAGTAATTTTGACGACGTGAATGCCCCTTACTTATAACTGCTTAATAATAAATTAAAAAAACTATATAATACTTTCAAATATACGATAAACATTCATATATATATATATATGTATATGTATATGTATATGTATATGTATATGTATATGTATATGTATGTATACACATACACATATATGTATGTGTGTGTGTGTGTGTGTGTGTGTGTGTGTGAGAGAGAGAGAGAGAGAGAGAGAGAGAGAACTCTTCTTTCAAAATATGGTATCTCCTATTATGGAGATTTTTCCAAATGAGTTGCTAGGGTAACATTTATAGTTGGAGGGGGTGAGGCCACACCCGGCCACATCGTCTATATCTGTGTAATCACAGGCATGGACACCTCTGTCAAAAAGATTCATATGTTTTGACCATTCACCATCCCACTCTACTGCTTTTGTTGTGCTACAAGTCAAGCTTCTAGAAATACCAACATTCTATGTAATTCAATAATTGCATATAATACTTTCAGATATACAATTAAAAACCATAAATATAAATAAATAAATAATATATATTAAAACATTCCTAGAATATATGGTATCTCCTATCATGGAGTTTTTCCCAAATAAGTCGCCAGGCCAACATTTATAGTTGGAGAGGGTGAGGCCACACCCAGCCACCTCGTCTATATCTGCAGAAACACAGGCATGGACACCTCTGTCGGAAAGATTCAAATGTTTCGACCATTCACCATCCCACGTTACTGCTTTCCCTGTGCTACAAGCCAAGCTTGGCCCTCCTGGCACTGTCAACCTTGCTGAGAATGCACAAGCCTTGTGAATCCTTAACCCATTAATTTTTTCTGAAAAAAAATGAACCACGCTTACCAAACAGTTCAAGGAACATAGCAAAACGACACTGACACAATCAATATTAGAGAACCTCAGCATGCATATCTTCAAACCTTTGGAAAAATAATCATTATGCAGAAAATGACACTAATACATGAGACAGATATGATGTTGGGGGAACGTCGAAGTATATTTTCCCCATAATACACCTACTACAAAAAAAGCATTTAACTATTGCAGGTTTTTGGTAGGCTCCTTGTTAAGTGGATTATAGATTAATCTGAGATGTGCAGATGTGCAAAATACAGGTGAGTTTTACAGTACCAAACTGCTAACCATGGCATGTAACACAGCGAAAGCAGTAGAGTGGGATGGTGCATGACAGAAGCGTGTGGATCCTTCTGGCAGAGCTGCTTTAGGTCTTCATGCCTCTGCTTATGTAGAGATAGAAATGATGGGTGTGGTCTAACTTTCACCTGTAACTGGTGGCTCTGGAAACTCATTTGGAACGTCTCATAATCATTTACCAACTCAACCATCTAAATTTATAGTTGTGATTGCAATGGAGAGTGCTAAACACACTATACTCCAATCTATGGAATCTTTCTTTCTCCCTGAAATGCAATTATCGTTGGAATTTGTCATTCTCCATTAAAGGAAATAATTATTGATATTCCACGTCACATTGTCTTTTGTAGTAATAGTTATCTTCACAACAAAGCCCATAATGAACTTTATTTCTATATTTTTTAAAGAGTGTTCTCTGAGATACACAGAAATTTGTGACGATAAAAACAAATTAAGGTGGGGCTGTTACATAGTGCTCCACACTTCAAATCATGGTGTTCCATACTCCACTAAGATTTTTTTTGGAATTTAATATTTTTTAAAGTAGGTCTTTATGTTAAATATTTCAATTGGGTTTGCAATGTTCGGTAACTAAAACAAACGACTAATAGAGATGCGTCTTGTAATTTATTTCGTACTTAATTGGGAGATTTGGTAGTGGAATTTCTAGCTACAAAAAGAAGAAAAGTAAAGATCTTAAATTAACATCATTGCACAACACTTTGCATATACATAGTATTGGAACGCTCTAGTAATATTATTATTATGAAAATATTATAATTTACATAAGGTTATATAATAAAAAGGTCAATTGGAATTCATAATTCGTATTTTTGTTAGAGGAGTGAATCCAACTTAAAACAAAGAAATGTTAGTCAAAAGTGGTAAGTCAAAAAGTAGTCAATTAGTTACAAAAGACAAAGTAAGATATTTTGCACAAGTCCTCACATCAGAAGGAGGAGGTGGATGATCATATTTACGCAGTTGACTACTCTAAGAAGAACGTTTAGTCAAGGGAAAATCAAGATAAACCCATCCATCCATGGAGTTTGGAGGAGCCAAAGAAATAATAATGCTCCACTCAGGGGGAGGTTGCACCACATTGCCAACAAGACTAGGGCTAAGAGCAGGGAAACACTATCGAGAAAGACCATTGGTAGGTTTCCCACAAGTATCTAGTGATCTAACCCCTCACTGAGGATGAGGGGTAAAGACATGACTGCAAGAATATGATCTGATCCATTAGTGTTTGGGAATCGATAGTGGAGATCCCTAAGGTTGAAGATCCAACGGGATGCAACTCATAACACAAAGGGCACTCCCCCAATAGTCAATCAACTCATGTAAATACCTCAGCTACATGACCACCTTTTTAGTCTCAGCTTAAATCTACCAGAAAGTCAAAGATATCACATACACATTGTCGTTAATAGTAAAATGACAAAAGGTTTATTCATTGTTAAATAAAGGAGAGTTTCTAGCTTTTCATAATTGAAACAAAATAATATCTCTAAAAAGGCTCAATAGAAAAGCTATATATGCTAGGCAATTTATAGAATCCCCAAAGAGGGCCAAATGCCATGAGAAAGGCTCTTGATAAAAGGCTTGAGAGAGACTATGTATACATTTTCAAGAAGATTGAACTTTGGGACATGTCCAAACGATATGTTTAAAGGACTCTAGCCTGCAACAGGTTAGACACTTAGGTCAAGAAATACCAAGACCAAGACAAGAAAGACGTTCTCCAAAAATAAGTCTTTGATATACCAAACAATATAGAAAATGAGTGAGGTGGGCTCAAGCTTAGCCATCCATATTTTATTGAGTCATGCAAGCTAGGTCCTAGGTGATAAATTGAGATTCAAAAACTTATTGTGCTTATCTAGAGTATGAGAGAATGGGTTCATGATTTGATATATGAGGCTTGGAGAGTAGTTCTTGAAATAAGTATCATAATTTCATCTCCAATATTTACACCAAGTGCATGGACATTGTAGACCTAATTAGTGAGGCATAACATTCAACATTAAATCTTGAATGCAAAGAATGATGGGTAAGTTAGAATTGATAAAATTGAGTTTAGATTTTATCAAAGGCCATGGAATCCAATCATGCACTGAGACCAAATATTCCATAGTATGAATTCCTTTCTTGAAAATTCTCAAAGTTTTCATATTAGGCAACTAATCTAAATATAGACTAGTATTTGTCATAATAGGAGAACACTATAGGTTATGGCCATTGAAGGAAAGACCACTATAAAAACCATCTCCAACCCATTTCAAAAATTGTTTTATAGATTCAAAATCTTTCCAAATACTTTTAGTAACAAATTATCCTTCAATTTTAACTTTGGCATTAATGATTAGCTATGTGTGGAAACCAATGTTTTTCTAGCTAAACTTACCATGAGGAGATCCCAAAGATATATAGTGCCTTAGGATAATATTACAAGTTTCATTATCTTCAATAGCTCTCTAAAAACCCTTTTAGTAAAAAGAGTAATGTTCTTCCTATAAATATCAATAGCCCTTGTACTTATTTTATCATGAGGTTGATAACAAATATCCCAAGCAACCCTATGGAACCCATGGGTTTGCTAGGCATTAGAGCAGATAAAATCTTTAATAATCTTAGTAATTTATTATAAGAGGATTTAAAGGGGTTCCAAAAAAGAGGAATATTTAACATGAATATCAACAATAATCTTAGTACACACTTTTAATTTCCCTACTAAAGATAGGAGCTTGGTGATCAGTACTCAACCTTTTTCTCCACTCGATTAATGAAATATTGCCAAAACTTAGCAAGGGAACTATTTAAGGTAAAGGGAATGGCCAAAATTTTGAATTGATCCACTCAATGAATCCATTTAAACTTTTAATTTTGTAATGACTCTGGCACATGCATCATATTTTTTTGTAGCATTATGTTTTCTTCCATTGCAAGCTAAACTAGAAGTCTTGCAAAAAATGTCCAGGCAATACAAGACCTTAAAATATTTTTATTGTTCTTCAAGAGTAATAAAAGTATCATTGAAAAAATTCCCATTGATGGGTTAATAAAATCAATCAATAATAATGATGCACTTGATGAGACCTCAATTAGATCTATGTACCATAATATATCTAAGAGCCTTAGTAGATAAAATATATAAGGCTAACAGAAGAGGACAACCTTACTTTATAGAGTGGTAGAGGCCAAAGATATTACACATGAGCTCATTGATACCGAGAGAGGCCAAAATTTCTAAGAATAGAGTTTGAATAGCCAAAATGAAAAATTGTACAAAGTCAAGAGCTTGAAGCATAGCAAGAATAAAAGCTTGCTCGATCTTACCATAAGATTTTTAAAAATATAAATCGATAGAAATTATTCCTTGATGAGAATCTCTTGCCAACTCCATTCTTTCCCAAACAACAGTAAAGCTGTTAACAATATATCTACTTTTGATTTTTTAAAAAAAAAAAGAAACTTTTGCTCTAGTCTTACAATGGTAGGTTAAATGAACCAAATTCAGTTAGCCAAAGCTTTAAAAATGATTTTATGTGACCATTGAGGAGGGTGATGGGGTGCTAATTGGTAGTAAGCTCAGGGTCACTAGTCTTGGGAATAAATTTGATGTTTCATTTATTAATAAGAGATCCCAAATAATTTTTTTGTAAATATTATTTATAAACTTGAAACAAGTCAATCCCAATAAAATCCCATTATGGAATTTACAATGGAAATCATTAGTGCCTAGAGTTCATGCAATGTAGAGCATGAAAATTCTCATAAAGATATAAATGATCAACACATATTTTCTGGTTATCAAGACTAAGCTTGAGAGGAAAAACATCTAAACATTATTCCAAGGCATTATTTCTTTATTATTTCCTACTAGGATTGGAATACTAGTTTATAGTGGTCCACAAAAGTAGTAGAGATGTTAAGAACATTACTAAGTCTTTATTAAGTTGAGTCAATGGTCTTGATATGGTCTTAAACTTGATTGTATAAGACATATTTAAATAATTATTTGGATTCCTTAACCCTAATTTTGATCCAATCAAGTCAGGCATCAATTTACTCCCCTTTAGTTGGATTGTTGTTTACAGCTTTGATTTGGTGCTTGAGAGAAGTTGTTAGGGTATGTATTGTGAATCAAATGGATTATGCTCAAGGAGAGAAGACATTATTTGTTATTATTTGAGCATAAGATTTCAAATTGTGGCAATGAGACAGATGGTGCCCTTGTGTTATAAGATGTATTTATTAAGAAATAATTGATCATGTGTCAATTATAAGTGATTGTCAAATGCACTTTCATAAAATATTCCTTGAAAATATCCAAATCTCTAAATACTTGTCAATTAATCAATGCAAATAACCTTTGATACAATGGGAGACCAAGGTTATTTCATCAAAAAACAAATTTGAGCTAGGTCATCAATGTTCCTAGGTAACATAGACAATTTAATTAATACAATTACAAGACCCCTTTGAAAATACCACCAAATGCATATAAAACATGCAAACTTTAATGTCACAATGTGACACTCAGATTCAAGCTATCAACATTTTCAACTACCTCAAATATGCAAGATTTTAGTGAAAAAATGCAAGTACATTATCAAGATGTGAAAGTTATGCTCTAAAAAAAATTAGATAACAATATTATGCCAATATTGTTGAAATTAAATAACACTAATTTTTTATTGCACATTCCATGAATATTCATAATTATGTGATAGTTACAAAAACATCATTGTAATCTTTGAATGAAGAAAAATGTTCTTTTGTGATAATTTGAAAAAAATATGCAATGTTTGATTCCTTTAATGATATTAAGAATTTCAAATGAATCAACACAACATTATGTCATATTAAATCATACGCACAAGAAACAACGTTTTAATGAATGCAATCAAGTTAGCCCCTGCCAACAATTTTAAGCTTCATGGCTGAAGCCATCATATGGAAGATTTAGTTAAAAAAAAAGTTTTAAAGGGGTACTAAAATTTTATTTAACAATACCCTTGATTGAGTTAGGAAATTAATGTGTAAGATAGTTTATCATCAATTTTAATGGAAACTTATGCTATGAATTGATCTTCTAAGGGAAAGTATGCACTAACTGATTGGGGGTGAAGGTCACATAACCATCCCAAAGAATCTTATTTGAAACTCCTTGGGAATGATTTAGTAAATAATTGATTTCTAGCTACATAATATAAACATACAACCTAGAAGGATTGAAGATCTTGTTTACGATCACCGTTACAGGCATATAATGGAATATTAGGAGTGATAAATCCTATTGGTAAGGGATAGCCTAAACTATTAGAGACTGACAGATTATGGAGTAAAGTCTGTGAATCCATGGAATGACTAGCTCTATATGTACCTTGATCTATATCCTGAAGAGCTAAAATGATATACTCAATGGAATGTGTAGTAGGTGGGGTTGATGATGTAAAATGCATACTCAAATTAGGATTGGAAGAGGTTGGATTTGTAGGAATAGGCATGAAAATCTATTGGAAGCCTTTAGTTTTCCCTAGGCTTTGGGTAGACATCACATATGTAACTAGGGGTATAGATGTAAAAATAATATTAATAACAGTAGTTTGGACATGTTTGGCTAGATTTTTAACTCAAAATTTTTGATTTTCAATAGTTAAAGGCTTTTTATATTGTGCATCAAATATGGAAACCCTATATTTGTGTGCATCTTTAGATTTTAGGGTTCAGTTTAAAATAATTTCTAATTTTGGATGGTTTTGGTGAATTTGGTGTCAAAAATCACACTAGGCTTTGACTTGGTTAAGACCTACCACATTAATCTCATTAAGATGAATACTATTTTGGTCTAAATGATTATATTGATTGACATGTTATAAATGAGGAATTTCAACATAATCATTTGTTTGTACATATGAAAAAATGCATCATCAATAGAAGAGGAAACATTCATTTCGTTATGATCCATTGCAAATGAATATAAAGGAATTTGATTATTCATTATATGGCCCCTACTTATTCTAACACTACATGATAGAAGGACAAGGGAACTAGCCTTCTTGGATTACATTGGATTAAATCTTGAAAATATGCAAAAGTCTAGGACCAAAGGTGTGTCTAATTTGAAATAAAGAATTGGGAATGAAAATTAAACTCTAAGGCAAAAATTTGAAAATCCTAGAGAAAAGGACAAAATCCCAAGGGAAACCTACAGTTTTGAAATACTCATGAAATTTATGAGTTAACTAGTTTATTTTACCCTATTTTGATCATGTGAACCTTAATTAAGATAAAATTAAAATATTCATTTAGGTTAAGAAAATATGACAATCAAGCATAAATCTAAATGTAAAGGATTGTAACTGATTTGACAATTAAATATGTTAAATATATAAATTAAAGCAAGAGAGTTATGTTAGTGTAGGTATTTATTTTTCCCAATTTATTTAATTAGGAATATTATATTTATGCACATGGAATTTTCCTACATTAGGGGGATAGGCTTGTTTATGTGGAGATTGTGTGTTAGAGACTTGTCATAATGTGTCATAGAGAAGTAACTCCTTTGATCGGCTATTTCGGGTATGGGAGTTACTCCTCTATTTTGGGCACGTGTGACCACATTTCGAGGAGGAGTTATATTCTATTCATGGAGTGCTTTGACCAACACTTGAGGAGGAGTTACATTTGTGCTCTCATATTTGTATGCTCCATTTGAGCCTATTTCCTTTAATCAAATATTGGGTTTTCTGCTATTTGTCTTGTGAAATTTATCTCCTTGTATAATTTCAAATTGCTTTAGCATCTATGTGATGTGCACTAGCTTCATCTCATGTGATCACATCTCTATTGCATTCACATTATCCAGATCCTGAAACAACTATGATATGGTATCAGAGCAGCCCTGATAATCCTGTGTCTTGTTATGCTATTAGTTTATTTTGAAAATGTGAGGAGTGGAGTTCTCTTTATGTTCTTTTTCTTATTTCCAGATTTGATCTAAAAAAACCTTTCAATGTCATTTCTTATGTTGCATTTATCTTTCCTGTGGACTGCCTTCATGGTATTTGGATCTGCAAGTTTTTTCAACTACTATGCACATCTGCTGTGTCAAAATGGCATTTCAGATCTAAGGTGTAGCTATTGGAGAAGTGGCGCGATTTTTTGATAGCTCTACACTTGGCATCCTTTGTAGTTTTTGTTTCTTTTCACCAGGATTGGCGTCAAATTTTGACACATGGCATTGGCTTTTTTGATGTTCATTTGACTTGTATTGAAGGAGAAAAGGACCACTTTCAGCTATTGGGTGTTGGAATCTCAAAGGAGTGAAGGTTGCGTGGAAGAATTGAGTGGAAGAAGGGCAAAGGGAGTGGAGATTGGCGTAGGGCATGAGAGAGAGGAGCCTCTCATTGGTGTCCTTGCTAGACATTTGCTGACAATAGCAGCAAACAACAAAAATCAGACCTTTTTTGGTTTTAAGCACCCCACTATTTCCAATGCCTCATTTGGTGGGCCCACTCTCTACTAAGCAAAATTGGTAAAATATGCTTTTGTCTAATTTCATCATAATTATTCTGATCTTGTATTCATAAATCAGTCATTTGATTTTTTTGAATTAAAGTCAAATTAGAAAATTAATATTTAAAAAAGCAATTTAAAGGTTTTAAAAACTTGTATCTTCAACCTACGAAGATGAAGGGTGAGGCTCGGGTTGGCAGGTGGCCAATTCCCCCTCAAAAATCAAAACTATTTTTTTGTCATTTAGTGTCGATTACAACGAGTGGTTGGAAGGCTACATTCCCCTTGACTAAGTACTTTTTTAAAAGTTCAAAGTGCATTTTTTTATCAATAGGCCTATTTAACAGGAAATTAAAACTTTAAAATCTTGCAAACCATAACTTGAAATTGAGTGCCACTTTTTGCAAAGTTGCTTGTTTTTATATTTCCCACACATTGGACTAATGTTTTTTGAAAAACACACTACTTGATAAAGTGCCATTTTTTGGGTCTAACCTTGGACGCATTTTTGACTGAGCCTAACATCTTATTTGCATAAACGTGTCTTCTTGATTTGCATTGATTTCTCTAGACACATTATTGTCTAATTTTGACATCTTTTGAGAGTGCACTTAAAATATTTGAGGGGGGGTTCAACATTTCACATTTTTTTGGGGGTGTACTTGGCTTATTTACACTTTCTATTTTGTTTTTGTACTTTCTTTTTGCAACCACTAAAACCTACAACAAATCCACTTCACTTAATTTTTTCACTAAAATGGATTCAATTTCATTAAACCCACTAACTCGCTTCAATTATCATGAATGGAAAATCAAAATGACTATCATTCTAAGAAGTAAGGGACTGTATAGGATAACAATGGGTAGTGAAGTTGAACCTAACACAGAAGATGCAAAAGTTAAGTGGCACAATCATAGTGATGAAGCCTATGGGTTTTTGAGTTTTTCCATGTCTCTTGGTCTCCTTTTTCACCTAGAAACTGTTAAAATTCCTAATGATGTATGGGTCACCTTAGGAACATTGTTTGGGAAGCTTGATGAGATAAGAGGTCATGAGCTCGAGAATGAAATCATTAGCCCAAGTCCTAGTAACTTTGATACCCTTTAGGACTTCTTCACTAAGCTTAAGGCCTTGAGATTTTAGTTGAAAGAATGTGGGATAGAGAATAAAGATGACCAACTTATTCTTTCTATTCTCACCAAACTAGGTCCTAGTTATTCAGTCTTTGTCTCCATCTTCTATGCCACCAAAAGTACTTTTAGCATTGCATGGAAAATGCCCTCTTTAAATACCTATATTTTTGACTTGACCAGGGAGCAAGACAAGTTGATCCAGATGGGCATAGTGAAGTATAGTAAACCTCAAACCTTGATTTCTAGAAATGATATAGAAAAGACTTCAACTAAGGAGAAGAAGAAAAAGATCAAGGATCAAGAGAAGAAGAAAGAAAATACCTTTGCCAAGACCAACACTAAAACTTCTTCTTCCGAAGTAAAAACTAAGAACAAGAAGGTTAAGTGTGCCTATTGTAAGAAAAATGAGCATGATGGACAAAAGTGCATGAAGAAGAAAATATATCACTTGACTCATCTCCTAGAGAAGCACAACATAGGTGTTCCTGAATCTATCAAGCAGAATTCATCAACCCAAGAATCTACTAAGGCAAAGGGCAAAGGTAAAGAGAAAGAAAAGGGCAAGGAGTTTGTAGCAGTTTTAGCTTCCACATCTTCATGGTTTATTGACTTGGGTGTTTCTCAACACATGGGCTCTTCACTTGTTGAGTTTTCTTCCTTAGAGCCTTGTAACATGTCTTCTATTAGCTTGGGTGATGACACTTTTGTACTAGTTACAAGGAGAGGGTCTATTGAAATGGAAGGAGGAACATTCAATAATGTTTTAAATGTTCCTTCTATTTCAACCAATCTCTTATCTATATATCAAATCATTCATATTGGCAAGGGCATGAGGGTTGAGTTTTCAATAGATTTAGTTATCATTAGGGAGTTGCATAATGATTCTATAGTGGCAATGGGTAGAACAGAAGACCAAACTAGGTTGTACACCTCACATTTTGCACCTGATTCTTCTTCAACTTCATTGCCGACTCACTTAGATGGAGTTATCAAATTATGGCATGAATGGTTTGGCCACCTTGACTACTGCTACCTTGAAAAACTTAGCAAAAATAACATGGTCATAGGCTTACCTTGAGTCTAATTTTTTAAGAGACTTTGTGAGGGTTGTTCTCTTGGAAAGTAGCTCAAAGTAAAATTTGACAAAGGCAAAGCTTGGAGGGCTTCACAAGCATTGGAGTTAGTACACAGTGATGTATCTGGGCCATTTCCCAGTCAATCTTTTACAAGGGCTAATTACATTCTCACTTTCATTGATGATTTCTTGAGATACACATGGGTATAGTTTCTTAAGCAAAAGTTTGAAGTTTTTAAAGCTTTTCAAGACTTCAAGACTCTTTTTGAGAAACAATTTGATAAATCTATAAAGATTCTTCGAACTGACAATGAAGGAGAATATGTCAACAATAGATTTGATCAATTTTTCACTACAGAGGGGATTGATTTGTAGCACATAGTTAATTACAATCCTTCACAGAATGGAGTTGTAGAATGCAAGAACAGGGTCTTGAAAGAGATGGCTAGCTATATGATTCACTCTAAGTCCTTGGCACCTCAGTATTGGTTTGAAGCCATTAATTGTGATTACTATATCTAGAATAGGGTTCTTCACAAATCTTTGAAAGGCATAACTCCCTTTGAAGCTTGACATCAAATGAAACTTGATGTTGAGCACTTTAAGGTTTTTATATCTCCAACTATGGCACATATACTGAAGAAGAAACATAAAGCTATAAAACGTCATTCCTAACCTTACATATTTTTAGGTTATCTAGATGGTGTCAAGGGGTACCACCTTCTTCATCTGAACACACATGAGTCATTCATAGAGAGGAGTGCTCACTTTCAAGAGAGTCCTAAAGATTAAACACTTGAAACTTCTTCTTCATTTGATCTACTTGGACATGATGATTCTTCTTTTGATTCAGATCATCTAGGATAGGTTCCTAAGCTAGAGTCATCATCTTCTTCTTCAAGTTTAGACAGTGAGGATAGTGATGCAGAGTCATCTACATCTACTTCTAGTCATGCTTTAGAGGATGAGGAGTCCACACCTGACTCACCCACTTCTAGGCCACTTTGGGCTAGATAGACACTTGAGAGTACAGGCACTTGGGTAGGGGATCTAGTAGATGATAGACTTACTTGGGGAGATTATCAAAATGTTCCACATGCCTTCTTTGCTTTAGTTTTAGATCCATCGACATTTTGAGAGGCTTTGATCATACCTCAATGGGATAGTGCTATGCAAGAAGAATATTCTTCCTTGATAAAAAATCACACTTGGGATTTGACTTCACTTCTTAAGGGAAGGAAGATAGTTTGATGTAGGTTGATATATCAGACCAAGTTTACACCAGATGGGTCAATCGACAAGTATAAAATGTGATTGGTCACCATGGTATTTTCATAGTAGCTAACATTGACTACTTTGAGACCTTTGTACCCATTGAAAAAATTACTTTGATCTAACTCACACTAGCTATAGTTGTGACATATGGTTGGGATGTGTACCAGATGGATGTGAAGAGTGCCTATCTTCACGGAGACCTTGAGGAGGAGATCTACATGGATCAATGACCTATGTTTGTTTAAGATTCATCTATAGGTTTTAGACTTAATAAATCTATTCATGGCCTCAAATAGGTCCATTAGGCTTGGTATGCCAAGATGGATTCCTTCCTCCTTATAGTAGGTTTCACCATGTGTCATTCAAACCCTAATGTTTACTTCTTGCAGCAAGATGATTCTCTAATGATACTGGTACTTTATGTTGATATTTTGATCATTAGGAGTTCTTCATCAGCTATTGTAATGGTGAAGACATCTCTATAAGATAGATTTGACATGACAGACTTGGGTCTTTTGTATTAGTTCCTTGACATCAAGATTTCACTATTTGAGTCAGGGATATCCCTTACATAGCCCAATTATGTTCTCAATATTTTCACTTGGTTTCACATGGTTGAGTGTAATACATCTCTAACTCCATTTATATCAGGAGTCAACATTGAGGCTAACTATTCTACACCATTGGTTGATGCCACTTAGTATCAACAAATTGTTGGCAACCTCATTTACCTGACTCATACTAGGCCTGCTATTTTATATGCAGAGGGACTTATCTCCATATTCATGAATAACCTCATGAACTGCACTAGAAAGTAGCTAATAGGATCTTGCACTACATACAGGGTTCTCATAGATTTAAAATTCACTATAGATTTGGCACAAAGGTTGACTTAGTTAGATTTATAGATTCATATTGGGTTGTAAATTCTTAGACTCACAAGTTCACTTTTGGTTACAATTTTTCTTTGGGTTCTAGTCCTATCAATTGGTCTAGCAAGAAGTAGAATGTTATTGATATATCATCCACAAAGGTAGAGTATAGGGGAGTTATTAATGCAAATACTGAGGTTATTTGGCTTTAAGGGATTCTATCTATGTTTGGCATTCCTTTCAGGCAGCCCACTATCATCTATTGTGAAAACCAGAGTACTTTATAGATATGCAAGAATCGAGTTTAACACTAGTGGACCAAACACATTGAGATTCACATGCATTTTATTCAAGACCTTATTCATGGTCAGGGCATCAAGTTGATATTTTGCCAGTCTTCAAAGTAGGTTGCAGATATCTTCGCCAAACCCTTCCCCGAGAGCAAGTTCATTCATCTACGAGCTCTTCTTGGGGTGAAGTCTACATCAATAACAACATCATATTCAGGCGGGGTGGGGGACGAGAGCTTATAACCTCTTCCTTTCTTTTATGTCTCTCTTTGGGGGGGACTTTTTGTCCTACATGTTTTCTCCTTTTCTTTATTTTATGAGAGATTACTTTGTATATGGGTACCTGATCAAGCCTAGTTGTTGGGACCCATTGTGTATTTCCACACTACCCACCTAAGTTGTGCTTATGGGGTGGGGGGTGTTAGAGTAGGTATTTATTTTTTCTAATTTATTTAATTGGGAATATTAAATTTGTGCACATGGAGTTTTCATAAATTTGGGGGATAAGCTTGCTTATGTGGAGATTGTGTATCATAGACTTGTCATAGTGTGTCATAGAGAAGTAACTCCTTTGATCAGCTACTTTGGGTATGAGAGTTACTCCTCTATTTTGGGCATCTTTCACCACCTTTCATGAAGGAGTTATATTCTATTCATGGGGTGCTTTGACCACCACTTGAGGAGGAGTTACATTTGTGTTCTCCTATTTGTATGCTCCATTTGAGCCTATTTCCTTTAATAAAATATAGGGTTTTATTCTATTTGTCTCATGTAATTTATATCCTTGTATAATTTCAAATTGCTTTAGCATTTTTGTGGTGTGCACTAGCTTCATCTCCTGTGATCATGTCTCCATTGCATTCACGTTATTGTGATCTTGGTAGAACTTTGATAAGTTAGATACATAGATTTATCCTATTATGTGCAAGACTAATATAGGTGGTATATGGTAGGATAGATGATAATTTAGACTATCAATTTCTTAGATCAAGTGTTGGATCTTTGACTATGTTCACATGGTAACATCAGCCTCAAGTCAGGGATAGTTATGTTCCTATAGATTTTTCTCTTTTATTTTGTTATAGACCTTTGTGACTACTTTTGATGAGTCCCTATGTGTGATATTAAAGTATGGTTGCTCATATAGTAAATGATAAACCATATCCTTTACTCCCAAACCCTATGTCCACTTTAGTAGTTGTTTAGTCCTAAAAAATGGGAAAATATGTGGGATGAGTTGACCTCAACTAGTCCCCAATGATTGTTTTAGTGCTTCTTACATATCCAATACTCCAACTAGGGAAATTAAGCCACATGTAGTTATCCTTGTTAGGTGTATGTATGCAACCTATTATTTAGTTTTTACACTTGGTAAATGAGAACTTTGGATTGACTCTTTACTTATTTTGAATTGGTAGGGACTTGCTTTTAGTGAGTAATTTTGAAGATGAGAAGAATAAGATAGTCTTCTTGAATGTGAAATTGTTTTTTTAAGGTGATTATTAAGCCTAATATTATTTGTATTTATATGAGTCCAATTGGGAGATTTCCCATGCCATCAGTATACTAGGAAAATGGGTTGACCCATAGGAATTATTTTATTATGAAAATTGATTTTTCCTTTGCAAGAGACAAAACTATCAGATTATAGTCGAACCATCTAGATGCTACTTAGAAATGACATTTATTTATAGGAGATAAAATTACTATTCTAAAAATTTGGAAGTTTCTGAGTAAGATAAATATCTAGCTTGGCATAGACTATAGGTTTCTTATAGGTGACTGATAACAACATAAAAGTATTAAACTCATAGATAACATGCAAGTGTGATAGAATAGAAAAATAGAGTCATATATTTGTGTGCAAGTCATGTAGGGTGAAGGTAGATAAAAAATGACATTTCCAAGTGTATGATACTAGGTTTTTGTATATACATCTTCAAAAAGTTAAAAAAAAATATATATATATATACTTCATTCTAGAAAAAATGATTTTATAGTTCATTCTACCACCAAATCTATATGTTTAGGAGTTGTTTTCCAAGTTTTAAATTAAACAAAATGTGTAGGAGTGGCAACATTTATTTCACCTAATCTATATCTACACATTATTATTTTGGGTTATGATCCACTAAATGAATTGTGTGGACCATTTTTATTTTGATGGTTATTACCTTATTATTGCCAACTTTTATGCCTCCAATGATGTTGTTAGAAGAATGATATTTTGGATGCGGATTGTAGACATGCTTCTAAATTTCAACTCAATTATGTTTGGTGATTTAAATATGGTTGAGTCTAGGGAAGATAAATAGGGGATCCTATTGATGTGGTGGGGCAAAGCCAAATGAGAGGTGTGATTTTACATGCGCAATAAACTCAAGTTTTTTGATCCCAACTACCATCCATGCTAGACATCCATTTCCATATGATTTACCTATTCCAACTTTAGTTAAGGTGGTGATAGGGTAGTGAAAACATTTAATAGAGATTTATTTCTAAAGTATAGCCTTTTCACTTGTAAAAATAATATTGATCACGAGTCAATGTTTTTCTAAATGAGATTTTATCATACCACCTCCCCATAAAATTTAGTATTGAGTGGCTAACACCCCATGTGAATAATGCTAAGTCATAATTATACCTTAATATAGCTCACCATAACTATGAATGGAATCGCTTCCATATCATTTGAGTCTGTAGCACGTCTCTTATTGATTCTAGGGAACTAGGATGCATGAGATACAGGGAGGTTGCCATTTCCTAAACAAAAATATTCCTTCATATCTATAGAAAGCAAATAGTTATTTTTTTCCTTAAATCAAATGACGTATCATATTATGAGTACTTATGGTCCTCAAATATGAACTAGAGATGTCTCCTCTCAATGAGGAATTGCAAAAGATGATTGTAAGGTGGAAGAATATATTAGATGGTCAACAAATATTTTTTTGAGGATTCCTTCTTCAGTCATATTGAATAATATGCCTATGCTTCCAATGCCATAAAATTTTGGATATATTTTTTCTAGCCTCTAGTTTTTCTATTGAATGGAAGAAAACTCAATGTTACATACAATCTTAACACATCATCACCTCAATGGTTTTAATGGTTAAAATAATATTATTTATAGCCTAAAGAATATTTAATGTTCCTAAACATAGCATTTTATTTTCATATATCTCATTTAGAGTTATGGAACTATGTGGTTTAAAGGCTTGAGAATAAAATTGATTTCTAGGTCAATAAACCCATTTCCCTAGCAGGTAAGTCCCATGTTTTTTGTAACTTCCTTACAATAACTCATGTTTATTATTCATCTTGTTGGGCACCTTCCAATATTCCATATGAAAAATTAGAACATCTCCTAAGAGATTTCCTCTAGGCCAATTGTGAATGTTCTAAAGGTTTCCATATAGATTATTAGGATATATGTCTTAAACCTAATGAGATGAGAGGTCTTTATATTTTTGATATCAAATTCCAAGTTATTTCCCTCTATGTCTAGTGGATTATCCATTCTCTTGAAGGATATGAGGCAAGGAATATCTTACTTCACCATTAAATTTCTCAAAAAAGTTGTTATGGAAACAAATCTTAAAAGGGTCTTGATATTCAATCTCTTTTTCTCACTTGGGTCCTATTCAAAATTCATTGTTTTCTTTTTGGATTAGAGTATATGGAAACCTTGGTAGTTACTAAATCCTCAAATAATTTGGGATGGAGATGGTTTAGAAATTGGGATCTATCCAAAATTTCACTCTTTTTGGTGGTCTCAAGTTCTTTCATACTATGGTGTTCATTTTTAAATAGTCACTTAGGTCAAGAGTCCCAGCTTTATTAAGAAAGGGATAAAAGACATTTCATAATTATTTTGTAAATAGTCTCAATATTGGCTCCCTTGGCCTATCCTACATGACACATTTAAACTTAATAATAATGATATCTCCTCACATATTAAGATTCAAAGACCTATCCTAGATGAACATCTCCACAAGGTTGGAGTTCAATCACCTACTGGGTGGTGGACTAATTAGAAGTGACTTGTATATACCCCTTTTTATTGATATAAACCTCAACTTGGGTTTAAATTGATTTCTCCTTAGAACATTAAGGGGGATTCTATGAATGCTTGTATGATATTTAATCCATGTGCAAAAACTTGGAAAAACATTTTTCTTTTATTTAGAAAGCAATTATCAAGCTCAAAGAGACACATTTCCTATGGTTTATCCTTCACCAAGGTCTTCTTATTGATAGTTGCCTTGTTCATTTATGTGTGGCTAATCCATTATAGCCATCTTACCAACACTCAGAGCCACCATAGCATCTATTTTTGTTTTGCAAGTGACAATATAAAATGGATACATACCCCTTTTTAATCTTTTTGTCTAGAATTATTTTCTTATAAAATGGTGCTACTAGGGGATTCAACTATATTACCTATATGGTACAATCATATATTCAACTAATTATGTCTTGATGGTTGTTTTTTAATTACTAACAAAGTAAATATGATATATAATGTTATGCTTCATATACAAGTGCAACATAATAATGTATGGTTGGTCTTTTGTCACTTTGATGCAGGAGCATCTACAAAAGTTTCAAATTCTAGTGTAAAAAATTCAAATTTTGGTTTTCCCTCCAAATTGTGAGATTTCAAAATTTCACATTGAAAGTAAAATGTAATTATCAAAAAGTGAAAGTAAAAAGGTAAAAAGTAATGGTTAGGCTGTTGAGTAAATTAGGGGGAAATGGTTGAAACTATTTTCAACCTTAGAATATTGTTAAAACTTAAAAACAGCATTTGTTTGCCTTAAGCCCAATTTGGGCGTAGAAGTTGGAAGAAAATCCTTGAAAAGAAAAAAAAGAAGAATTCATTAAATAGAGAGGATGAGAAAATAAGGAGGATGAGAGGGCTATAGAAGAGAAGAAGAATAGAGAGGAAAGGTCCTCTCATGCAAGGAAAGAGAATGGAATGAAGAAGAGAGAGGAGAATTAGTGAGGGAGGACCTCACTCAAGAAATGGTAAAGGAAAGAAAAGGAGCAAGTAAGAGAATGTGTGAAGAAGCAAATAGGGCTTTGGAAGCCATGGAATATGAAGATTGAATCTGGTATTAAATTTTAAGTCTTCTAGTTGATCAAAAAAAAAAAATGAATGTATTTATTTCATATATGGTTTCTTATGAATTTTGGTGACAGGCCTATATATATATGAGTATGTGAATGTTTATGATGGTTTTATATAGAACAAAGAAGAAAGACTGGTTATTTTGTATGTGGGAACAAGTTGAAATTATTATTATTGTGACCAAGAGGTCTTAAGTGCTTTGAATGTCATTAAAAGCCTAAACAAGCCTAAACATGGTATTCAGGCCTGTATACTACAGCGCACTGTCTAAGGGAAAACCCATGTGAAAATGTTTGCATAAGGTTCATTTTTGACATGAAGATAAGTCTATAATGCAAGTATAAATCTAAATGAAGAGTAAATAGGCTTAGAAACCCCTTTAATGTCCAAAAACTCCACAGTTGGAATTCAGGGCTGTAGGTGGCAATATACAGTCAGTGATAAGACATTGAATGTTTTGCATAGTAGATTGATTGATAAACTCATCCCTTGATATGAGTATGAATGGGGAGGTAATTTAGATGTTTAAATGTTTGAATATCACCTTGAAAGGCATATTGATCATTGTGTTTAAGAAACAAATCATGAACCCTGTTGGCTGTCATAAAAAAAAATACAGTCCAAGACACTAAATTGTTAAGCAAAGGAAGGTACAGAGGGTTGATATGACTTGGATGATTATTGGAGAAGGTGTAGGGGGTTAAAAAAGACCCTATAAAAGTTATTAGAGCCCTTGAAACTGTCTAAAACACACCCAGAAAAAAATAATTAGCTCGCAGCCTGTGACTGTCATGGGAAAATTCTGAATTAGGTTCAAACCCTTAAAATGAGTTTTAATGCTTAAAAACTCTTGAAACTTTGTAATCTGAACCTTGATGATGTTATAAAAATTTTGGAAGTGGTTTCAAGGTGATACAGTACGGATAAGTACGGAAAAAGTCAACTGTCAAGTGAGACCTAGGTGCATGTGAAGGGAAGAGTGTAGGCCAATAGAGGAAAAGTGGATTTCTCCAAATAAGTTCCCAGAAAAATGATTGATTCACCTGTAAGAAGATAATGGGTATATGGAATGGTGCTTTTTTTGTTTAAGAAGTCCGTACATCACTCTGGACAAGACGTTTTGCACAAAAGGAGGGCTAATTGGAACAGGGTCTAAAGAAGAAAGTACAAATCCGTACAAAGAAACCTCAGGATATTTTTTAGTATGTTATAGAAAAGCTTAATGGGTATCCATAAATGGTTTTACTTTCATTATTGAGCTAACATATAAAAAGTTATGGCCAATAAATAGGGAAAATAGGGCTACAAGGAATGCTTGAACTAAATAGGCCTGTATATGAAGTTAGCTCACAGTTGAGGGTTACAGAGTTGTGTAAGATTGGTTTCATCACACTTTTGGACAACTGGGGGAATGTTTTATATGTTGTCAATCAAGTTCATTTAGAATCTTCGCATCAATGGTCACTTTCTTAGGTTCATGGATCTAGAGATTTTGGAAAGCATTGTTCACAAAACAAGTGACAAAGTCTTTCACCAATTCATGGTTTCCTTTGTTGGCTAATAGCTCTTGTGGTGGTGATAGTCTATGTTCCCAAACATTGGTTGATGGATGGCTCAACAACAAGGAAAGTTTACTTGGTTGGCCAACGAAATTTATGCATCTAAACAAGACCCTAAATATTATGAAGGTAAAGACAAGACTAATGATAGGAGGGAGTCGATACTTGATATGACATATCTACCTATTGGTAGTGGTTGGTGTTGGGCAGAAAAATCAGATGCTCCTCTACCTACATCACATGCGATTATTTCCCCTATGCCTTAGTATTATTTTCCCTTGGTGTTTAATTACCCATCATGGTATTAATTTTGTTTTTGATGTTTTCATTTTTTTATAATTACAAAATGTTTAATTATTTATTATTTATTTTATTTTTTATATGTCTAAAAGGATTACATGGAATCATTGAATCACATAAAATGTCGGCATCTTTGTGTATATTTCAAAAATAAATATATAGCAGATTTACAATGCCGAGTAAACATACATCTAAATCAATGAGCAACTTTGACTAATCAGAGATGAATAAAGGATATCCATACTATCAAAATCACCCACAATGTAATTGTGACCTTAACAGCGTGACTCTATATATCAAATGTTTAAAAGTATTTTTAAATTACAATAAAATTTCTCAATCAAAATGTTATTGTAGTATTTTAGAATATGATAGCATTCGACTTTTTTATTGTTATTAAAAAAAAACCATTTTTAAGAAAAAACAAGAAAAGTAAAAAAAAAAAAAAAAAAAACAAACCTGTAACTTTAAAAAGTCGTCGGGAAGTGGAATATCAACCATCATTTCTTTTAATGGAAAAAGACAAATTCCAACCATTGTTTAATGCAGATCAACAAACCCTACGATCATTTCGTTTAGTGGAGAGAGAAATTCCATATATTACATGTATAGTGTGCCTGTCACTTTCTGTTGTAATAACTTCATCTAATGGAGAAATGCAAATACTGTGATATATTACGTGTGTTGCTTGTAAATGTGGATACAAGGAAAGTCAGGTTAAAACCCGTCGCCATTTAAGAGATCCATGTAATTTTGTAGAAGTTTACCGACACATATTGTATCAAATAAATTTGGAAGAGTTTATAAAAATTATATTTTCTTCGGCTGCTGTAACGCGTGTTTTATTTTTTTCTGATTTTTAATGTGGTTTTGAATGTTTTGTCTTGTCAGACATTACCTTCTGTTTTCTAATTTTTGTTTTATGTTTAAATTGGTATTTTTTCATTTAATATAAAGTTTGAGTTGTGAATACTAATAAATTATTTTATTATATAAATTTTTTTATTTATACAATAAAAAAAATATTAAAATGTTTTTATAATAAAATTTATATTTAATGATTGGTAAGTTATATATACATCAAATTAAAAAAAATATTAATTGTAAATAAAATATTTACATTAAATTTATTTATTTTGAGAGATTTTAATTTGAAATAGTATAAGATGATTCAAAAGATTAGAAATATTTATATCTAAAATCTTTTTAGATATTTTATACCAAACTGTTAAAATGAAATAGATTGTTAAAAAAATTAGAAATATTCATATGCAAAATCTTTCTAAATATTTTATATGGAATTGTTAAAATCAAGATCGTTCTTGATGATTTTAACTGCATAGATACTTCTTACTAATAACTGTTTAACAAAGATTTAAAACATATATTTTTAAAATATAAATAAAGTTAACAAAGTTATTGATTCTATATAATTCACTAATTCCATATAATACTTTCAATCATACAATTAAAAAAATTAAAAAAATTAATAAATAAAATATATATATATATATATATATATATATATATATAAAATATGGCATCTCCTATTATGGTGATTTTCCCAAATGAGTCGCCAGGCCAACATTTATACTTGGAGGGGATTAGGCCACACCCAGCCACCTCGTCTATATCCACATAACCACAGGCATGAACCATGCACCATCTAAATGCTTCAACTATGCAACATCTCACTCTACTGCTTTCGTTGTTCGACAAACCAAGCTTGGCCCTCCTGACACTGTCAACCTTGCTGAGATTGCACAAGCCTTGTGAATCCTTAATCCATTAATTTAAAAAAAACAAAAATGAACCACGCTTACCAAACAGTTCAACGAACCTACCAAAAAGACTGAAACAATCAATATTAGAGAACTCAGCATGCATATCTTCAAACCTTTGGAAAAATAATCATTATGCAGAAAATGAACACTAATACATGAGACAGATATCATGTTGGGGAACGTCGAAGTATATTTTCCCTATAATACACCTACTACAAAAGAAGCGTTTAACTATTGCAGGTTTTTGGTAGGCTCCTTGTTAAGTGGATTATAGATTTATCTGAGATGGGCAGATGTGAAAAATGCAGTTGAGTTTTACAGTACCAAAATGCTAACCATGGCATGTAACACAACGAAAACAGTACAGTGGGATGGTGCATGACAGAAGCGTGTGGATCCTTCTGGCAGAGCTGCTTTAGGTCTTCATGCCTCTGCTTATGTAGAGATGGAAATGGTGGGTGTGGCCTAACTTTCACCTGTAACTGGTGGCTCTGGAGACTCATTTGGAAAAACGTCTCATAATCATTTACCAACTCAACCATCTAAATTTATAGTTGTGATTGCAATGGAAAGTGCTAAACACACTATACTCCAATCTATGGAATCTTTCTTTCTCCCTGAAATGCAATGATCGTTGGATTCGTCATTTCCCCATTAAAGGAAATAATTATTGATATTCCACGTCACACTATCATTTGTAGAAATAGTTATCTTCACAACAAAGCCCATAATAAACGTTATTTCTATATTTTTTCAGGAGGGCTCTCTGAGTTACAGAAAAATGGGCATGCCCTTGGATGGCGGATTATAAAGTTTCTGAGGATAAAAACAAATTAAGGTGGGGCTATTACATAGTGCTCCACACTTTAAATCATGTTGTTCCATACTTCACTAAGATTTGGTTGGGTTTTTAAATTAAAAAAGTGGGTCCTTATGTTAAATTGAATTCAATTAGGCTTTCTTTTTCCTGTAACTAAGGACAAAGAACTGATAGTGATGCCTTTTGTAATTTATTTCCTACTAAATTGGGAGATTCGGTAGTGGAATTTCTAGCTACAAAAGGAAGAAAAGCAAATATCTTGACTTTACACTTTGGACATACATAGAATCGGAATGCTCTAGTAAAATTATTATTATGAAAAAATATTAATTTACATGAGGCTACATAATAAAATAGTAGATTGGAATTTGTGACTCGCATTTCTTATACAGGAATAAATCCAACTCAAAATAAGGAAATGCTAGTAAAACATGGTAAGTTAAAAAATAGCCAACCAATTATAAAAGATAGCAAGATATTATGCACAAGTTGCCACATCACAAAGAGGAGGTGGATGATCATTCTGACATAGTTGAGTACTCCAAGAAGAAGGTTTAGTCAAGGAAGGATCAAGAGATCCTATCCATCCATGGAGTTTAGACGAGTCAAAGAAACAATAATGTCCCACCAAGGAGTTGGTTACACCACATTGCCAATAGGTCTAGGGTTAAGAGTAGGTGGACACCATTGAGATAGACCATCAATAGATTTCCCATGAGGAGGTGGTGGACTCCAACCCACTCATTGAGGATGAGGGGTGAAGAAATGATTATGAGAATGTGATCTGATCCATGGGTGTCTGGGCATCGGTGATGGAGAGCCCGATGATGGAAGATCCGAGGGGATACAACTCATAACACAAAGAGCACTCCACCAATGGTCAATTAACTCTTGTAAATACCTTACCTACATGACCACCTTTTTAGACCGGGTTTGAATCTACCAAAAATTCAAAGATATCACAAACACTTTATCATTAATAGTAAAATGAAAAAAGGTTTCTTTATTGTTAAATAAAGGACAGTTTCAAGCTTTTCATCTAATTGAAACAAAATAATAGCTCTAAAAAGATCCATAGAAAGCTATATATGCTAGCGAATTTATAGAATCCTTAAAGAGGGGCAAATTCCATAAGAAAGGCTCATGGTGGAAGTGTGGAAAGAGACTATGTATCCACTTTCAAAAAGATTGAGCTTTGGTACATGTCCAAAAGTTATGCTTAAAGGAATTTGGTCTAGAATAGATCAAACACTTGGGTTGAGCAAGGCCAAGATGAAAAAGATGCTCTTGAAGAGAAAGTCCTTGATACACTAAACACTATAAATAAGCGCATGGAGATTGCAGACCCAATTTGTGAAGCATAACATTCAAAATTAAATCTTGAATAAAAAGAATGGTGGTTAAGTCATAATTGTTTAAACTGAATTTAGATTTTATCAAAGGCCAAAGAATCCAACGATGGGCTGAGACCAAATATTTCATATTATAAATTCCTTTCATGAAAATTCTCAAAGCTTTCATACTAGGCAACTCATCTAAAAGTAGACTAATATTTGTCATAATAGGAGACCACCATAGGTTATGGTCATTGAAGGAAAGACCACTAGGAAAACCATCTCCAACCCATTTTAAAAAGTGTTTGATAGATTCAAAATATTTTCAAATTTTTTTAATAACAAATGAGCCTTCAATTTTAACTTGGCCATTAATGATTAGCAATGTGTGAAAACCAATGTTTTTTTTACTAGACTTACCATAAAGAGATATAAAATATATATAGTGCCTTAGGATAATTTTCAAAGTTTCATTACCTTAAATATATCTAACAACCCTTTTAGTAAAAATAGTAATGTTCTTCCTGTATATATCAACAATCCCCATACTTCCTTTATCACAAGGTAGACAACAAATATCCCAAGCAATCCTACCAAAGAAAATATTTTAGAATCTTATCAATTTTTTATATGAGGATTTCTAGGGGTACCAACAAGAGGAGTAGTTAACATGAGTATCAAGGGTAAGTGCACAAATTCAGAGGATAAAAAGTGGCCTACCCATGGACATGATTTCCCTGAAATTTCAAAAATTTGAACTTCTATAGATAATTTGAGATATCTACACTCCAAAATTTAAAATAGTGTAATAACATGAAATTTAGTATTTTGAGTCTAGTTTTCAAACCACTAATTTGATTTTAAAACATTTTAAGTATAAATAGGTCAATAATCTAAAATTTGAAAAGGAACTCCTTTTTTTAAAGAAAATAGAGTAGATAGACAGCCATGTGGTGCACCATATTTTGAGTAACATTTTATATTTTTTAAAACACTTTAGTGAAAATTTAGATAAGATCTTTTAGTTTGTGACCTATATTTTTTATACGTTTTCAATTAATACCTTTTTTTTAAATATAAATTTTTCAAGTAAATAGATCGTAAAAATTTATTAAAAAAATGGATAGCCATCCGTGTGGTGTGACTAACTACCTCAAAAAAAATGTTTTTTTTAATAATAAAAATGTGTGTAGAATCAGGCCTAGTTTGATACCATATAATTTTTTTTTCACTTGTATCAATGAAAGACAAATTACATGAACATGTATAGGCATGTATGTTTATGGTATGTAGTGGCCTAAAAAAGGTATAGTTAGAAATCAAAATAGTTTGAAACTTTAAATTAGTCAAAAAATTATAAAAATTATATTTTTGGAAAGAGGAGAGCATGCTCATCATGATGGTATTAAGTTTTTTAATTTTCACGTTGAAATCATAGTGTATTTGGTTATCAAAGTTAAATTTTGTTATTTTTTTTTAATCATAACTCTCAAACTTGGTTGTAGATTGACAAGTCCAAGCCTTTGGCTTGGGAATCTCAACCATTCCCAAGATAAAAGGCATGAGATTTGACTTCAAATTCAAATAGCACTGTCACATTATTGTATAACATGATTGCATTAATAGATAACATGATTGTATTATTAAATTAATAGCATGATCGCATTACTATTGTTTTGTACATTAATGTAGTGAATATGTAGACAGAATGAACCTTGGTTAATAGGTTATACTATCATGTTATCGATAATGTGATCATGTTATTGATAACATGATCACGTTATGAATAACTTGATCACATTCCTGCTATTTTACACATAAAGGCATGTGGAGTTGTACGTGAAAGTAATTTTGGCTAGAAGCATAAGTTTACGTTTATATTATTGCATTTATTTTGTTATACTTTAAATTTATTTTAGTAAATATAAGAAATTAGTGTCACTCTGCATTTGATAGAGTTGGTCTCATAGTTGCATGCTTTATCATATAGAAAATAGTTTTTCAAAATCCAATTTGGTTAGTACTTAGGCATTTTCAGGGTTTAGGTATTAAACCTAGGGATTTTAGTACATAATTTTTGTAGTTGATATCCATTTTTGATAAACATACAGTCATTTTTTAGGTTTTTATGCCTTTTGGGTTGATTTATAACATTTATAAGAGTCCTAGGTTTGTTAAAAATGATGTTTTAAAACTACTCACTTTCAACTTGATCCAAAGTGATGTGATTGGGGTAGTGTAGATCATATTAATGACTTGCACACATCAAATGACCACTTTGTGTTAATTCACTTGTTCATTGTCTCTCCCTCATCCTTGATCACTTCCCACTCATCCCTCATTACCCTTAATCATTCTCTCTCATCATTTCTCATTATTCGTAATCACTCCCTCATTGACCCTCATTATCTCTAGTCATCTCTAATCACTCCCTTATCATCCATAATCACTCCTCCATTGACCCTCACTATCCCTAATCATCCCTAATCACTCCCTTCCCATCCTTTATCATCCCTAATTACTCTTTTATCATCCCTAATCATCCCTAATCAATTTATCATCCATATTCACTCCCTCCTCATCCCTCCTCATCCCTAATCACTCCCTCATTGAACTTCATTATCTCTCATCATCTCTAATCACTTGGGCTTATCATCTGTAATCAATCCTTCATTGACTATCATAATCTATAATCACTTCATCCTCAACCATCATAATCCATAATCAATCTCTCCTCATCCTTCATCATCGCTAATCACTCCCTCATTAACCTTCACCATCCCTCATCACTTCATAATTGACCCTCACCATCCCTAATCATTATCTCATCATTTGACATAAGTATATAATCTAAAAATATCTTTTATTCCAATCATATGTTTTTTAATCCATTATAATATAAATTAACTCTTTTCCAGGACTTGTTGTGTTATCAATACCCGTTTGTGATAATCAATTTTATTAATGAATGAATTGCATGATGTTCTAAATTTATATTCAAGTAACATAAGTATTAACACAAAATAGATTTTGAATTTTATTTCATCTAATTATCTTTGTTATGCAATTTACTATATGAAAATTTATTTTGTTTCACCTTTGGTAGTTTGGTTCAAGAGATAAAAATTAAACACAAATCTCTTTTACAATTTTCTAATCCTGAGTAGATTTGAATCAAATGCAAAGTTATTTTGTGTTTCCTATTCATGTATGACTGGAATCTTGGTCATGTTCACACATGCATCCTTGTTTTTGTAATGTATCCTAAATTTTTTATCTCTTTCATGAAAAAGGAACATTTATTCATGTTATCATAAAAATATGTTTTTACAAAATATGAAACACTAGTTCATCATGGTGTATATGTTCATCCCATGTTTTCTAAAGATTAAGATGTCATCAAGGTAGATTAAAAGAATGTCATAGGTAAAGGGATTGAAGATGTCATTCAACATCTCAATGAATGAATTTGCCACATAATTTAACCTAAAAGGAATAACCAACTAGTCAATGAATCCTTCCTTTGTTTTTAAGACTATATTCCAAAAGTATAGAGGTTCAACATGAATATGATGATACCTAGACTTAAGATAAAATTTGGAAAATACTTCTACACAATGGATATGGAAGAAAAATTCCTTAATATTTAGATGAAGATAATAGTCATTCACTTTAATCTTGTTAATATTTTTTTAATTTATTCACAAATTTGGTAAAAACACAATTGGGATTTTGCAAGGCAATGATTTCGGCAGGATGTGTCCTTTATCCATGATATCATGGATCCACTACTTGATCTATTCATTCTCTATAAATGATATTTTTTTGTATAAAGAGGTTTGAGGTAGAGGTATTTAAGGGATCAAATCAATAGTATTATTTAGTGTACAATATGTAGGAACTTATTTAGGTGACTGAAAGATATCCTTATATTCATCTAGTTTATGGTTTAATTATTTTGTATTTATTACTTTTGGATAAAACACACTATGATATGGTGACATAAGGATGTTATTACATTTACTTCTTACCATCAAGAGTATACTTATTACTAGAACTAATAAGATTCTTGGACTTCCTAGAACTAATGACTGAAAGCTTATGAACTAACTACGATATATGATATTTTAGATCATGACAATCTATCACAATATTTTAATGATTTACTTCATAGAATACATGTCAATGATAAATATATGTTTTACCACATAAATCACATACCTATAATGGTGAGATATCACAAAGGATTGCATCTTATAATTTTTTGATTTTGTACACTAAGTGACACTGGGTGATCCATTTCTCAAGGCCTACACTAGACCATACACTAGTGTATGGCTATGGATGAAGTATAAATGTCAAGTTCAATTTTTGAAAATATGCTTTAGGATAAATTAAATTATTTTGACTTCCATTGGAAATGATGAAGTGTATTGGCTCACCATTGATCTCAATATTTTTAATTCATAAAATTTCTTGTTGGGGGAAATAGAGATATTTTTAGTACCATCCATATCATTGGGTCTATAATATATTATTTACTTACCTTTTTATAGTGATATATAACTTGTACCCACTTGTTAAGATGTCCAAGTCAAGAGCTCAAGGTGTGACACTCTTCATTGGATTGAATATTGAAGTTATGAATTAAGCACCACTTTCCAATATTGGAATACTTGTTATAGTCAATTAAAAATTATTTTTCACTCTTTGGTATGATGACTCAATCAATAGACATACAAATAGAAGGCCTTTAATGTAATTATTCAGATCATAAAATGTCCTCATATGGAAATTAATTGATTGGTTTTAGGAAATCATATAGCTTGGTGATCCTCATGCATTTACTACCTATTTTTGGTGCTATGGTGATTTACTTGCTTCTCTTTTTCTAGTAGATTTTTAATTATGAATTACATCATTTCTAATAGGCCCATATTTTTTCATAGGTGTTAAATATTTATGTTTCAAATTTGCCTCCACATCATTTTGATCACTATGTCTTATATTTTATGCTAGCACTCAACTCTCCACTTGTAGTTCCTAACATTGTTAAACCCCAAAAAAATACCACCATAAGGTATTGGATGGAGTGATTAAGGATGAGAAACAATGGAGTATAGATGATGAGTGATTTAATAGGGATGGTGAGGGATGGTGAGGGATAATGGGTGAGGATGAGGGAGTGATTAGGGATGATGAGGGATGGTGAGGGTTAATGAGGGAGTGATTAGGGGAAATGAGGGATGAGAAATGAGTGATTAGAGATGATAAGGTATGATAAATTAGTGATTAGGGATGATGAGGGATGGTGAGGGTCAGTGAGGGAGTGATTAGGGATGATAAGGGAGTAATTATAAGTGATGAAGAATGGTGAGAATCAATAAGGGATTGATTAGGGATGAGGATAGATGAGGAGGGAGTGATTAGGGATGATAAAGTAGTGATTATGGATGATGAGAAAGTGATTAGGGATGATGAGGGATGGTGAGAACCAATGAGGGAGTGATTAGAGATGATGAGGGAGTGATTAAAGATGATGAAGGATGGTGAGGTTTATTAAAGAAGTGAGTGATTAAGGATGATGAGGGATATTGAAGGATGATGAGGGAGTGATTAGAGATGACTAGGGACAATGAGGGTCAATGAAGGAGTGATTAGGGACAATGAGGAATGATGATAGAGTGATTACGGGTGATGAGGCATGAGTAGAAAGTGATCAGGTATGAGGGAGGGATGATGAACAAGTGAAATTAACATAAAGTGGTCATTTGATGTGTATAGGTCATTAATGTGACCTATGTTATATCAATCACAGCACTTTGCATTAATTTCAAAGTGAGTGGTTTGCAAACATCAATTTTGATTAACTTAAGAATCTTATAAATTCCAAGAATAAATATAGAAGGTGCAAAAACCTAAAAATGACTATATGTTTACCAAAAATGGACATAAATTGGAAACATTATGTCCTAAAATCCCTAGGTTTAATACTTAGACCCTAAAAATGCCTAAGTACTAATTTGATTGGATTTTGTAAAACTATTTTCCACACTATAAGGCATGCAACAATTTGACAAACTCTATTAGATACAGAGTGACTCAAATTTATTATATTTACTAAAATAAATTTAAAGTATAAATAAGTGTAACAATATAAATGTAAACTTATAATTTTCTAGCCAAAGTTGCCTTCATGTGCAACTCCACATGCTTTTATGTGCAAAATAATAGGAACATGATCATGTTATTATTTTTATAATAACATAATCATGTTATATATTAATGAAATCATGTTATACATTAATTTGATTGTGTTATAGATTGATAATTACCAAGACATAGTTTAAATAATGAGATCATGTTATGTCAAAAATATGATCGTGTTATATTAATAACATGATCATGTTATGTCAATAACATGATTGCATTATGTCAATAACACAATCACATTATGTCAATAACACTATCATGTTATCTAAAAATATGATTACATTATGTAAAATGTCCATGAAATTATCCCCCAGCTTAGTGCACTTACCCACTATAAGAATTCTAGTACACACTTTTATTTTCCATACTAAAGAGAGAGGCTTGGTGACCAATACTCAACCTTTTTCTTCATTCAATTATTTAAATATTTATATATCTTAGTCACATAACTATTGAAGATAAAAGGAATCCCTAAATTTTTTAATTGCTCCCCTTAATTAATCCATTTCCACTTGTAATTGTGTAACCACTCTAGCATGTGCATCATACTTTTTCTATAGCACTATGTTTTATTCCATTACAAGCTAAAACTAGAATCCTTACAAAAAAATGTCTAGGTTATGCAAGGCCTCCTTAAAATATTTTTCTTTCTCTTCAAGATAAAAAAAATATATCATAAAAAAATTGGCCTTTGATGATTTGAGAAGACATGTCGGGAATAATGATTCCCTTGATGAGACCTCACTTATATCTATGCACCAAAATATATCCAAGAGCCTTAGAAGATTAAATATATAAGGTTGATGCAAGAGGATGGCCTTATATTATAGAGAGAAAGAGGCCAAAACTATTAGATTCTAGCACATTGATAATGAGATAGGCCAATGTGTATAAGAATAGAGTTTGAATAGCTGAAATGAAAAATTGGTTGAAGTCAAGAGTTTTAAGCATAGCAAGAATAAATGGCTACTCAATCCTATCTCATGATTTTTAAAAATCTAATTTGATAAAAATTATTCATAGATGAAAAGTTCCCATCTACTCCATTCCTTCCCAAACAAGAATAAGGCTGCTAAGGATATATCTACTTTTGATAAAGTCCTTTTGATCTAGTCTAACAATGGTAGATAAAATGAGCCAGAGTCAGTTAGCAAGAGATTTTTAAAAAAAATTATATGACACATTTAAGAGGGTGATGGGTTGCCAATTGGTAATAATCTTAAGGTCAACGGTCTTGGGTATCAATTTGATGTTGCATTTATTAATAAGAGATCCCAAAAAAAAAATTGTAAAGATTATTTATAAACTTGTATCAATTCAAGCCCAACAAAATCCCAATTAGCTTTATAAAATTCATAAGGGAAACCATTAGTGCATGGAGTTAATGTAATGCAGAGCATGAAAAGTATCAAGAGAGAAAGGATCATCACATAATTTTTGGTTAGTGAGACTGATCTTTGAAGGAACAACATCTAAACATTATTGTAAGGATTAAGATGTCTTAATTGTTTCCTCCTAGGATTGGAATACTAATTCATAGTCGTCCACAAAAGCAATACAAATGTCAAGAAGATTACTAAGTCTTTATTGAGCTAACTCGATGGCCTTGATCTGGTATTGAGATTTCTTGGATATGAGATATTTCAATAAATCTTTGGAGGCCTTACCCTAATTTTTTATCCAATAAAGGAGAGCATAAATTTAATCCCTTTAGCTACAAGTTGTCTACAATTTTTATTTGGTGCTTAAGAAAAGCTGCTAGAGTCTATAATTTCAAATTAAATAGATTTTTCTCAAGGAAAGAAAACATTTTTTGGTATTCTTTGAGCATAAAACCATATTCCTAATTTATAAATTATGTTATATGATTACCATAATGGTAAATAAAGGTGGAGATGCACATGATGGCCTCATTCCACCACTCAGTCCTATTGGTAGTGTAAGATAGACATGGCATAAGATTCTAAATTGTGTAAAAGATATGGATGATGCCTTTTTGGTAGAGGAGGGAGTTATGAAGAAATAATTGATTGTGTGTCACTTTTAATGATTATCACTCCACTCCACTCCACTCTACAAGTGATAGGATTGTGGTCAAATAGAACATATTTAGAATGCACAAAGTTATGCTATTTATTGAAAAAATAAAAGATAAGATGTGTTGCTCAAAAAGCATAAAATAGTTTAAAATTTTGAGGATATTATCAGTGTTGATGTGAAAATTGGACCACATAAACCAGTTAGTGGTAGTTAATCATCACCACCAAAGGAGAGGGCCCACAAGGCCCCACCAGTTATTAAAATAAAACCATGCCTTGTGTCTTCACACACACCATCACATTATTAAGTCACCAACCTTGTCTTCAAGACTCTTAATAATATTAAAGTCTCTGCATATGATCAAAAAGGGGAGAGGTAGGTTTCCATGCAAATATTTACATTAAAACATTTTGTTAGGACCATAATTTGGGGCATATATATGTTGATGATCCCTAATGAATGACCATAGATATTCAGGAGAAGCTAAAGATTTTGATGTGAATGACATCCCCACGAAGAAATAATTAAGGGGTAAATTTTTTGGGGAAACCAAGATTGTGATGTCACTATGACCCTCTTCATGAAAAGTAGATAAGCGAGTTCTATGAGACCAAACACATTTTAGAGTAGTTTATGGAATAAACCCTAAAATTTTTACTTGTAGATAAAAAAAATCTAGAGCTCCCAACTATTGCCAAAAATTTTGAATAGAGAATGTTTTAGAGGACTTTATGAGACCTTAGACATTCCAAGATAAGACAATCACTAGGGAGTTCCCACTAACCATCTTAAATAACTTCAAGATCAAAAAAAAAAATGCCAAAAGAGTTTTTTGGTTTGGTAACACAAAATCCTTGATAAAAATGAAGTAACATTTAGCCCCGTTGTTCTCTTAGGGATAGTTTCCACTACCAAAATGTGGATTGTATGATTGCCTAGATGTGGGACCACTTGTAGAGGATGTCCCATTATAATATGAACTCATTTGTGGCTGAAGATCTTATGAAACTCAGCTATGATAGGTCATTGGAGCACTAAGAAACTCATGGGGAGGATTGTCCTTATGTACCTTAGAAGAGGGTTTTGGAGTAGAAGGGGCAATATCAGGCTTGGAACTCTTATTACTATTGGAAGACTTTTTATTAGTCATTGTTGTCTAGCCATTATTATTATTATCCACCACCTTGGGCTTATCAGAGGACATTTATTCAACATAGATTTTTCACCACCCCATAAGGGGATAATCTTTAATCTGATGTTTAAGAGACTAACAACATTAAAAAATGTTTAGAATATTGAAGTATAAGACTTTGTGTGCCTAATTTTTTAGGCCAAATTGGATGATGGATTATTTCAAATTATTTGTCAATTTGAACTTGACATAGACATGCCTATTCGAGCAAGAATAATAATTTTTTTCTCATGACACACAACTAACCCTATGGATTTAAAATTTTCCTCAAAAAAGGAGTATGGAAGAAGTGGAAGACCAAGGAGATCAGTATAAACTAACACCCATAGAGATGTCTAATCATAAAATTTGAACTTATGGTTCTAAGGGGACAAAATAATAAGAGTGTTCATCAATAACCAACAATTCAACTTAGCAAGAAGGGCTTAGACATGGGATGAATCCTTAAAGGAGGACATGAAAAACACTTTTGTGAGGTTTTAAATAGTCAATGACATGGACAATCGAGGGTTCTCATTGGTGTCCAAACTAAGCATCAAGGGAATCCTCAGAAGGGATATGACTGACATAATAATCTATAACACAATAATCTCCATACCACTTATAAACATTACAAATTGCATCAATATGTAAATAAAAATAAGGTTGAGAGGGAGAATCAAAAGTTATACCTTGTTGTAAACTTTTGGGATAAATTTTATAGCTTGATTCAGTACCATCCTTCCTTCTATCAATAATAAGAGTTGAAACACAGTGGATGGGGGCCATTAATAATAAAATTCCACCGAACGGTTAGAGAATAATGCATAGTAAATGTGTAATTAGCTTTGAAAATTTTGTGGACTCTATGTGATAGACAAAGAAGGAAAGAAATAAAAACAAAGCAAGGCTGACATGAAACCACAATAGAGAAAGTATTTACAAGTTCTGGATCTCCCCATCTTCTCCTGTCCTTCCACTTATATAGTATATTTTAACTTTATTATTATATTGTTCTGCCAATGACTAAATTTTGCGATCAACTTGTGTATCATGAAACTTTTTTTTATGATTATTATTTATTTAATAATTCCTTTCAAATGTTACTATAATTTATAGTAAAAGAGAGACACATCAAAGATAGTATATTTATTTATTATATTACTTTACAGTTTTTTATTCCTTTTCCAAAATTTTACATTGCATTGAATATGGTATAACAAAAAATATATATATTTTATTGAGAAAAATTTAAGTAAATCATATCGCCATCAAATTTAGTCCCTTATACGCCCACTTAATTGTTTTTATATTAAAAATAATTTGTAAAAAAAAAATCAGGAATGACAACTTTCATTCAATAAATCTTTATGATATTCTGTATTGATTGAATGTTCTTCTTTCCTTTCTTCTTAAGTTGTTTTAATGACAAAGAAAATTATATTTTAAAATGAAGGTTACAAATTCAAATATTACATAAAGTAAAATATATATACCTAATATTTGAAGCACATTGAGATACTTCCCTAATAAGATTATATCATATACTATAAACTATCATTTAGAAAACCTTATTAAAAATTATGAAAACTTTCAAGAAAAATATTTGAAGTATAAAGCATTTTTTTTTCTTTTCCTTTGTTTAATCCAAATTCTCTCTTTTAAGTATAAGACAACATCCACACCATTTACAATTCTAGTCAATTTGTTTGAAAAATTATAAGACCACTATGATTGGCCATAAATTCAGAGAGCTCATTAGACATAATTTTTTTCAAGCTGTTTGAGTAGCTAAATCTAAAGGTTTGAAAGTTTCGTTTAAAAAAAATTGTAAATTTAAAAGAAAGTTTTTTTCTTTTTTATTTTAAAAGAAAAAAAGTAAGAGATATTTTATTTATTTTATATTTTTTATTAAGTTAAGGCCATAGAAAATAATCTCTTTGGAAAGAAAACGTTTAGATTTTATAATATAGAAGTGAATTGGCCAAATAAGATTTCAATAGAAACAAGGAGGGCATTCTTAAATCCAATTTTCCCTCTAAATGTCTTTGACAATTTACAATTGATGTGAATCATAAGTCCTTTAATATGAAATGTATAATTTTTTAAAAATAGCCACCAACCTTGATTGGATGAACATGTTGTATAGTGATGATGAGTTGCATGTAGAATTAATTATAACATTGCTTATTTATTTATTTATTTAACATTTTGATGGTTGATAATTACAAGCTCAATTGTATGAATAATAGGGTCAAAACCGAGTTTTATTTTAAAACGTTATATATATGTTATAAAAAATAACATACAAATTATTTTATATACATAAAATTAATAAGTTTAATTAAAATTATAAATCGAAAATATAAAAAATATTCAAAATAAATTTATAAAATGAAAACAACTAATAAGGCAAACAAATCCCAAACAACAAAAATGTTAAAACCTACAACTTGAATAACAACCAAACAAATAACACAGCAAGGTAATACAATATTTTATGATTCTTGTGCTTTCTTTTCTTTATAAAATAGAACTCGTCTTCTTTTAAATATGTAAGATTAGCAGAATAATTCTTAAAATTCAGACTCTTGAGATAATATCTTGGAGTTTCACAATTTTCTGAAAGTTCTTGTATGACACTTTTGCAGTCTCCAAGCTGCTCATAATATGTCGAGATTAATTTTTACTGAGAATTGACCACTATCTTATTAGGAGGGATCTTCAGACGGTTTTACTGGTAGACATGGAGTGATTTTTCTTTACTATTCATCAACTCTTTAATAATAAAACTAGGAGGGGATTGTTGGTGCTCTGGTGCAAAACTAGAAATAAAACCATCCTTCATAAAAGGTTTAAGTATGTTTGATTTTATTTTGACTCTCTGTTGACACGGCCATAAGGGAATTTCAGCTTGAATTGACATGTTTGCTAGCATCCATAGCATCTGATGCTAAGGTTCTCACAATCAACCAGTTGAAACCAAATACCCTTGCTTGAATGTAGAGTTACACATTGTGAACCTGAGATGGTCACATTCATCAAGACCACTATCCTGAATTTGCTCATATGGATTTTTTGATTCAAATTTTCTTCTATTTGATCATCTAAGAACAATAATTCTCTAATGGAATCCCCTAATTTGGTAAATATTATTTCACTCCATAACTCTATGAGGTGAGCATAGAGATTTACTCATACATGGATGACATCCGTCTTTTCTATTAGAGGGTTAAAACCTCTAAACCATTGTTTAAAAAATATGCTGCTTTGGCCCATAAACCATCTATATTTTTATTACAAGACACAATTCCTATCTTTTAAACAAAAGAAAAATACTACAAAGAAGTTCTTGGGAAGGAGAGTAATGTGGACGTTTCTAGAAGTCTAGAGCATTATGATTTCTTTCCTCAACTCCTCCAAATTTGGTCTTCTTCCTTTGACCTAGCAAATGAGTTTCTCTGCTTCAAAGTCATCCTGATCTAAATTGAATTCATCTTCATCAAACTTGACCAGGGCTGAGCCTGTATTAGTGGTTGCATCAGTGATCCTTGCTACATTTTTAAGATCCATTGGTAACAATCCCGCTATCAGTGAAGGTTGCTTTGAGTTTGCACAACTGTTCTTATCATACTGTTGTAGTCATTTTGGCACTTAGATTTCACTATATCATCTCTCTTTAATAGTTGATTTGTCGCTCTGATCCTACACAATCATTATATCGCTCTGCTTTTGCCATTGTAATGAACGATGTTCATCATGCCTTCGCTTTGTAACAACTGATATGTCACTTTAATTTTGTAATTCTGGTGCTCCATGTTCACCATTCCATTGCTCAAAATCCACATATACGTCGCTAAGTTTTTCCCTCCTATTTACGTTTCAAAAAAAAATCAGTAGCCATTGGCTCTCTTGTTATAACATGTATCTATTATGGTGCATATATAAATGGAGTGTTTTTATATAATTGAAGGAACACTCACACGTTATAATGCATACAAATTCTATGGATTATATGTCCATGCACTTTTAATGAGAATTTACCGCTTATAACTAAATTTATAATCAATCTTATTTGTTTTCTGAAATCCATAGTCTTCTATTAATCCACTAATTTTTATTCAAAATAATTGTTGGTAAATTGTTTGTACATAATGCCAAATTTATCGTCATTCCCATTAGATCCTCACTTGGCTCTAAGCATGCCTATATAAAAAACCAAATAATGACAAACTAAATTCAATTATGTGTGCATAACTGCAAATATGCATGCATTGCTCCAGATATGCATTACTATGAGCTTAGAACTTCTGAAATTTAGTATATTAACAACATACAAATACCAAATAACATTTAATAAATGGTGATCGATTATATGTATATAACCTTAAATATACCTTCATTATTAGGAACCATATTATATCTAATTCAATCTAACAATAACAGACAAACGTTGAATAACAAAGAAAATAAAAATATTTTAGTATGTATAATCAAAAACATAAATTAATATAAAAATGTGAACACTAAATAATGAAAAATTAAAATAAAATTATTATTGGTCACAATTAATCATGTTAATGTAAACATTGATCAATTTAAAACTAATTACACTTTAAACTGACTTTGATTAGTCATTATTTTTTTGAAATTAATCATTTTCAATATAAAATTAACCAATTTACAATGAGTATCACCCAATTAACTTTAATTTCTCATAATTATCCCTTATTAATAGATAATTAAGTAATTAGAATTCGATTTCATAACCTGTTTCAGAAATTAAGGATCTTAAATGAAATTAGAAAGTCACAACAAAGCCCTTAATATGGGCATGCCCTTGGATATCGGAGTACAATGTTTATCATCATAAAGACAAATTACATGTGGAGCATTTACATAGTGCTCCACACCTAAATCATGGCGATCCATACTCCACTAAGATTTGGTTGCAAGTTTTTACAAAATAGTAAGTCCTTATGTTAATTTTTTTAGTTAGTCCTTATGCTAAGATTATCCAGTAGAATTTGATGTTTCTTCCTTCTACTATAAATTATAATATAATTGAAAAAAAATAATATATATATATATATATATATATATATATATATATATATATATATATATATATATATATATATATGAGTTTTTATTGTTTATTTAAAATTTTAAATATAATTTATCATAAAAATTGATAATATTTTATTTTAAAAATGCAATTAAAATATACAATCATAAAATTTAGTATATATTTTCACTTGATTGATTGTCTTTATATTAAAGAAAATTTGTTAAAGAAAATATTAGGGATGTCTTCTTTTCAATAAATTTCTATTGTTTTAAATTAATTGAATGCTTTTTTGTTTTTTTGTTTTTTTTATTTTTTGGTTTCATTGTTGTTGTTGTTGTTGTTGTTGTTTTGAATTGTTTTAATGGTGAATAACTTATATTTTTAAAATAAAGGTTATATGTTTAAATTTTATATGTAAAATTTATATTTAAAGTATATTTAAGTACCTCCCTATTCAATGTATGAGATAATCTTATATATTATAAAATATTTTACAAATAAATATTAAAAAAATATTTTGTAAAAATTATAAGATATTAAATCAAATATTTTAAGTAAATTTTCTAATTTCACCGAGTTCTTCATAAAACATCTCATCCATGCCATTTATAATTATTATGATATTTAATTTTGAAAATTCAAAAGACCAATGACCGTAAATTTAGAAAGTTCATTGAATATACTTCTTTTAAGGCTCTTGAAGTAGGGTAATCTGAAAGTTAGAAAGTTTCAGGATATACTTTTAATAAATTTGTAAACTTAAGTAAAGTTTTAAATATAAAAAAGGGCAAGAAAGAAAAAGATATTGAACAAAAACGATATTTTATATAATTTATATATTTTTTCACTTTAGTAAGCAATTTTTTAAGATTCTATAATATGGACATAACATGGTTCCTGAATCTATTTTTTCCCTTGGCTGAAAGTCTTTAACAATTGATTTGAGTCTCGCCGCCAACCTTGATATAAATGAATATGTTGCTTTGATTTAGAAGTACTTTTACATGAAACACTTCTTTTTTTATAGCCACCAACCTTGATTTGAATGAATATGATGCATACTAATGATGAGTTGCATGTAGAATTAACTATTGTTTATATGTGTGTGTGAATACATGGTTGTGAAATATAATGGCAAGTGCATGGGCATTAGGGGTTAAAAATAAGAAGTTATTTTAAAGGGAATTTTTTAATTTTGAGTCTAAATTTGTAATCAATTTTCTTTGGTTTTTATAGTTTTTTGTCAATATTTTATTTTTTATTCAATTTAATTTTAAGTTAATTATTTGAACATAATCTCAAATATACTTTGTTCCAAATCAATTTTCACTAGGCCCTTAGCATGCCTTACTCAGTGTACTAATGATATATAAAAGTTTAATTATGTATACACAGCCGAAAATATAATTGTATTTCTTTAATTCTACATGAATATAGTTTTAGAACGGGAGAAACTGAGAGAAGGGAAAGGGAGCGGATGGAGGCGACGGTGCGTGCTGCGAATGGTGGGACGCGGGCTGGAGATCCTGGAGGGGGGTCGGGCTTTGTGAAATCTACGGTAGAATCGTCAGCCAAAGGGAAAGAGCCGGTATATTCCAGTGACAGGGTGAAATTAAACAAGGTGAATGGATGTCTCCCGTGCTGCCAGGACAGGCCCATTCTGGTAATTCCCCCAGAAGATGTGAAGGAGGATGTCGACTACCTCTCAGCCCATACTCTGATCTGCAAGTTTCTAGGCATTAGAATTTCTGTATCAGCTTTGGAGGCCTGGATTCGCCGAACCTAGCAGGTGGAGGGCGACCTTGACATTATGTTAGCTGGGAATAGTTATTTTCTGGTAAATTTTTCCTTTGTATCCGACCGAAATCAGATTTTCAAGGGAGGACCTTATTTCTTTGAACGGAGCGGCCTGTTTCTCAAACCCTGGCATATAGGATTTAATTCTGTGGAGGATCTGCCAGCATGCGTGCTTGTTTGGGTGCACCTCCCAAGACTCCCTCTAGAATTCTGGCACGAGGACATTCTGTGACAAATAGCTACCATGCTGGGTACTCCTACTGCCATAGCGCACCAATCACTAGACAAAAAGATCATCTCATATGCCCGCATTTGCGTAGAGATTGATTTAAATAACCCCCTGCCAGACACGATGGAGATATGCTTGGGATCCTCATCCTGGCTTCAACAGATTGACTATGAATCTATTCCCTTTAGGTGTAGAATCTGCCACGAATATGGACATCTTCACAGTCAATGCCCGCAGGCACCAAGAGCCAATGAAGAGATTGCCAACAGTACCAAAGGATCAGTCCCTCCAGCCCACTTAGCAACTAGAAATTTTCAGCAGGGCAGTGCCACAAAGGAAAATGCCCCTTCAAACCCTGGGGCCACAACACAAGGACCACCTAGCTTTATTGGGAAGGATAAAGATGGATTTACCCAAGTCAGGTGCCAGTCGAGGGGTCGGGGATAGAAGCGTGGAAATCAGGATTGGCAATTGGATATGGGTTTCAACCGTTTTGAGACTCTTGAGAACATGGCCATTGAGGATGGTATCCCTTTGAGCGAACAGGGGGGACCTGTGGATTGTGAGGGCAAGGATTCCTTTCTCACTGAACCTCAGGATATGCTAATCCAGTTGAACAGGGATATCTCTCCGAATCCTGAGGAAGGAGCCCTAGTTGTTTTCCCACCCCATCAGGACAAGGATAATAGTTGGGCAGACATGGTTAAGGAGGCAGAGCTATCTAGGAAGGAGAAGGCCTCGGCTTCTGTGCTTGGCCTAATGCAAAGGCCCTTTAAAAAAGTATCTTTTACTACACCTTCCAGAGTGGGGCGTAGGAAGGACCAAGAAAGACTCAAACTTACATGAGATCTACTGGTAGAATTAGGGGTTGTCAAGACCCTAGATGAACACTTCCCTCCCCCTTCCCAATGATTGTGCTATCATGGAATGTAAGGGGGTTGGGTGGCACCCCCAGATAGAAAGCTATCTGTAAGTTGGTTGCTATTCACACTCCTGATATCCTTTGTATTCAGGAGACTAACCTGGTGGTTGAGGCTATGTTTACCTGCTTGCCCAAATTTTGGCCTTACGAACAATGCCAGTGTGTGGGCACCTCTGGAAGTGCTGGGGGCATAGCTATATGCTGGGATCCTGGTAAGGTTACACCACTCCATTGGACTGTTAGTCCCTCAGCTCTCTCTATGGTTGCCTCTTCTCTGGATACCAGGGAGCTGATCTTAGTTACCTTAGTGTATGTGCCAGTGGATATCTCAGGGTAGCATAAGATTTGGGAGCATCTATGCCAGATCAGAAGCTATCACCCTTTCCTGCCTTGGATTCTGGTAGGTGATTATAATGCAGTTCTTTGCCTGGAGGAGAAGAGGGGAGGGGCAGCACGCTTAGGAGCCTCGTTCAAGCTTTTTTGCCACAATCTGGACTTGCTTCGCCTGTCTGATGTCAAATCATATAATGGTATCTTCACCTGGAACAACAGGAGATCAGGTAAGGATGCTATATTTGAACGCTTAGATAGGTTCCTTGTGTCTTGTTTTTGGCAATCTAGTGCAATTTCTCTAGCCTCTGAAATTCTAGACTGGAGAGGGTCTGATCACTAGCCCATCAACCTTACCACCAATCATATTGTGGGGCCCAAGAAGCCTCGCTTTAAATTCTAGCTAATGTGGCTCTGAGATCCGGCTCTCTATGACTTGATGACCCAATGGTGGGGACAGGGTGGGCCAGAATATGGTATGGCTATGTACTCTTTTGCTAAGAAGCTTCAGTTTGTAAAGAAGAAGCTGCAAGACTGGAATAGAAACTGCTTCAGACATCTCCATATTATGAAGAAAAAAGCTCAGGACTAGCTGGACTTAATCACCAGACAGATTCGTGACGTGGGCTTCTCTAAGGAGCTCCGTAGGACAGAGCTTCAAGTGATAAAGGATCTTGCTGAATGGGAACTTCGGGAAGAAATATTTTGGAAATAGAAGGCCCGAATTGACTGGCTCCAGGAAGGAGACAAAAATATAGCTTTTTTTCACAAGTCTGTGCAGGCGCGACGCAACAGGAATTATATTACCTCTCTTGTTACCTCGGATGGCACTTGTATCTCATCCTCTCCAGCTATCTCTCAAGAGGTTGTCTGCTTCTTCTCAGTGCTCCTTTCTGGGAATGCGCCTATGGCTGATAGGGAGGAGAACACTGTCTTATCCTGCATTCCTCCTGTGATTACAGTAGCTATGAATGAGACGCTTATGAGACCAATTAGCATGGAGGAAGTTGAAAAAGTAGTTTTCAGCATGCGTAGAGGCAAACTTTCGGGTCCAGACGGTTTCCCAGCTGAATTTTATCAGGATTTTTGGGGGATTATTTGCTAGGACCTCTTTGATGTGGTGCTGGAATCTTTCACCATCAAGGAGATGCTTAAGGCTCTTAATGCTACTTTCCTAGTGATGATCCCGAAGAAAGAGCAAGCTAACCAGTTGGATCTTTTCAAGCCTATTGCTCTCTGTAATGTGGTGTATAAAATAATTACCAAGCTTATTGCAGAGCGGCTTAAGGAGTGGCTACCCATGGTTATATCAGAAGAGCAAGGCAGTTTTGTGGCTGGCAAGCAAATTTTGGACGGGGTAGTGATTGCCTCGAAAGCAATACACTCTATGAGTTTGTCTCAAGAGAGAGCCATGTTCGTCAAGCTTGATATGGCTAAAGCCTATGATAGAGTCAATTGGAATTTTTTGCACAAAACCCTCTTGGCTTTCAGATTTAATCAAGCTTGGGTTTGTTGGGTGCTAAGTTGTGTGACTACACCATCCTTTTTTGTTCTTATCAATGGTGAATCATCCATGCTTTTTGGAGCCTCTAGAGGTCTTCGTCAGGGTGACCCGCTCTCACCGTACGTGTTCATCATTCTTGCTGAGGGACTAGGGTGACTTATCAAATATCAGGTGTCTCAGGGCACAATCCATGGATGATAGTGGGGGCATGGGCTAACTACGCTGACTCATCTCCAATTTGTGGATGACACTATCCTAGCTGGGAGAGCCCAGGTTAAGGAGGTAGAAGAATTCTGTGCCACTTTGGATACTTACCTAGCTGCTTCAGGGTAGAAAATTAATGAGCATTAATCTTCCATCTATTTTATTAATACTCCAGAGCCCATCCAACAGCGGATTACCACTACCCTAAGATTCTGGATCCAATCTCTTCTGGTGACTTACTTGGGGATCCCCTTAGTGGTTGGAAGACAGCCAAGGCTATTCTGGTAGAATGTCCTAGATAAGTTAAAACAAAAAGTCAATCACTGGATGCACAGGTGGCTTTCTACGACTGGCAGGGTGACTCTCCTGCAATCCATGATTCAAGCGCTGCCTATATACCGTAGTATGGTCCAAGCATCTCCAAAATACTTTCTTAATGAGTTTGATGTGCTTTCCCAGCAATTCCTTTCGAGTGGCAACTTACAAAATTCCAAATGGAGCCTCATCAATTGGAATATTAAGTGCCGACCAAAGAGGGAAAGAGGTCTCAGCTTGCACTCTGCCATCTTGTCTGGTCAGGCTCTTGTGGCCAAACTTTACTGAAGATGGTGCTCCAATCAATCTCACCTCCGGGCTCATATCCTTTCCTCAAAGTATCTTCTAGGAGTTACTCCATCTGAGGTCCCCAGATTGCCCATCATAGGGAGAGGTTCTTTGGTGTGAAACACTCTCAAGCTTGGGGTTCATCTGGTGCAGCGTAGCCTTTTTTGGATTTGCCACAGTGGCAGAGAGGCGCTCTTCTGGCATGACTCATGGGATGGGGCTCCTCCCCTCCTATCTTCTCATCCACATTTACAGCATCTTTGTGAGTCATTCCTATCAGAAGGGTGGAATATAGTTGATCATTATAAAGAAGCTTTTAATCTGGGTATGTCTATTGGTTATCAATGGAAAAACTCTTTCGATTGGCCGCTGGGAGGGACTGAGGGAGAGAGAATGGAATTATCTCAGATCCTTGCTGCCTGCAGATGCAGCTTCCTGCAGGGGAGAGATGTTTTGGCCTGGGGAGGAGTATCTACTGGCTTATACTTTATTTCTGTCGGCTACCTTGAGCTGTCTAAGCAGCATTTTGGGGAGATCGACTTCCAGTGGGGCAAGAAAATTTGGAGCTCTTTCTCTTGGCCAAAATGCAATTTTTTTCTTTGGACTCTCACTTACAATAGGTGCTTGACATGGGAGAATCTGTGCAGCAGAGGTTTTCAGGGGCCTTCCATTTGTGTGCTTTGCCGCAGCAGTGGGGAGACTGCCTCCCACCTATTTTTTCATTGTCCATTTGCCAAATGTCTTTGGCATCTGTGGTGGGTGATGTGGGGCTGCTCATGTTGGCATGCCTCCTCCTTGGTTGACTTTTGGGAGTGCCTGGGATGCCCTCCCTCTAAGGCATCCATCTTGTAGACTACTTGGAGTATTGGCCCAACCTTTATCCTTTGGAATTTATGGATTGAAAGGAATAGGAGGATCTTCCAAAATGTCAGCATGGAGCCCAAGTCTGTCTGGGTGAAAATTCTTTCTGCTCTTCAAGAGACCCTTCAGGTCAAATGCAGCAGCATGGGGGACCTGTGTCCTGAGGATGCTGCGATTCTGGATAAAGTTTCCCCTGTTCTGCCTGCCACGGCTGCTCCCTTCCCTCCCACGTGCCCCACGCATGGAGCTAGACATCAGGCACGACCTATCAATCGTGTTGGTCGTTGGATACCTCCTGAGCATAGATTTTTAAAGATCAATACCGACGGGTCCTCTAGGGGGAACCCAGGGGAAACTGGGATAGGAGGCGTTGGAAGGGATAGTGCTGGAGTTGTTTGTTTCTATTTTTTTATTCATATGGGCCTGTACACTAACAATCTTATGGAGGCCACGGCTATTTTGGAGGCTATACAAATCTGTTGTCAATAGGGATGGCGAAGCATTGTTTGTGAATCAGACTCATAGGTGGTGGTTAACCTGTTGAGTAAGAAGGTGTTTGATAACATGGACTGGCAACTAGCTGGAATTGTTTAGCAAATTCTTCAATTAAGTTCTTCCTTAGATTCAGTTTATTTTAAACACATTCCCTAGGAATGGAATGGTGTTGTGGATGTGTTGGCCAAATGGGCATCTGAACATGGTCTGAATTGGCATAATCACGACTAGGCGATGTTGCCCCCTAATTTTTCTTGTAAGTTGGCTCAACTTGTTGAGCAGGACTTGGCTTTGTAATTTTCCCATTTTTGGGCTTTTTAAATAAATTTTTACCCCTTTTTAGTTGAATATAATTTTAGAACATGTCAAACTTGATATATTAACAACCTACAAACACCAAATAAATTTTGAAATGGTGATCAATTATATGTGCATAACCATAAATCCATCTTCATTTCTCATCTTGCACCTAAAATTTGGATCCATATATGTCCAATTTATTCTAAAAACAACATAAAAACGTAAATAATAAAAAATTAAGGATATTTTAGTGCACATTATATGCACAGGCTAAGATGATTAATAATAATCCTCTTTCTCTCTATAGATTAGGATACAAATAGATATCTTAACAATAAATATTATGTATATTTGGATGGGACAACTATTATGTCTAGGATGGTTGTAAATCTAATATAGTGTTGATGGGTTGTTCGGCACACCAACTTAGATAGAGTGGGAATCCACCCAACCTTCTCTAAAAGGAAGCAAGTTATGGTAGTAAATTCCCCAAGGTCTCTGTCTACCATATCATGGCATACCAAATACCCTAGTTGGTTGATGTAGTATGCTCCATACAAGGGACTTGTTTAGAATAAAATAAAAAAAAGATGGTTATTGTCTTATGGATTAATCATTTATATAATCAACAAAAGTGAACTTATCATGAAGAAACAATTGATTCATAATTTTTCATTACACACATGGATTTAACAATGTATTAACATCAATGGAAATTGTTTGAAATCAAAATAAATATTGTAATGATGGTTTGAAACTTCAAATCTACTCTACCTACTCTAATAAATGCACAAAAAGGAACAAAAGAAGAGAGTAAAGAAGAGAATGTAACCATGTTTTGTAGTTAAAAAAATTCTAATTCATTTGTCTTAGATGAGATCCATGGAACCAATTTATTGTCTAACCAACATGCACACAACCATGGACAAAGATGGTGCAAGAGTCTGAGGAATTCAAAGTTATGAATACATATGGATAAAATCACCATATACATGCATAAATATTGAAATATAGTCTTCAAAGCTTTTAAATTTTTTATATATTTGATTGATAAATAGTGTTTGGATCCACCTTAGTCAAAGGAATTACAAAAAATGTGTTACTACAACATTGCCTACAAGAAAATATAACCTGGAAATGTAAGAAATACAAGAAAAGATGTCTAGTTGTTTTCTAATCTATTTTAAATCTAATCAACTAGCCCTTAATTCAGTCTCATGGATGCCCTTATATATAATTTCAATAAGCTTTCCTACTAGCCATATATTTAAAAATATTCAATGAATCACCCATCCACTAAATGGTTACGAGCATTCAATAGTAGACCTCTCACTCATGCATTAATTTAATGTGTGCATATCTTCAATGATAATAGTTTTATCCATTAGATCACTAATAACATGATAATATTGGATTGATGTGTTATTTTGACTGAGATAGGCTCAACTTAAAATATGATCCCTTCAATGGATCATTATTGTATTAAATGTGAGGACACAAGTTTTTATCTTCCAGCTATGAATAATCCTCTTGATAAATGGATATGCACATGCATTATTTATCTTCTTATGGCCCTTAACTCACACAATCTTGATGTGAAAATTACTATCTAACTTAATCCAAAATATGATTTACTTTTAATTCTATTTCATGATCTACTTGCATTAGTTGACAAGATAAATAATGATTGCACAAAATCCAACTAGACTTAAAGTCTAATTCTTGGATTATGATGGGATAGACAGGAAAAATAGGCATCATTTTCAAGATCTTATCTTGTTTTTAGAGGTCCATGTACTAATATTGGGATGACTACCCTACATGTATAATTCTCACATCTCAGAAAAGTGCTAGGGTGTCCATGAGTGCTATGTGTTGACTTTTCATGAATTTATAGTTTGGAAATGGTCTTGAATTTTTTTAGTTATGATGCATCGAGATATTGACAAGTATAAATATATTAGGCACTTAGAAGATCTGAAGGTCCTAACTCTTAGTTCCAGGTCTTTATTTGCCCCAAATCCTTAACTTTATGCCACATAACATCATCTCGAGCACTTTACTGATCATGAACCTGATGTATGACTCTACTCAAACTTGGGTGAATGGATAAGTGGCATGATCCATGTGGAATCATCTTGTTTATCTAGATGGTACACCATATCCTATCCATGTAATAATCATCCTAGAAACTTGGGTAAATGAGATCATGACATGTGGTGTGATTTTAGGCATGTAGAGGATCTCTATGTGAATTATTTGTTGAAGGTGTTTTGAAGAAGCAAAACCTTGGGATCTTGAGAACTAGTATCTTATCATTTAATCTAGATCTACAAGTAGAAACTAGCTATTAAAATTTAAAAAATAGTTAATTATTAAAATTCAAATATGATAAATGAATAAGGAAACAATCTTGAACTAAAGGGTAGTTAGGCTTATAATAAAATGAATTAAAAAATGCCCTTTACAAAACAAAAAGATAATTTAATCTATTATTAATTTTTTTGACTAAGTCTATAATATAATTAAAAAAATAATTAGCCATTTTAAATCTCAACAAGGTAGATATAAGTTAAAACTAGAAGACAAAAGTGTTTGATCAAATAACATTCTTGTAATGAATCTAGCCTATCAATTGAAATAATGACCAAGTATAAGAAAGGAAATAACTTAAATCCTAGTCCATTTATTTAAAAATAATCAAAAGATATGTCAAATTGTATTTAAGGAAAATATCAATACAAAAATCTAAAATAGTTAGAACATCTGCTAAGCCCTAAGTATGATTTCAAGTCTCACAGTTTTGACAGTCTAGATGACTCTCTAATTTAGGCTAATGTAAACACTAACACGTACATCTAAGTGTCTTCCAATTGATAAGGTTATGACATGAAATATCTATTCACTCATTCAAGACTAAACAAAGTGTTTAATGTATCATCCACCTAGGCTAAATACTTCAATGATCTTGATGAAGTGATATCTTGACACTTGTCAACATCTCACTTATCGAGGACCTCATATATGACTTTTAAGCATACAGACTATCTCAAACACCTAGATAAGCAAGATTTTTCCACATAGCATGATCTTATGCATCCAAAATATATAAGTTTTATTAAGGAAACTGAGGGGGGTGAGAATGGTGAGGACAAGATATTTTTCCACTTGGAATGATCCCATGCATTTGGAAAGTTTAAGCAAAAATGACTAAGGAAAAAGAGTCCAGGGAAAGTGGGAAATTTCAAAGTGGTAGTTGGCCATTAACCTAGGGACTTGTGGGGATAATAAAATAGTTTCTTGGCTATAGGAAATAACATAGCCATTGGAATATGAAAATAATAATTTAAAACCAAATGGCTAAGAGTATTTAACCAAAAGAGACTACATCTGAATAACCTTACAAAGGCTTAGACACTTGATCATTTATGACAAATGACTAAGTAAAGGAGTAATATTTTAGGAAAACTTAATCATTTTATATGAAAACACAAAAAAAAAATTGACCAAATTGTCTAAAAAAAGTAGTAGGAAAGCTCTAAGCAGTCAAACACCTTATAGAAAGCTAAGGCAAAATACCCTGAAAATGTGAATTCTAATGCAATTCAAAATATTATGCAAAACATACTATGACTTATCAGAGTCAAAAAATAGTATAAATTTAAATCCATATGGATCTCACTACCACAACTATTTAAAACTAAATGCATGCACTAGATACTCTAAGTTCAAACCTACTTCAAAGAGAAGAACTAGTGCAATACCAAACCTTTAGTTTGTCAAGGAACTTTTCAATTAGGCCATGAATAAAAGAGACCTATAATTTATCATGATAGAATAAAAAAATCCAAATGAAAATAGGTTCCATGATTTCAGTGATGAAATTAGGGTGGGTTGTGCAAATAACAACACATAGGGAAATCAAAACTCAATGTCAATGATATAGGGTTCCAAAGCCTACACCTTAAATATGCAGTATGGTTCTAGATAAATCTCAAAGTAAATCAATGATGTAGTAATGGTAATAAATGTGTATCAAAGATAATAATAAAGAAACCACATTCAAGGAACTTTTGAAAGAGGGAAACCTAGATCCAAGATAGATGTAAAAAATCAACTAAGCAAAAGGTAAATGGTGCAAAGGTAGACCAAAATTATATTATATGTAGTCTAAAGTGATAATGGAAAACTGAAGAGACCTATACTATACCAAATAAATTGGTATAAGGAGAACTTAAATAAGGACAATAACATACATGTTACTATATCATTAATCAAAATAGATCTATCTACTAATTAAAGAAAAGAAATAAAATAAGGATATAGATACTTACCTTTGGCTTGACTTGTTGGCACATCAATCTCCCCCTTGGCTCTAATGACACTTTTCACTATATTTTAGAGGATGGAGACTTAAAATTGAAAGATGAATACCTAGTTATCCTTAGTTCGAGAATATATAGACCAAGTTTACCTTCTCAATTCAAATTTGCATATTGATCTTTAAAAAACTTGGACAAGAGTTAACCTTCAAGAATATAACTTCAACCTCTAACTCCTCATTTTAATACTTAAGGGTGTGAGTTCAAGCATAAAAAAATAATTTGAATGTTTTGTGTTGTGTTAAACGATGAATATGACCCCAATATATATGTTTATAGACATATAAATAACCTTGAACTCTAACTAGATAGTATTAGCTACATCAATATAGTCAAATGGGTTGTCAATTGAATTTGAACTATATCATCTGAATTAATATAGTTCAAAAGACAAGGATATACTCAAAAATATTTTATCTAGTTTGATATAGTATAAGGAAAGACATGCATATAGTATATTACATCAACCTAGAAGAAACAATAAGAATATAGGGTGGATGTTAAAATTGGATAGAAATTAGATAGAGAGGTAAGATAAAAATATACTTAGAGGAGGCCATATTTATAGTAATGAATATATGATAGATTAGTATGAAAACATTTATTTAAAAGTACCATAATTTGAATCCATCCCTTTCTTGGTTCACTCCTTAGGACATTCATTCAGTGAGATTGATGGGTAAAGGAGTCCTGTAAGATAAACCATTAGTAAAATTATAATGATGAAAAATATCATGTGTATATATATGTCCCACCTAATGCTCATCATGTTTCACAATATTATAATTTATGATGGTTCCTTGGGAAGATACAAAATAACACCAAAGTATAAATAAAATGTAATGTTGAAAAAAATATTGATATTGAACAACTAGAAGTAACATATACATACCTTTATCAATTTTTTTGGCTAAATGATGCATGCAAATACCATAGTCCTGATCATGGTGGACATAATAACTAAATTTCAAAACTCTAAAGATAAAAGGCTAGAAATATAATAAAATCAATGCACACATATGCAAGATAGTTAATAAATGGATGCAAATGAAAAAATATAAAAAATATTATAAAACCTATAAAATTTGGTAGGAAAATATTGATAAGGATAAATTAGAACCAAAAGATATGACAAAGAAGATTGTAATGAGTAAAAATTGGATAGCCATCATATTAGGTCTAATAAAAAAAACTTTAGACCCTGATTAAATAGATAAGAATAAATGAAAATGAAAAATTCATCACACAAGGGATAAAATAAAGCTGAAGAACTAATAAAATAATAAAATATAAATGGGACCCAATGGGCCATAAAAAGGTGAAACTTGAAAGTTATTAGGATTAAAATAGGGATACAAAAATCACAGAGTGTAATTGGTGGACATGTGTGCAACTCACACCATTTTGTCTTTTGTAACTCATTTTGTATGTATTCAACATTTGAAAGCATAAAAATAGTTTATAAAATATGAAGAGTATTTCCTTTGGATTTAAAAAAATATTGGAATATGAAGCAACAATGCCTTGTAAAAACTATATATATAATGCCAAGTTGTATTTTAGAATGGCTCCAAAGTCACAGTGATTAATAGGAATGTGTTGAAATGGTTTCTCTTGAAGTGTCTTTTATTAGTGTTTAGTGGGCAATGAATACTCTATTTTCCTAAATTTGTTAATCATGTAGATTATTCCCCATGTTTTTTACTTTTTTAAGTATGTGTTTTATGCACAAATATATTTTACTTAGATTTTAAATGGCTTAATTTAGTCTAAATGGTGTCTGTTGTATACTTTCATTGCACTACACACAACTATCCTTGTATTAGCATGTTTTGATGGGTTTCCCAAGAAACTATTCTAATAATGGTGTAGGGAACATGGATTATTAAAACATGTTGTGATGGCTACTAGGGTAGAGAGATGTAGAGAGATGGCCAAATGAAAGAATCCACAACTTTGTAGAAGAAGAAGCAAAAAAAATAGGAAAGACTACGAAAGAAGTTATTAAGGATAATTTATATGGATAAATATATGAAATTCTATGTTATGAGTTTCCTGGACTACTAGTTGTGTGGTTATATAGATTGGAATACTATTTTTCATCCTAGAAGGACATAATTTATAATTTGAATAGAATAAAAATTAGATAGCTTACGAGATTTGTATATTAACTACACCCATGTGATAAATAATTGGATAAAGACTACCATCGATGGTTACATCACATAATTTATTGTACAAAGATATTTATCTTTTGAAACTTAAAATGACTTATTTGTGAGGTGAATTTGAGGAATGTTTATCCAGTGATTACCTATGCTTATAAAGATGTTTCAAATTGAAAAGGCCATGACACCTACACCTAAAAACATGGAGTAGTCACTTCAAGTGTTATGGTGGTGCATGTAATGTAGGAGTGAATGATGCAAAGCTCAACATAAGAACTTGAACCTAAACCCAATATATGGAGGATGCATAAAATTAGAAGAGAAGAAAATTTTGGGAATAAAAAGAGAACTATGACAATAAAGAAGGTGGAATATATAGGATAACTCAAATTTAACTATGAATAGGAGTAAGAGTAAATTAGAAGATGTAGAAGAGAGGGAAACCCAAAGAGAGGATACATAAGCTATAGAAATTGAAGATTTTAGAGAATATGTAGAGTGAAGAATAAAAGGGCCCAAGAAATAAGAAGACAAAGATTGGGATATAGAGGATATAGAACATAGTGAGGAGAAGGAGGAAATTAGATTATTACTAGAGATATTAAAGGATATAGGTATATCATAGTTGAAAGAGAAGATATTATTTGGATTAGGGAAATAATATTCTCTAGAAGAGGTTATGTACAATCCTAAGAAACTCATATGTTCATGATCACAAATAGAATAAATTGAAGAAATAGATCATTCATCTCAAAAGTATGCATCCTTCAAGCCCATTTTATCTTCAACAAAGGAAAAGCAAATTGTAGAGGTTGGGACAAGAGGAAATTTATTTGAATAATTTATATATAAATTTGGTAAACTTGTAATAGAAAATAAGAAAATAATAGACAAGAATAGATTAGAAGAGGTTGGGTTCTATTTCACAACTATTTTTAAGACACATGTAAGGACTAGTTCATAGAAGATAGTAGTAGCAGTTACTAGTGCACCAAGCACAACATTAAACATAATAATGTTTATTAATTTAAAAGCATATGATGGGTAATTTGGCCCTAAATAGTAATTTTTAACCTATAATATGAAATGATAGGTTAAGGGAGTGATTGCTAAAGATGTGAAGAAATGTGAAATCATATAAGCCTTAACAAGCCAAGATCTGAAGTTCATTTATAAAAGGGAAATTAATTCCCTAAGTCTTAAACAAGTTAAGGGAAAATTAATCACACAATTAAATATGAAGAGGTGTTCAATTTAGAACATTCAAGATCTCAAAGAGATTTGGCATTGACTCAAAGAATCAGTATGGGAGTATGATCACATATTTTTAAACATAATGAATAAATTTGATTTTATTTTGGAAAATAAAGATAAGGTTACCTTATTTATGGAAGGGTTGTGATCAAGGATTAGGTTTTCCGTTATGAAATCATAATTCTTAACTAACAATGATGCATGAATAGCTACACTTTGTGTAGAAAAAATTGAGGATTATGGAGACACCCCATCAATGAGCTCTAAAATTGAGATGAAAATAAATGTTTTTCTTAGGAATATGGATAAGTTTCATGAGAACAATAAACCCCAATTAGGTATATGGCGTATGGAGTGTGGTAAGGAAGGACATAATAGGAATGATTTTCTTAATATCAAAACCAAATTATGTGACATATACAGATTAGTAGGACATGCAACATCAAAGTGTCATCTACTAAAATAATAAATTCAAAAACCATAGAACATGTAATGTATTTTTTGTGTGTCGACCAATCATGATAAGAAGAGTTTATATGGTATGTAGGAACTAAAATAATACATCACTAAGTGTTTAAATCACAAAGTCTAGATTGGGGTTATCTAGGGTTAAATGGGATAGAGATAACTTAAGGTATAAGGGTGATAAACTATTTCTATAGCATGCTAAGTAGATGTTAAACTTAGATACACATATTCTAAACATATTATGCTAAAATGGGCTAAAAATAGTAAGTAAAACTATGATAGATATTAAAATGACAAATAATTAATGTACTTAGCTAGTTCAGATGTTAACATAGTTTTAGATCTAAAATAAATAGAAAGTTGACTAGAGGATGATTTTGGAACAGTCACCAAATTTTAGATTGAATGCCTATATAGTCATGGATACTAGAATCATCCTTGAACATTTACATCGATGATAATGCCTGAAATTGATGCAGATGTCATGTATGGAATACCTAATAGAAAAGGATTTGACCACCTAGAAACTTATGGGTTTGTCTTCACATTTACTTTGGGGAATTTAGATCTAGGACATGAACTGTCATTCCTCATGAAATTTCAAAACTCTATTTTTTCATCTTCATAGTAACATTAAGGTAAATGGGTTAGTGGGCACACAATGTCAATCTGACCTTAAATACCCCTCTATCAATGAGTGTTGCCTACATAACCAATATTTTGAATAAGCCCTTAGATTGATGTAGTTTTCCCCTATGTGTTGGCTTGTGTGTGAATCATGCAATATGTGATAAGAAAGTACAACAGTGACCTAGATTATAACTTTTAAAATATATCTCTTGCACTTCTCCTTTATTAATTTAGACATGTGTATGTGTTGTTCCTATGATTAATATGAAAATAAGAGAAAATAGGAAATATTTTGCTTTATCTAGTGCTTGATTGAATGATTTGATAAGTTGCCTTGGTCTATTTTAGGTTTTCCTGGGTGAGAAATGAATGAATTTTGATTTTATATTTATATCAATCTTTTTAAAAAAGTAAATCACATTAAATCATTTAGGATGACCAGTACGATACTTTTCATTTTCATATTAGATGATTTAAGGGCACTAGATAATTCCATCAGAGCAGGACACCTATGTCTATGTAGGTGTCTACTTGATATGCTAGTGCAAGGAATATTAAAGTAGGTATAGAATCAACACATGTATAAGTTGAAGATAAGTAGGTTTTAAGCATTCTAGGAAAGATAAAAGGTATGGGTCATAAACATGAGACTAATTAGACCAAGAGATAGGCCAAGGGGCACAAAATAGAGAAGATATAAGTCTTTTGAAAGTGAGAAAATTATGTAATTGAGAGAAATAACTAAGGTATAATTTTATCAAGTGTATAAGCTTGAGGTGTTATATAATTCAAAAATAGTGTCTACGTTTTTCTTCTTTAATCTAGTAATGCAATTGCTAGTTTAGAGGAAAGATGTATAACACACCTTGCCTTTGATTGAGTCTAACTTGAGTGATTTGTTGGTGGCTGAACTAAAACCAAGATACATAATAAGTGCATATAATATAAAATTGAAAGTATTTAAATGATTTAAATTGAAAGAGGAAGGTTTAGGAGCACATATATGTATCGACACAACTACCTTGCCTATTGGAAACTTGATTTGAAAAGATGTGTCATTGTAAAGATCTGAAACTAAGATTAGGAAATATCTATATAAATATAGAAAATTCATATATCTAAAGAGATAAAAAGAAAGAGATATTAGAACTCACGTACCCCCAACATGGATAAAATTTTAGTTTCCACCTAGTAGTTGAGATTAGCTCAATTGTCCAACCTAATGATACTTATATCCTAGTGATGGTAGATGATACAATCAATTCCAACCTAAAAACTCATCAATATTGAGTGATTTAATCACCTCAATCATACCAAATGTGAACCAGTTGCTACAATGGATTGGCTCAATACATTCTGTTACAGTCCATCTTGGGTATCAGTGTGTAAAAGTCCATGATATAGTGACATCCCAATTCTTCGCTAAGAAGACTATTTGACTATTTGTGGATATTTATAGTTGACACATCTAGAATTGGCTATTTTTTACTAAGATTTGAGATATATACTATTATGGAGTAGTATGATATTGCTTAGGTTACATGTTTACATTGATATGAGCTAGTTGTAGTGTATATATTTACATTATGAACATGTTGATTTGTTATTTTAGTTATATTTTATATTGTAAGTTTATCATGTTGTTATGGCCTAACTACCTACTTATTGTGAGGTTGATGTAGGAGAACTCATCACTTAGAGTGTGATGGAGTGAGAGAATCATTGAAGATGGTGGTGTAGATGGAGTTTTTGTGGGATGATATAGGAATGACTAGAACCTTGCACACACTACGTTAAATAGTACATAGTAAATGCATAGTTAATTTGTTATCATTAACTTGTTTTCAATGATTGATGCATTTGGATAATTGATTAAGCATGTTAGTTGTGTGTCTATCAAGTTACTGTGTTTAAGACCAGTAATGGATTTGGTAATGTTAATCTATGAGAATAAGCATAGTGATAACCTAGCACTTATAATTATGATTAGTTTAATGAATAGATCTAAAGAATATAACTGACTCTACATTAGTCATATTATCTTTAAGTCATTATTATTAACTATTTGTACTAAATAATTAATTATTATTAAATTATTATGAAATGTTAAAATAGAAGATAAAGCGTATTAAATCAAGAGTGAATTTATTTATTAATAAAGTTAGAAGAATCTTTATATAAGGAAAATCATATTAAAAACATAAAGAGAAAAGTCAAAAAGCTTTGGCATGAAAGAAAAAAGTAGAAAAAGGGGAGGGGGGAGCGTGACGCTGGGCTGCAACCTTTTAAAATCTATGCCCTTATAATGGGAAGGGTAGAAAAAGAAGTGCCTTATCTTTTTATAAAGAGAGCAGATAAAAGGAGGCGTACCATAACTAAAAGGGAGAAGACAGAGAAAAAGAAAAAGATGTAGAAGAGGGTTTTTCAATTCTAATGTATGAATTTGATGGATTAAAATTGTAGATCTATGTGTTTCTAATAATTAGACTCCTCCCTATGGCTTTAGATTCAACCATATACCTGATAAATTCATTGTATGATAGTAAAATAAAAATACATGATAAATATAGTTAGTATATGCTTGTTGGACATACCATAAAATAGAACTTTAGATAAGTGTCATGTAAGTGAAATATGGTTGGACTGTAAAGGTGTCAATCTATAGGGACAAATTAGAATCTTTGCTTGGCATTGTTAAGCTATAACCCCAGCCTATTAGCATAAAAAATTGTAAATCATTATGTTTTTTTAATCCTTAGTGATAATATGCTTGGAAGCATTGTTGTCATGTTGATGGAGTCACCATATTATCTTTGGAGACACTGAAAACTAGTGATATTCATGCATTGTTGTACCTTGCAATGTTGTGTACTAAGGTGTCAAACCTATATCTGAACATTCCATCCAATGAGGGAAGGAATAGTGATTCTTAAATTTATAATTGGCTATTTATTCCATTATTTAAACTAGGCCATATTTTCTCCCTATTATATATGTTTACTGAGCCATATAGCCATAATTTTAGTAGGTCATATTGTTGTATGTTTAGTGAGTTGTATGGAATACTTTTAGCAGGCTGTATAGTTCGCTATAAATAAGACTAGATATGTTTAGCAAGCTAATACCCATCCTAAATTTATAATCTATATAACAAATTGAGTTAAGGCATTGCTAATGTGGATGCTAAGTCATTGGATTTCTAAATGATTCACTAAATTTTATAATCCCCAACATGTATAAATGATTTCCATCCTTTCAAATGGTATTTGGGTCAACTTATGTTGTGGTATTAGCCTCTAGCATATAATAATGGACGTTGTAGTTATTAAAATTTTGTATCCTTTTAAGATTAATTTTAAAAAATTATATGGTAGGTGTCACTATCTTTAAATAAGTGGAAATTGATTTAATGTCCAAGGTGTCACCATGAAAGTTGGTAGAATTTTATTAAAATACAAAATCATTGCATATTGAAGTCTCTACTTAATTATGTATATACCTATTAGTTATTGACATGATATACATTCATCGATCTATATGATCATATGAGTTCATTGATGTTCTAAAGTTAATATACTATATGATATACATTCATCGAGCCTATATGAGTATCTCTTGCTAGTGGTGCCACATATGAATGTAATGTTACAATTGAAGTCATTGTTAGTTATATGCAACCCATATGAGTTGTTTCTCCTACAATTGAAGTTTTCACTACTTGTTTGTTATTGGTATTATGGAATCATATTGTGATATGAACTTAATTATCTATATACCAGCATACGGTAATGGAATACATATAGCAGGTGGCTTATAATCAGGTGTTATATATTAGTTTATATATAATCAAGCCATATGTATATAAGTATTATAAATTGATTTATCATCAAGTGTTTTATATATCTTTATATTTATGTTGGTTATTATATAGTTTGTCATGATATCCATTTTGAAAATGCTAAGTTCATAGCATTAATCATAATGAACTTTAATTCCATTCATGAATTAATGACTATGTAGAATTATAACTTGCGTAAGCTATTCACCTTAGTTAGTATGAGTAGTAATTTATGTGGAGATTAATAAATTGTGATGTCCCTTACTTAGGGGCTCTCTTATCTGCACAATAAGCTCTGATACCGCACTGTGATGTCCCTTACTTAGGGGCTCTCTTATTTGCTCAAAAGCTCTGATACCAAAGACCAAAGCTCTGATACCACTGTAATGTCCCTTCTAAACAGGAAATATATAAACTCTAAAGCTCTGATCAAGATACAAACTTGCAGAATATATTCAAATAAGCATAAACAAATCACAGTATAATCTCTTAATAACAAATCAAGAACTCAGTACTTGTTCTTCTGGATGATTACACAATTGAGTCTCTGGCATACCCATTAAAGAATATTACAATCTGGTCTTAAAACCCTGTGTTTTGCAAATCTGGGAGTGAAATCTGAATCTGGAAGGGTCTCGGCCTTTCTGTGTCGACACACAGACGCCGTCGTCGGTCGATATCTCGCCGACGTCGGTCTCTGTCGGTCGGCTTTCTGCCGACGTCGGTCCTCAGTCGACCGATGTCGGTCGCTATAAGCCCTCTCTCTGCCGATGTCGGTGCCTGATCGGATTTGTACGGACATGTACGGACTTAGTACGGCCGCCAACTCAGCACAACCTGTCTGTTGATCCCTGATCTGGAAATCTATGGTATCTAATACAACAGATCTCTCTCTGTATAATTTATTGAAACAAAAGCATGAACTAAATCAAGAAATACCTGGAAAGCTCTGTGATAACTTCTGTGTGAAGTTATCTCTCAAACCTGGAATTCTATGATAACTTCTGAATGAAGCTATCTCTCATATCTGTATCTCTGTGATAACTTCTGGATGAAGCTATCTCTCAATTTGGCAATAAATCAGCTGATATCTCACAGCGTATAAATCACACACAATGAAGAGGGAACGTTCTCCACTGCAATGGAATCCTGGAACCCTAGGCTCAGTCTTCACAGAAGAAATTCTTCAATTTTCAATAATCAATAATCTATGCATAATCAACAATGGCCTCCATGAGAAACCCTTATACCCTCAAAGATATGCTTGCCCTAATTAGGGTTTCTTAAATTAGAATTAGGGTTTCTAATTAAAATAGGCTAAATAATTAATATTTGATTAAATTAATCAAATATTAATATCTCCCTCAATACATGTCAGATCCACGAACCGATCGAAGCTAGTGAATCAGGGAGTGATTCCGCACATAACCATACCATAATAAAGGCGCTCCACTGCATATCAAATATCCCTAAAAAGTAGGAGCTCAGGCCAATTGTGTCTGAAATACCCTGAATGAAAATCAAATGAAGAAATCATGTGAATCAAAGTCGAGCCAAGCTCTATTATGACCCTCTATCCATCTTATTAGCCTACGAAGGTCGTATAATAGGCTAACCATGAACTCAGAACATGTCAATTGAAAAGGGGACATGACAATCCGCCCCTCCTGGAATTGCTTGCCCTCAAGCAATCACTGAATGATAAATCAATCAATCCTCCTGGATCCCAAATGTAGTTAGGATCTCCACCACTGTCAATTAACACGAATCCCATGCCGTGTCCATCCCAACATCCAATCCATAAATGAAAATCTGCAAGCAAACTCCGTACTTGAATAATATCTAAAACTGGATTGTGAAGGCTAGACATAGTCATATCATAATCAACCTGTGTCCCGGCTGTAACAGAAAGTTGAGTCCTCACCACATGTGATAACTCCTGAACTGAACTCACCTCAAGACCAAGCTCGTCCTCGTACCTCTCCTGTGTTGGTGCCAATGTGCTCTCGTCATCACCCTCCATCATGTTATGTGGTATAGGTACCTCCATCCGATGAAAAAACATATATCTGAAGCTGCTGCCCCGTATCGCCTTAAGAATATGTGTCGTCCCATCAACATTAAAGAGAACCTCCATGTCCTTGAGACGAAGAGTAACTTCCTCAAATGAATGAAGCCACTTCATACCCAAGACTAAGTCTATATCCCCCATGTTTACCACATAATAATCAGCCTTGAACTCATAGTTGTTCAAGCGCAATGGGAGGTCTCTAATCATACGCTCACACTTAAGTGTGTGACCATCGGCTACCTTAACTCTGATGCCCTCAAAATCTTCAGTAGTGAGTCCACGCTTCTCCACAAATCTAGCATCTATGAAATTGTGAGTGGCTCCTGTATCAAGAAGGGTGATAACCTTCTGCCCTGCCAAAACTCCACGGAGTCTGAATGACTCATCCGACTGAATGCTGGATATGCGTGCCTCCTGTAGGTGAAGCTCTAACTCTACCTCTGTATTAGGCCCTGAAGCCTCTGCCTCTGCCCCCTCAGAACTGTTATGCTGTTCAGAATCCTCAGGATCTAAATCCTCATAATATATCCACATCATAAGATTCGCCTTGCCCTTAGGCCTCAAAGGACAATCGTGATGGATATCATATGGTCCTTTGCAGTAGAATCAAAGCTTCTTCCTGCGTAGATCATTAAGCGCCTCATGATCCAAAGGTGGTGCTGCTGGATTGGCCTTTGAATCATTTTTAACTCCGGATTTATCTATGTTAAAATCCGGTCTCTCCGTATCCCCGTGGGAGTGCTTATGGTCTCTAGAAGAAGAAGTACCTTTGGTGTTAGATTTATTGGATGGGGCTGCCATCTCCATATCACGTGCCTTCCTCATAGCTACCTGTAATGAAGGAGGATCAAAGTCTTTGATCCAACCCCTCAATGGCTCTGTCAATCCCTCTATGAAGAGAACTACCAATCTACGCTCTGAAATATTGGGTACCATGACTGCTAATCTCTGAAACTCACTAATGAAGGACTCCAAGCTACCTGTTTGTCTCAACTGTGCCAGATCTCGGAAGTAAACCTCGGGATCTCTCCTGTCAAACCACTCAACCAATCTATCCACAAAGTCCTGGTACTCTGTCACTTGATTATGCTGAAGTGTTACCATACCATGGTACCACCAATCATGTGCTACTCCATCTAAGTGCAAAGTGGCGTATTTGATGGCATCTATCTCTGACATTGGTCTCAACGCCAAAAAGGTGTCAAGCTTATGAACCCAAGCTTGAGCTGTCATCTTACCGCTACCATCAAAAGTAGTCAAAGAAAGCTTACCAGTAGCCTTCTGCAGCTCACTGAATTGGCCTCTAGGTCTCCTGTCCTATCTAGCCAATCTATAGTGCTCTCTCCTCAAATTGACAAAACGATCAAAGGTTGTTCTCTCCTAGATATGAGGAGGTAATAAGTCCCACTCATCATTTGCAGCCATGTAAACATCTGCAAATGGAGAATTCCCTGCCTCCTCATCTGCTGGTACCTCTGGTTCTTCTTGAATAAATGAAGGGCGTGTAGGTCTATCAGCTATTCTGGAGTGAGTCTGTTGTGGTCTCTGATTAACTGTAGCACTCCTATCATCTCTTTGGTCCCTGTTCTGTCCATCAGGTGCGTTCATTCTCTCTAACATGGTCATAAGTCCCTGTAGTGTCTGAGCCATCTGCTGTTGGCTTGTCATCATAACACGCTGAAACTCTCTGGTGGCCTGATCAACATCATACCGGTGGCCCCTGGGTGGGCTGCCCTCACGTCTGTCACTCATGATGATCGGTCTCTGATCTAACAACTGGATACCTTCAAGAAAGGCTCGACTGCGTGTGTTATACCTGTGTGGTCCCAACTCTTGTGGCTGCATAAGATCTATAGACCCTCAGGCTGGCAGGATTTAGCTCTGATACCACTGTGATGTCCCTTACTTAGGGGCTCTCTTATCTGCACAATAAGCTCTGATACCGCACTGTGATGTCCCTTACTTAGGGGCTCTCTTATTTGCTCAAAAGCTCTGATACCAAAGACCAAAGCTCTGATACCACTGTAATGTCCCTTCTAAACAGGAAATATATAAACTCTAAAGCTCTGATCAAGATACAAACTTGCAGAATATATTCAAATAAGCATAAACAAATCACAGTATAATCTCTTAATAACAAATCAAGAACTCAGTACTTGTTCTTCTGGATGATTACACAATTGAGTCTCTGGCATACCCATTAAAGAATATTACAATCTGGTCTTAAAACCCTGTGTTTTGCAAATCTGGGAGTGAAATCTGAATCTGGAAGGGTCTCGGCCTTTCTGTGTCGACACACAGACGCCGTCGTCGGTCGATATCTCGCCGACGTCGGTCTCTGTCGGTCGGCTTTCTGCCGACGTCGGTCCTCAGTCGACCGATGTCGGTCGCTATAAGCCCTCTCTCTGCCGATGTCGGTGCCTGATCGGATTTGTACGGACATGTACGGACTTAGTACGGCCGCCAACTCAGCACAATCTGTCTGTTGATCCCTGATCTGGAAATCTATGGTATCTAATACAGCAGATCTCTCTCTGTATAATTTATTGAAACAAAAGCATGAACTAAATCAAGAAATACCTGGAAAGCTCTGTGATAACTTCTGTGTGAAGTTATCTCTCAAACCTGGAATTCTGTGATAACTTCTGAATGAAGCTATCTCTCATATCTGTATCTCTGTGATAACTTCTGGATGAAGCTATCTCTCAATTTGGCAATAAATCAGCTGATATCTCACAGCCTCTAAATCACACACAATGAAGAGGGAACGTTCTCCACTGCAATGGAATCCTGGAACCCTAGGCTCAGTCTTCACAGAAGAAATTCTTCAATTTTCAATAATCAATAATCTATGCATAATCAACAATGGCCTCCATGAGAAACCCTTATACCCTCAAAGATATGCTTGCCCTAATTAGGGTTTCTTAAATTAGAATTAGGGTTTCTAATTAAAATAGGCTAAATAATTAATATTTGATTAAATTAATCAAATATTAATATCTCCCTCAATACATGTCAGATCCACGAACCGATCAAAGCTAGTGAATCAGGGAGTGATTCCGCACATAACCATACCATAATAAAGGCGCTCCACTGCATATCAAATATCCCTAAAAAGTAGGAGCTCAAGCCAATTGTGTCTGAAATACCCTGAATGAAAATCAAATGAAGAAATCATGTGAATCAAAGTCGAGCCAAGCTCCATTATGACCCTCTATCCATCTTATTAGCCTACGAAGGTCGTATAATAGGCTAACCATGAACTCAGAACATGTCAATTGAAAAGGGGACATGACATAAATTTTATGGGGAATATTATAAAAGAATCGATATAAAATGAACAACAATGGTTTTAGACATTAAATACCTTAATGTTTGTGTCATGTCAGTTTGATATGCTGATTACTAGTCTCTGCTTGCATAAGTATACTTGAATGTTAAAAGTCTATTTAGTGGTTATCAGGCAGGTATATACCTTATCTATTCCATTAATGGTTAATATATCATGATCCATGTAAATTATATAGTTGAATATATTTTAGTCTATTTTATAATTATTAGATAGCATATTTCATATGACTCTATTGTTAATTTATGTATAATTTATACCAGGTGTGTATTATTTTGTACAATAAAATATGCATAGCTGGCTTGCATATATTAATGTATTTAGATGCGAGGTCAATGCATAGTTTTCACTAGTATATTGTCGTGACTTGAAAAATTCACTTATCTATGTACTTATTAAAATTATTTTGTAGCATATAGAGAAATTAGTTTATTGCTGTCTTCTCATAGGAAAACTAGATATGAAAAGCTATGTTGACTTGAAGACTTATGTATGATGTTTTATACAAAAATATATTTAAATAGAGATAAAAATTTGAAGTAGAATTACATTTTAAGAATCCCTTATCTTATAAAAATTTTCAACATATCTTATGAGTGAGGAAGTTCTAAGTATTGATAATTTTAGGGAGTTCTTGATAAGAATCATAATTAAACAATGGTATAGTAACTTCATATCAATTTATTACTTATATTGTATGGGGCATAATTACTTGTAGATATCTATAGCAAGGGGTGGTTAAATTAATACTTAAATTTTCTTAGGGGTCCAAATCTAAAACCTTTTGGAACAACATCCTATAAATGGAATAAGTTGTTTTAATGAAATATCATAAAGGTTTTATGAGTTTTCTATTTCCCTACAAATGATTGATTAACTATTAGTTATATGTATTCAGTATTGAATACTTGTGTGCATTACATATTATGAGAATGTTAATATGTATAAACGTTTAGTTATGCTTAGCATATAATGGTGCATCATGATACATGCTTATAAGTCATATTTATTTAGATACTAGTATGTAGTCTAAACTTAGAATATACTCAGGTGGTATAATCTTGTACTTGATTGATTATTATTATGTATGCATGTCATTTTATTATTTAAATCATAAGTTTGGTTGTGTTTTTATGTAGTTGTGAACTATTATAGTATGGGATATCATGGATAGTACATATTGTAATTGATATTATTAGACTCACACCTACATTTGATTGATTAAGCATATGCGTGTTGATTATTACTATGAATGGTATGTTTTATGATATTTAGTACAACTTATGTATTCTTGCATATAACCTTGAGAGTTTATCAAAAGTTTTAATCATATATTACTGTGTTACATGGGAACTATGATTTTCTTGGTTATATCTAATTACTTGAATATAAGCTTATGTTTCCATGTATTTAAGACTATTTTATATGATTGATTGTATAAACCTAGTAGTTATGTCTTAGAATACTAAATTGTGGTAATATGGGTTATCATAATGTGTAGTATGCTTGAAAACTAGTTGTGGTAGTTAAAATCTACAATTAAATATGTATTTACCCTAGCAGTATAAACTTTAATCATTATTTCTAATATGATATAGAAAATAATGTAAGATTCCTTCATGCATTTGAAAAAATAAATGTATGCTTGGGTTACTCCTATGTTTAACATGTTATATAATGTGTTTACTAGTAGGATGTAAATTTAATGAATCTTATAGTTAAATTGTATTTGACCAATTTGTATTAATGATACAGAGTAAGGAGTGAGATGGACTTCACTAGCTTACTAGTATCACAATGATAGATGAAGGTAGTCTGATCAAGTGGTGTGTATGAATTTGATTAATCTATAGATTTTTATTATTTATTATTTATAAAACTTTAGGCCAAAGTATGTTTAGTGAGACTATCATTTCATGATTATAGTTTATATGTTTGTGTGATATCTTGCAATATAATGGTTTTCTATTATACACTGCATGTTTAGTTTAGAAATTATACATCACACAGGTACTTTATTGCCTCTCTAGATTCTCACACCATCACTATCTAATCATTCATGAAGGGAGGGCCATTTCATGATGAAATTAATGTGGGCGATCATTGTTACATGGTTGGTCTAGAAAATCACTCAGATAATGCTCTCCCTCCCCACAATAGTATTACTTATCGAGATGACACTTAAAATTTTCACAAATACATGAGTTTGGGAACTATGCTCTAGGGGAGCCATGTATATTATATGTAAATTATATTGTATTATAATTACTATTGAATATTGTCATGAGAGTTTTAATTACTTATTGTTATATATTAACAACAGTGGCTATAAACTTGTATCAGTTATGGTTGAGTTAATATATTTGCTTTCTATATTTGCATTATAATGTTCTTTTATGATATTGGAGATTAGTGATATGTGATGTATTATGCTTGTTTTCTATTATCACACTTTTAGTGTTTCATATAGTCTCTATAGATTGTCTTAGTGTAATCTATTTTTGGTATATGTGTTTAATTTTAAAAAATCACATATTTTTAGTTGACCCTAGTAGGGTTATTACATGTGGTATCATAGTTGTTGCTCAAAATATACGACCTAATGAGTCCATTATCATTTTTTTGTCTTTTGTTCACCCGTGTGAACCTAGTGACATGAAGTATTGCATGGGTATTTTGGATTTGTAGTGCCTCGATGCGAAACCATGTTATACCATGATTGGATTTTTAAGACCTGATATATCCTCCTATATGGCTTGTTGACTATTATTAGTATGATACATTCATGTAATGTGCATGGAGAATATCTAGTGTGTGTATCTTTAGAATCACTCATACCCTTTTGATTTATTTAGGGGTTGGTTTATCGAGTGAATGTTGACCAAATTTGACACTATAGGTTAAATTAGGATCCCTATAGGTAAAAACATGATTTTTAGATGTTTTAGGGGTATAATATTTGGTTATAAGGTATATCATATGTCATTTAATATCATATTATCTTTGGTCATTAGTATTTTAATCCTTATATCATTTTGAGTCATTTTGGGGGTCAAAATAGAGCATTAAATAAGTTTTATAGCCTCCTAGGGAAATATGAACATGTCAAAATGTTATGTCACATGACATGTATCTTATTATGTCTTAGATAATTATTTATAACTAAAAGTGGTAGGTGCTTTAGAAGAAAGAGTAGTTTTCTTAGGAAAAGAGAAGAGTTTGGCACTTATACGGCCCATGGGTAAGTGTGCCACATGAGGTAAGGTCATGAGATGACTTTAAAGCTTCATTAGATCCATTTACATGCTTGAAGTACTTTTTAAGTGTCAAATTTAGGATAAAACTATTCTACTCTTTTTCACCTTTCTAGGCACACACAACCAATCTTTAGGTTTGTACTTGGTACAGACAATTGGATATCTTCCAGTTCAAACACCTTAGGTATATGAAATTAAATATAGGGAGATTAATTTACATAACAATATCTCAAAGAATGGTGGCCTATGTTTTATGAACCATCTTCATGAAGTTGACTATGTTTTTTTGCTTGCTAATTTGTGCACCCTATAATTTTTGCCTTGGTTTGGACAAGTCCATATAATCCACTTGTTGATGTTGTTTCCACGTGATGTTTAATCCCTCCTCAAATTATCCCCATTCTTGGTTTAACATTTAAAGTTGTTTTGATGGGAAAAATAACTTAAGTTAAAAGAGAAAAATAATTTTGTGTTACAGGTAATTTTCACCATTTTCAATATTTTCATGCTTTGATAGTGGTTTTAGAGGGTATATATAGGTTCATCACCATGTATCAATGATATATTTATCACATTTCCTTCATATTTAGTCTCATAACATCATGCGTGTATTTAACTTGCAGTCCATGGTCATACTCAATCAACTCCCATCTACTCTTCAGCCTTAGTCATGACTTGTAAAAGTTATGAGGATGTCCATAAAAGTGTAATGACGGTCTTATAGCTGTGGTATATTATATTAGAACATGAAATAGTGAATTGAGATTTAAAATAGTGAATAAAATGATATGGTAGTCATACAACATACTCATTGTCTACCTACATGCATGAAAACATGCACCTACAGGTCCCCTCACAGGACCAACCATGTTGAAAATAAAGTTTAGAGCTGATAAAGGTCCTTGATAATGTAAAGGATATATTTTAAATCCTTGGGATAGGAATAAAACTTAGAAAGTGGTCAAGCAATGGATGTTGTCCATACTTGTACTCATTATCTACCATGAAAGTGCACCTATAGGTGTTTGGAAGAGAATGGTCACATTGAGAATAATGGTTTTGAGAATTGTTTAAATACCTCCATGGTTTCAATCATGGATTTGAAGAGATTAAAAGTAGCCAAATGGAATAAATTATCCATACATCATGTATTATTTGGAAAATACTCACATTGTTGCCTATGTATGCAAATAGCCACCTACAGGTAGCCTTAACAAAGATTTAAAGTGTTATATGAAGGTGTAAAAATAGGTAGTGAAACCCTAATTGATGGTTTGAACTAATTTATAACCATGGTATACTCATGGGGAAAGCTAGTTTGGTAATTGCAAGTATGGATCGCCTTCTAAAGATCCAATAACAGTGTACATGGAGGTGAAAACAAAGCACCTAGATCTTTTGAAGGGGTCTTATGAAAATGCTATATGGACTCATAATTACTCTTATTTTAGTAATTATATAGCCTATATATAGGAGAGATACTTTTAAAATTTTGGAAGGCTGACAAGTGGTGGAATATGGTTATTGGGGGGCCTTAAAGTTGTTTGTGGAACACTAAATTTCTTCACTGCCATCTATACGATTTTAAACCTCAAAGGAGATCCACTTCCCAAGGTATAAATTCCAAGAATATTGTTATGATTGAATAGTTATACCAAGTTAAAAAATTTTATAAATGAATTATAGGAGGCCTAAGTTCAATTTCATGGTTAGATGTTCATCTATAAGAGTATAATGACCTAGAGAATGCCACCTATAGCCGATGTGTAGGTGCTCATAGGGTTATTAAGGTTAATTTCAAGGGTAATAAGCCTATAGACACAATAAAATGATATCAAAGGTTTATTATAGTTTGTATAAAATATCCAAAATATCACATGTTTTCAAATGCAAAATCTACACCTACAGGTCCCTTTACCTTAAGAAGTCAACCACTAATGACTGTTACAAGCAGTGAGTAGGAAGTAGTACTTTAAATGATGAAAATGATACCCAAGGTGAAAAAATGGGTCTAAATACTTTTTTAAATGATCATGGAGACTTAAATAATGTTTTTCAAGCATTGAATTAAATATTTAAACATGCATAGACACCTACTGGTACAGTTCCCTCAAGCAAACACTCTCAAAAAATACACATAATCTTGAGAGCTTAGGAGTGTGTGAAGGGGTAAATGAAATTATCCATTTATAATTAATCCATAAATATTTATAGGTTTAAATAAGCCCATATATAATTAAAATCATGCATAAATTAAGGGCTCAAATGATGCACAACATAGTCTACATGAATCTTGCATGCACAACCTATTTTCTAAAGTTTTGCCTTAGAACTTGAAGAGGTTTGGGGGCCAAATCATATGATCAAAGGATTATTTTATGTGTTATAGGTCCTCAATAATTAAATAATTCCCTATAATATCCTTTTTTTTAAAGAGAAAAGGGGAGGTACCCTTTGTTTTGTCTCGCATAAAGGGTACCTCCCTTTAGGTGAAATTGGTAGGTTTAGGGGAAAAAGTGACAAATTATGGACTAGAGGATATAAAAAAAATTCAATGGGGTTTATAAAGTTTGATAAAACATATAAAAATATAATAAACCAATCATGAAAGGGTGAAACACAATAGGTGGTCCTAGACCCTTAAGTTTGCAACTAGGCCTATCAAACATTATTTAGGCTTAAGGCCAAATGGAGAACCACTTTCATTTATAGCATGGAGTGATCATTATAAACCATATATGCATGTTTATGGGGTCAAATTATATGTGTTAAATATTATGTAATGTAAAAAATTCCAATTGGATGGCCTAAACCCTCAAAGTTATAGTCAAACCTACTTGGATAGGGTTAGGCCTAGAAGACGAAAGGAGAGTCATAGTCACTTCCACCTTGAGATGAGATTTATAACATATTTTAAAATGTTTATAAGATGGAAAAATATGTTTTAAATATTTTTAAAGTAATATAAATTGTATGGGAATCCATTTTTGGCCCAAAAATAGCTCAAACTTGCATAAAATGTGAAAACAATCTTGATAGGAGAAGTTTGGAAGCTCACATATCTCTTGATGATTTGTATGGGGGGAAAATAAGTTTTATTAGTTATTATAGGTCATAAATAACCTTATTTTTTAATTTTTTTTAGGTTTAATGTCAATTTTTATGAACAAAATCTAAGAGGTCAAAACAAGCTAAAACCCTTGTAAACCCTTGCTAGTGACCAGTTTGAGGAAATGAGGTTGGAGAGCTAATATAATGGAATAGTTTTCCCAAGATGATGATTGAACCTTGCATTATACTCTCTTAATATACTCCTCATTCTTTTGTATTGTATGTAATTGTATGAACAAGGTAAAAAATAAGGTATTTTTGACTATTTTGTGTGTTTTGCATGTTCCAAGAGGTTCAAAGAGATTCCAATCACATGGAAGGGAAGATTAGAAATTAATATATCTACCCATATAAATTTAATTCCTTATAAAAAATCTTAAGTTCCTCAACTATCTAATTCATCTTAGCTAATAAAAAATCGCATAGTGACCAAGCTAGAGAGAAGTGTGAAAACTTCAAGTGGATGGATTGTTACAGTATGCCTAAGAATTCTAAGGACATGGAGAGTATTTAAAAGTTTTATCCACTCCATCCCATATATTATCATGGAAAAATAAATACAAATTTGTATCCAAGTGTGAGGGGTGACTAAAAGATGAGTTTTCTTGATAGTAGGCAGTGATGGCTCATTTCTTGGAGATTATAGATGACCAGGACTAAAACTAATGCATAGAGAGGCATGTCTGAAATATTTTACTCTCATTCAAATCATCATACCTATCCCTAGTTATTTTTTGGATTTTCAAATATTGCTAATCAATAAAGAAGATGTTTTGAGCTAGAATCAGAAATTTCATGCCACTCTACAAGAGTCTCATGACTTAGAAAGCCACTTGTTCCTTCTAACCTTACATGGTCCATTCCACTCTCCTTTCTCAAATATAATTGACTCATTTTCTCATCTTTTCAAGTGTCCTTGTCACCTTTAGGCCTCTCTCTCAATTTATATAAGATTTATCCTTTTTGGCTATTATAACTTATGCCCCACCTTAGTATGGTGAAGTCCTACTCATTTGCATACCATTTGATCAATACAAATACTAATTTTGACCTATTCATGACTATTCTTAGTGTGTTTTACTTGGATCATTGATCTTGCTTCATGATAACTATGATTTTCTTAGCATGTTATCTGATTCTTTCATCCTATTTGTATTTATAAAGATTATTCTTGAAGGGCATGTGAAGTGTTCTAAGAAGTGTTAAGGTTTAGTGAGTTAGTATATTCACTAGTGACATTCAAGGCCTCTTGTCTAGTCATCCTAGACTAAAAATTCATCCATAACCTCATAATTTAATATTAATGTGAGAAGATACAAATTAGAGAAGCGTATGTTTGGTTAGTATCTTGGTTTTATGTGTAACATATGATTAGTTGGTAGTCATCAACAAATTTGGTGTATCACCTCATTTAGGATAGTTTGATTTCATGTTTTCTCTCCCCCCCCCCCCCCCCCCAAGTATAGGTTTCATAGTGTTATATAAGTGGTACATCAAGGTAGTTAGACGTATCTAGAGATTCACCTCATTCTTAAGCTCACCTACAACCTATAGGTGTTTCAATTGTGCCACTTGGATGAGGAGAGATGAGACATCTCCTCAAAGGATGAAAATCCAAGTGAAAAAAGTGACCCCATTGGATGGTTGTATATGATGTGGGTATGTGAGTTCATAAAATATTTAATGAGTTGTGAATAAGAGATTTCTACCATAGTTGATCACTTATATCGAAAACCTCAAGTATGACTACATCCTTCTTGGTAATCAAGTCACCTTCACCATTTGTGTTTTATGTTGTGAGTGTTTAATAAGAATGGAATGCTTATCACTTAAATATGTGTTTGTGTACACTTTAATTTTTGTGCATTATATTAACTAATCCTAGAAATGTAAATCTTATAAGTTATTGAGAAGATTCATATTTTTTTGATGTTGGTATAGTGTTCTCTTAAATGAAAACTTGTTTCTAAAATGTTGTTTTGACCTTATTCCTTAGATGTCTTCTACTTCTTGTTGAGAGAGAAGTTGTAGGATTGGATCGATTGATACATCTTTGTGATTGGTACATTTTATTTTTTCACTCCTAGTTGTGGAAATAGATTCAGATTGTATACTCACAGATTTGGTAAGTAGGTAAAGTTTTGGCAACATTGAGTTGCGGTGTTTTATTTTTACCTTATGAGGGTATGTACGATTTTTTGAGATCATAGTTATTTACTTTTCACTTGTGACTATTTAGAGTCACTAATTTATCTAACTTGTAGATTTAGACCATGTGGAGTGGCAAACCTTGAATTATATATTAAATTATAGATTAAAAATTATAAGTTAATTATAATTATTATGTTATTATTTACCCTTGATTAATTGATATTGTTCTCTTTTTGACTTATAATATGTTGTTTTAAAGAGGTTTATTGTACCTTTCATCTAAAGTGAGTAGAGCATATGGTGTGTGAAACATCTTGTCAATCTAGGGGTTGAGATAAACTTTTATCTTGTCGTGTGCTTGACAAGCAAGTAGGGAGCCAATGTCTCGCTTGTTTCCTTTATAGAGTTGTAGGGACAGTGTGATCATTGGCCCTTATATATATGTTAATTTTAACATTATTTCCTCTTAACTATGAATGTAACACTATTGGTTAAAATGTGAAATTTGATACTAGCTATGTTTGGCTAGTGGCAAATTAATACAATTATAGACTGATTGTATGCTTTCTATTGTATCTATGTTGATACATATATAATTATTTAGCACATATTATTAATTTTTATGATATGTTAGTATAGAATTATGATTCATTGAACATTGTGCACTTTTTAGAGATCATTAGGTTATGGAAACCTAAGGGAAGAGTGGTGAATTAGGAATATGAGTACCAAGTATTAGGAGCGGATCCTACTTAGTCTCACATTGACTCTGTAGTTACTGAGTTTAGATCTAATAGATGAAATTGTTGAATCCATGATTGACATATGAACTTGTTAAATTTAATTGTATGGCCATATACATGTATACAATAGAACGATTATTATATAATCTAGTATACATTGAAAATATAGTATTTTTATATCCTACTCATTGTCATACTTGTCAGGAGATCTATGAAATAGTGACAGTATTGACATGTTATTCTTATCCATAACTATGCGAAGTAGTAATAATACTAACTTGATTTTTGTCAGATTTCTTAATTACTTTTCTCCATATTGACAAAAACACTCTCTAGCTTAGAGAGATGTGTAGTAGGGTTGGAAGATTTTTTGTAAATCTCCATAGTCATTTGTTTTGGATTGTATGGTGATCTTATGTTCTCTTGGGAAGTCAATAAAACTTTCACTGAGATATATAGGACCCTTCAAGGTAATAGAAGAGGTTAGTCCTATAGTATGTAGGCTTGTCTTGATGATTCTAGACCTTGATGTGGTCATGATAGAATCAATTAGAGTGAGTAATAATCACAAAACATGTTTGAAAAATTGAGAGATGTCACAAAGCATGGTCATGTGGGATCGATAATCTAGGAATAGTGCAACTTGAGGGAACGCTAATGAGTTATACAAGTAATTTTATATTTATTTACTTAACTTGATACCATATATTTTATTATTTTCATGTGGAATAATGTTTTAATTTAGAATTTAAATTTGATAAGAGTCATCTGGGATGATGACTAGCTTTAGGGGGAAGGATGTTACATCCCGATTCCTCACTAAGTAGATTATTTGACTATTTATAGATATTTATAGTTGACACATCTGTAATTGGCTATTTATGGCTTAGATTTGAGATATATACAGTTATAGTATAATAGGATATTACTTAGGTTACATTTTGACATTGCTATGAGCTAGTTGTAGTGTATATATTTATAGTATGAATGTGTTGATTTGTTATTTTAGTTATATTTTATGCTATAAGTTTATTATACTATTATGGCCTAACTACCTTCTTGTTGTCAAGGTGACGTAAGATAACTCATCCCTCAGAATATGATGGAGGGAGAGCATCATTAGAGAGGGTGGTGTAGATGGAGTTGTTATGCAACGATGGAGGAATAGATGGAACCCTACACATACCATGTTAAATAGTACATAGTAAATGCATAATTGATTTGTTATCGTTAACATGTTTTCAATGATTGATGCATTTACATAATTGATGAATCATTTTGGTTGTGTGAATGTCATATTATTGTGTTCAAGACCAATAATGCATTTGGTAATGTTATTCTGTGAGAATAAACATAGTGATAACCTATTGCTTATTATGATGATTGGTTTAACAAATAGATGCAAAGAATGTAACTGACTCTACATTAGTTTTATTATCTTTAATTCATTATTATTAATTATTTATACTAAATAATTACTTATTATTAAATTATTGGAAAATATTAAAATAGAAGATAAAGCATATTAAAGCAAGAATGAAGTTATTTATTACTAAAATAGAAGAATCTTTAAATAAGGAAAATCATATTAAAAACGTAAAGAGAAAAAGGAGTAAATCTTTGGTATGAAATCAAAAAGAAATAAAATAAAAAACGGAAAACATTTTAAAAGCTATGCCCTTGTAATGGGAAGGGAAAAAAATGAAGTGCCTTATCTTTTTTAAAAGAGAACAAACAAAAAGAGGCATAGCATAAACAGAAGGGAGAAGACAAAGAAAAATAAAAAAGCATAGAAGAAAGTTTTTCAATTCTATTTTCTAGGTAGGCGATGTTCTCAATTCTAATATATGAATTTGATAGATTGAAATTATAGATCTTTGTGTTTATAATAACTAGACGCCTCCATATGACTTTAGATTCAGCCATATACCTAATAAATTCACTATATGATAGTAAAATAAAAATACATGATAAATATAGTTAGTATATGATTGTTGGACATATCATAATATTGAACTTTAGATAAGTGATGTGTAAGTGAAATCTATTTGGACTATAAAATCATCTATCTATAGGGTTAAACTAGCATATTAACTATATAATTAATTATTTGCTTGGTGTCATTAAGCTATCACCTCACCTGTCACCATAGAAAATTGTAAATCATTGTATATTTTTAATCCTCAGTGATAATATTCTTGGAAGAATTGCTATCATGTTCATGGAGTCACCATATTGTCTTTGGAACAACTGAAAACTAGTTATATTCATGCATTTTTGTACCTTGCAATGTCGTGTACTAAGGCATCAAACCTATATCTAAAAATTCCAGCCAATGAGGGATTGAACAACGATTCATAAATTTGTAGTTGGCTGTATATTCTATTATTTAAACTATACCATATTTTATCCCTATTATATATGTTTAGCGAATTACATAACTGTAGTTTTACCAGGTTGTAGAGTTGTATGTTTAGTGATCCGTATGGAATATTTTAGCAGGTCATATAGTTCACTATAAACTAAACCAGATATGTTTAGAAAGCCAATACCCAGCCTAAATTTATAATTTGTATAACAAAGTGTGTTAAGACATTTTTGATGTGGATGCTAATTCATTGGATTGCTAAATGATTCACTAAATTTTATATTTCCCACCATGTATAAATGATTTCCAACCTTTCAAATGGTAGTTGGGTTGACTTATGTTGTGGTATTAGCCTCTGACATAAATTAATGGATGTTGAAATTATAATAATGTTGTATCCTTTTGACAGTAATATAAAAAAATTATATGGTAAGAATCATTGTCTTTAAATAAGTGGAAATTGATTTAATGTCCATGGAATCACCATGAAAGTCATTGGGATTTTATTAAAAGACTGAATCGCTGCATATTGAAGTCTCTACTTAATTATGTATATACCTATTAGTTATTGACATGATATACATTCGTTGATCTATACGATCATGATTTCATCGATGTTCGAAAGTTAATAGACTATATGATATACATTCATCAGGATTGTGTCAGTATCCCTTGCTAGTGGTGCCACATATGAATGTAATGTTACAATTGAAGTCGTTGTTAGTTATACACAACCCATATGAGTTGTTGTTCCTACAAGTGAAGTCATTACTACTTATTTGTTATTGGGATTATGGAATAATATCATGATATGAACTTAATTATTTATATACTAGCATATGGTAATGGACTACATATAGTGGGTGGCTTATAATCAGGTGTTATATATCGGTTTATATATAATTGAACCACATGTATATAAGTATTATATATTAATTTATTATTAAGTAGTCTCTATATATTTATATTTTTATTGGGTTATTATATTTTTAGTCATGATATCCATCTTGAAAATCCTAATTTGATAGTGTTAACAAGTAATGAACTTTATTTCCGTTCATGAATTATTGACCATGTAAAATTATAAATTGCATAAGCTATTCATCTTAGTTAGTATGAGTTGTAATTTATGTAGAGATTAATAAAGTTTATTAGAAATATTATAAAAGAATCAATATATGATGAATAAAAATGGTTTTAAACATCAAATATCATATTGTTTGTGCCCTCTCAATTTTATATGCTGACTACTAATCTCCACTTGCATAAGTATACTTGAATACTAAAATTTAATTTAGCAGTTACCGGGTAGGTATATACTTTATCTATTCCATTAGTGGTTAATATATAGTGAGCCATGTAAATTTTATAGTTGAATATGTTATAGTTAATTTGATAATTATTGGATAGCATATTACATATGAATCTATAGTTAATTTATGTATAATTTGTATCGGGGTGTAGTATTATATATGAGAACATATGCATAGCTAGCTTGCATATATTAATGCATTGGGATGTGGCGTCACTACATAGTTTTGACTAGTACACTATCATGGATTGAATAATTCACTTATCTATGTACTTGATTAAATTATTGTGTAGCATTTAGATCAATTATTTTATTATCATCTTCTCATATGCAAACCAAAGACAAAAATCTATGTTGACTCAGAGACTTGGGTATGATATTTTATATGAAAATTTATTTAAATAGAGATAAAACTTTGAAGGAGAAGTATATTGTAAGAATCCCTTATCTCATAAAAAAATGTCAATATATCTTATGAGAAAAGATGTTCTAAGTATTGATAATTTCAGGGAGTTCTTGATAAGAATCTTAATTGAAGAGTGGTATCATAATTGCATATCAATTGAGTACTTATATGGTATGGAGCATAAGTGCTCATAGATATCTATAGCAAGGGGTGTTTAAATTAATATTTAAAGTTTATTATGGATCTGAATCTATAACCTTTTGGAAAAGCCTCCTAGAAATGGAATAAGTTGTTGGAATGAAAGATCATAACGATTTTATGAGTTCTCTGTTTCCCTATAAATTATTGATTGACTATTAATTATATGTATTCAGTATTGAATACTTGTTTGCATTACATATTATGAGAATGTTAGTATGTATAAATGTTTAGTTATTCTTATCATATAATGGTGCATCATGATGCATGTTTATAAGTTATATTTCTTTTGATTCTAGTATGTAGTCTAAACTTAGAGTATACTTGAGTGGTATAATATTGTACTTGCTTGATTGTTATTATGTATGTGGGTAATTTCATTTTTGAAACCATAAGTTTGGTTATGTGTTTTTATGTAGTTGTGAACTATGATAGTATGAGATATCATGGAGTACTACAACTTAAATATGTGTTAAACCTGGATGGTACATACTATAATTGATATGACTAGACTTACATCTACATTTTATTGACCAAGCATATGCATGTTAATTATTCCTATGAATGGTATGTTTTTTGATATTTAGTATAACTTATGTATGTATACATACAACCTTGAGAATTTATCATAAGATGTAATCATATATTATTGTGTTCCATGGGAATTATGACTTGTTTGGTTTTATCTAATTACTTGAATATAAGCTTGTGTTTTAATCTATTTAAGACTACTCTATATGATTAATAGTGGAAAACTAGTAGTTATGTCTTAGAATACTAGACTATGGTGATATAAGTTATCATAGTGTGTAATATATTTGTAAATTAGTTATGATAGTTAAAATATGTTGTTAAATATGTATTTACCCTAGTAGTATAAATTGTAGTCATTGTTTATAGTTTGGGATAGAAAATAATGTAAGATTCATTTATACATTTGACAAAATAAATGTATGTGTAATGAAATTACTTAGATGTTTGCACAAAATAATTATATTTCACACAAAATAAGAAAATATGAGAGATCACACAACAATAATTGATTGTAGAGTAGAATATTAGATAATATAGAAAAGTCACTTTGAGGGGGTCACCTCCACAATAATTCACTTAGAACAAAATAATTAACATGATGATCAAAGACTAACCACTACCTCCTATATATATTCTACTTAGCCATGGTTATTCCATAGGTTGACCTAACTAAGAACATAGAGAAATGTAACAAGAATATAAAAAAGGTATGTAAGCCACAAGTCGGTCACACATATCCCTAGACACTCCAATGGTTAAGGGCGTAGCATTCCCCTCCCCTTTGAAGCAATGTTATCCTCAACATTGAGTAAACTATCGATATTGTTACATAAAGGATTCATCCTCCCAAGTGGCATATTCACAAGGCAGATTATTCTATTTGATCAGGCACTCTTTAATCACTTTAGACTACAGCTACTTAGTGAGTATTTGAAGTATCACCTCAGGATCAAGAATAACTCTTCCTTCCTCATCCAATTATGGTAACTTAGTTTTAGTAGCAACTCTATATCTAATGACTTTCTTCAAACATGATACATGAAATACTATATGTATGCGAGTGGAGGAAGGAAACTCTAACTTGTAGGCTACACTACCAATTTTTTGTAAAATTTGATAAGGCCCATAATACTTAGGGGAGAACTTGTTATCCTTCTTTTATTTTTTTAAAGACATCTACTTATATAGGTGCAATAGAACAAAGACCCAATCACCAATGTCAAAATGCCTCTCACTCGTGTGTTAATCTACCTACTACTTCATGTGATTTTGAGCCATGGCTAAATTTTCACACAAACTTGCAAGGACCTCCTATTGATGGTGAATATGTTCTTGAACAACATGATCCTTAGGATGGACCTTCAAGGTTTAAGTGATGGATGGAGGGTGGTATCCGTATAGTGATAGAAAAGGAGACATTTTGAAAGAACTATGAATAGAAGTATTATACCACCATTAAAAAAGTGGCAACCAATGAACCCATTTATCTTGTTTATTAGAAACAAAATAATGGAGATATCCTTTCATACATTTGTTGACTACCTCTATTTTTCCATCTAATTGAGGATAATAGGATGAACTATGAGCCAACTGGGTGCCCAAACATGTAAATAACTCAATCCAAAAATTTCTAGTGAAATAGGATCTCTATCACTAATAATGATCTTAGGGGTACCATGCAATTTTTGAATTATATTGAGAAAATCAAAAGCTACTATACTAAAAACAAATGGTTATGATATAGAAAAAAAAGCATACTTACTGAGATGATCTATCAAAACCATGATAACATTTTAACCATTAGATCTTGGAAACCCTATAATGAAATCCATAGACACCTCTTCCCAATGTTGGCTAGGGATGGATAAAGGTTGTAAAAGACCTAGGGTTTTGATGGTTTCTCCTTTGTTTTGTTGATAGATCATACATTCAGCTACATATTTTTGGACATCCCCTTTGATTCCTTCCTAAAAAAATCTTGATTGATTATATGATAAGTTTTCAAAAATCCTAAATGACCCCTAATTAGAGTTGCATGAAGTTCTTAAAGGATTTTTTTGTTTAAGAAGAAAATTCTTACATAGGTATAATCTATCTTTATACCATAATGCATTACCCTTCCATGTGATTTTTTCAAATCCACCCACACCTTGATGAAGATTCTAAATCAAATCATGGGTAGCACTATCATTGTCCCATTTTGATCATGCTTCCTCTAGCCAATATGCATGTAGAATGGTCATAACACATAACAATGGCTCAACTGACTCATCCTTCCTAGATAGCATATCTACCACTACATTATCCTTACCTTTCTTATAAATTATTTCAAAATCATAGCTTAATATTTTAGTTACCCATTTATGTTGTTCTTCATATGACAATCATTATTCTAAAAAATATTTGAGATAATCATGATCAGTCTTTACCTTAAAGTGATGACCCATAAAATAAGGCCTCGATTGTTTGATTGCATGCAAAATAGCCATCATTTCCTTCTCATAAATGGGCTTGTGTTTATTTTTACCCTTCAGTTGATGACTTTCAAATGTAAGTGGTCTACCTTATTGCATGAGTACAATACCCATACCATACCCAGATGCATCGCATTCAATCATAGAAGTCTTGTAAAAATTAGGAGTGGCTAATATTAGAGTGGTACACATAGCCAATTTCAATTGTTCAAATGCCTTGGTAGTTGTATCAATCCATTAAAAAGAGTCTTTATTCAACAAAGAGGTGAGTTGGGCTAAAATGCTACCATAATATTTGACAAACCTAAAACAATAACCAATTAACACTAGAAATACCCTTAATTATTTGAGTGTCTTAGGAATTAGCTAGTCCACCATTGCTTATATTTTTTTAGGATCCACTTTCACTCTTGCATGTGAAACCAAATGACCCAAATAGTCAACCTCACAAGCTCAAAAATTACCTTTGGAAGGTTTGGTATACAACTAATATTATTCTATAATTAAGATTACTTGTTTCACATAGTGCAAATGGTCTTCCTAATATTTACTATAAATGATGATATCATCAAAAAATACTAGAACAAATTCTCTCAAAAATGACCTAAAAACAATATTCATCAAACTTTGAAAGGTGGATGGTGTATTTTTTATCCTAAAAGATATAACAAAAAACTCATAATGTCCCTCATGAGTCCTAAAAGTAGTTTTGGGTATGTCTTCATCATGGATCTAAATTTAATGATACCCAGAACATAGATCTAACTTGGTAAAATAAATAACACCATTTAATTCATCTAGTTAATCATCAATGATAGGAATAGGAAACTTATCTTTATAGTATACTTGTTGAGTTCTTTGTAGTTAGGGCACATCCTCCAAGTGTCATCTTTCTTTCTCACCATGACAACTAGTGAAGAATATTTGTTTTGGCTATGACAAATGATTCCTACATCCAACATTTCATGTACCATCTTTTCAAATTCAGTTTTTGGAAATAGGGATACATGTATGGCTTGATGTTAGGTGGTGTACTACTAAGAATAAGTTTGATATCATGATCATGTGTGAAGATAGGTAGAAGTCCTTTTGGCATGTCACCAAAAATAACTGAATGGGCATTAATCACTTGTTGCAAATTAGGAAGTGTAGATGGCTAAGTTGGCTAAACTTCCATGAAAAAAAGTGAGCTACAAATCCTTTAGCACCCTTTCAAATACTCTTTGTCATTTGATGGGAGGTAAAAAGTTGTTTAGATTTATATCTTAGTCCACTTAGCTCAAATATGCTTCCCTCAGAATGAAAACACATGAATAATTCTTGGAAATTATTCTTAATAGTGCCCAAAGTGGTGAGCCATTATACTCCCAGAATAATGTCAGCTCTCTTCATGGGAATAGAAAACATAGGAGAATATAACAAGTAATATCCCATGGCTAGCTTAATATTATGTCATTTTCTTGAGGAGGATGACAATACCACCATCTGCAATCATGACCTAAAATTCTAGAGAAGGATAAATTAAACAGTTTAAGCAAGCAACCAACTTACTATTGATGAAGTTGTGTGTGCTCCTAGAATCAATAAATACAGTGACCTACTATTTCTTTAGGAAACCCACCAACTTAAGATTTTGGGGAGCACTAATACCTAAAAGGCATGATAGAAAATAGTAGGTTGAGAGTCTTTAGAGTACCCCCTAGGACCTTCTTCATCCTTACCAATTGCCTCCTCATCATCATCATCCTCATTGGCACCTTCGATGTAAAACAACTTATTTTCAACATAATGATAGTCTTTGCTCCATTTTCTAATACAAACATAATCCAACCCTTTGGCTCATTTCTCATTAATTTGTCGATGTATGAATATGGTGGGTTGAGGATATGATGGTGCTAGAAAGGCGTGATTATGAGCAATAGTGAAGGTTTTCCATTTGACCATTTCTTTTTCCTTTTTCATGCATTCCCTTGGGATAGCTTCTAATACAGATGTTGGGTTAAAAATCTAAACCTTCAATTGGATGTTATCTTTGATACCACCCAAAAATAGATTGTCAAATTTTCCTTAGTGATGTCTTCCACCCATAAAGATAGATTTTAAAATTGATGAATATAATCCTTCACAGTTCCTTTTTACCATAGTTTGGATAACTGGCTAAAGTAGTTCTTAGAGACATTATTTCTATAATGAGCCAATAATTCATTTGTGAAAATAGAACATGTAATAGAATTACCATTTTTTTTTTTTGAGCACACAACTAGTGATACCAAATGAACTACTTAGGTTCCAGATATAGTGATGCCACTATCACCTTCTGATAACTAGGATTTTGATGCATACCAAATAAATTCTCGATTTATTTAATCCAAGTGAGAAGATATTTATCATCAAAATTATGCATGTCCACTTTTGGTAACATTGATTTCACACTAGAATTGGATTTGTTAGTGTTGAGAGGAAGAGGACCTAAATGATGAAGTGTAGGGTTTTTTTACTGTAATTAAGATGAAAAGGTAGCCAATTGATTATTTATCTAATTCAATTGAGTGCGAACCTAATTAATCTCTCTATGCATCCCTAAAACATTAGTTTAAAATACAACAAATTCATTATGCTGCACCAAGCCCTTTATATCAACCTAAAGTTGATAAGTTAATAGATCTGAAGTTCTAGATTCCATCTCATCGGAAGGAGTATTAGGAGTTTTTTTCCCCCCTTTCTTCCTCATGTAAAAGGACCGGCCATATACAAACCCTAGGAGGGTTTTCACCCCAAAAAAATTTTACTAAGAGATGGTACCATTGTGATTACCTCACCAAAATTAATCCAAAAACTACCTTTACACATTAGGGTAAACATTTTGCCACTAAAAAAGTGTAGGATAGAATATACCGTTGCGATCGTCTCATCAAGACGAATCCAATGACTACAATTATGTAAAGAAAAAAAATTAGAAACTTTTTTTTTTCTTTTAATGGTTTTTCAAAAAAGCATTTCGAACAATATTTTGCTGACAAAAAAAATTGATTCTTCCTAGATTGCAAGTTATGTTTTTTTGCTCCTTCCTCTCTCAAAAATTGCACCTTGCTAGATCCAAAAAATATGCCACAAAAAACTTGCTTGAATCAAATCTATGATTCCATTTGTAATTAAATTACTTATATGTTCACATAGAATGATTATATATTACATATAATAATCAGATATGAGAGATCACACAACAATAATTGATAGTAGAGTAGAATACTAGATAATATAGAAAAGCCACTTTAAGGAGACAACCTCCACAACAATGTACTAAGAATAAAATACTTAACATGATGATCAAAGACCAACCTCTACCTCTTATATATAGTCTACTTATCCATGGTTATTTTATAAGATGACCTAACTAAGAACATAGAGAAATGTAATAAGAATATAAAAGATGTATGTAAGCCATAAGTTAGCCATACATATCCTTAGACACACCAAAGGTTAAGGGTGTATTAGTATGCTTGGGTTACTCCTATGTTTAACATGTTACATGATGTATTTGCTAATACAATGTAAATTAAATAAATCTTGTGGTTGAATTGTATTAAATATTTTGTTATTGTTGATACAGAGTAAAGAGTGAGATGGACTTCACTGGCTTACTAGTATCATAATGATAGATGAAAGCAGTCTCATCAAGTAATGTGTATGAATTTGATTGATCTATAGATTGTTATTATTTATTATTTTTAAAACATTAGGCCAAAGTATGTTTAGTGAGAAATTATCATTTCATGAGTATGATTTACTATCAGAGGATTCTCCAAGGTCTGAATAATGAGGATGCACGAGTCGTGGTTGCACGGGATGAAGCAAGTGAATACCAAAATGCTAAAGTAAATGAAATCAAACAAAAGATAATTGCATAGACAATTTGGAGAAAAGCCAATATTCCATTAACATAAGATGGCCAAAGTGAAGAATACATATAGGAGAGCACGTAAGTAACTCCTTCACAAAAGGTGGTCAAGGCACCCCAAGAATAGACTGTAACTCTTCCATGAAAGGTGGTGACAGGGTGCTAAGAATAAAGAAGTAACTCCCATACCCAGAATAGCCAGTCAAAGGAGTTACTTATGACATTCTTATGACACCTATGACACATCTATGACACACATCTCCACATAAGCTAGCCTATCCCACGAATGTAGGAAAACTCCATGTATGCACAAATATGTAATTTCCCTAATTGAATAATAGGGAAAAATAAAAACCTACACTAATATTTACATGTTTGTGTGATATCTTGCAATAGAATGATTTTGTATGATACACTGCATGTTTAGTTTAGAAATCATAAAGTACACTGGTATTTACTTGTCTCTCTGTATTCCCATGCCATCACTATATACTCATTCATGAAGGGGGAGCTATTTTTTGATGGGATTAGTATGGGGGATTGTTGGTCCATGGTTGATGTGGAGAAGTGCTCAGATGATTCTCTCCCTCCCAACAATAATATTACTTATCAAGATGACATTTGAGATTGCCATAGATATTGTAGTTTGAGAACTATGCTCTGGGGGAGCCATGTATCTTACATGTACATTGTATTTTATTATACTTATTATTGAATATTGTCACGAGAGTTTAATTACTTGTTTTTGTATATTGCCAATGGTAAGTCATATACTTGTATTATATGTGGTTGAGTTAATATAGTTACTTTATATATTTATATTATGATGTGCTCTCATGATATTGGAGAGTAGTGATATGTGATGTATTATGCTTGTTTTCTATTATCACACTTGAGTATATCATATGGTCTCTATATATTCTTGTAGTGTAATCTATTTTTGGTATGTGTTTAATTTTAAAAAATCATATATTTTTATTTGACCCTAATGGGGTTGTTACAGATATGGTGATAGTCCATAAAAGAGTTTTAAAATATAAAATTGATCTAGATTTTTTAATATTAGGCACACCTTGCATAGCATATGCACCTTAGATATGTCTCATACTGAAACTATGTATAACAATAATACTAATGTATGGAATTATTCCACAACTATGAATCTAAATTTATATAAATGTGTACTTTAGCTAATTTAGAAACTATGTAAGTGTAGAGAACATGTTTCCAAAGCATGCCTCCACTATATATGGAGAAATCTAAAAATTAAAATAAGTTATAATGTGAAAAACATGCCCCATTGCAATTTGAAGATGTTAAATACTGAATAAGTGTGGAGAACATGCTTCCAAATCATGCCCCCATTGAATCTAAAAACTATGCCAATTGTGAATAAGTGTGAAGAACATGATTCCAAAGCATGCCCCCACTGAATCTAAAAACTATGAATGTATGGAATCCATGTCTATATGGCATGCCCCCACTTGATCTAAAAATTGTGCCAAATCTGAAGAACATGCTTCTATGACATTCCCCCACTAATATGGGTCCATTTGAGGCAAGTGAATAATATAAAATGGTTGTTACCTCACCTCAAAAGGATAAGACAAATAAATAATCTATGAATTGAACCATGTAGCATATAGAAGGAACATGTCTAGGTAGATATATCATTGAAGTGCATAGAAAAATGTGATCACATGAAAGCCTAAGATACATGATAAAGAATATGGTAACATATAGATAGTAGTGGTACAAGCTAAACAAGGAAAAAAGCACACACACAAGAGCACTCAAAATCAAATAAAAAAGTAATGGTCCTAGGAGACCACAAACAAGGGGCATGTTCAAATATTGCATAATCTAAGGGATGTGACTTAGTCCAGTGTCCACAAAAGTAAGGATGACATAATCAAATGCCCATACAACAAATAATGGCATATTTAAAATTTAAATAAAGCACACATAGGCATGGTGGATGCAAACAAAGGAACATTTTTTAAATACTCAAACAAGAAAATCAATAGCAAGGCAAGGCACTCAAGGAAATGGATAGAGGAAAGCATAAGTAAACATCATAAACATATCATAGTATTCCATGGATAAAATGTGTTAGCAAAAAATTCATGTGCATAGTATATCAAGTACCTTATGAAATATATAATCATGGATAAAGGAATGCATAATTACATAATAGCTCAAACATGATAATGGAGAGACCATATAATGATATAACCCACAAGTATCATGATCATAGAAGTGGATTCCCCCAAGGTGCATATGATATGAGTAGAGGGAAATACCAACATCCAAAATAAGAATAGATCATGTATCTATGTCTAACTGTATCACACTTAAATAGAAGTGTGACACACATGTATATGTGTGAGTAACTGATATGCCATCCATTAACATGGAAAGAACACATAGATGCCAAAGATCCAATATAATATGTAGGTTTTGAATTTTTTTTGTATTTTTGGAAAATTTAAAGACTACTCTATGATATCATCCAATAGATGGTCATAGGTATCTCCCCCACCTAATGCCTAACAGCCTTAAGTTGGATATTTTACATTGGTTGTATTGTGATTGAATAAGTTAAAAAGGTACATGGAATGTTCCTCCTCATGTTTTACATGTGTATTATAAGAAATAACGCTATCATTTAGAATATGTATTAATTTGTCTTAATGAGGAAAGCAAATACCTTACAAATTTGGATCAAGTTTTTCTTCCATTTGGTATAGCCAAAGAGTTCCTAGTGTAAATGCATATGGATATGTGGTATACATAACCCAAACCTATGTTTTAATTACTATAGGTACACAACCAATTGGTATTATTATGTTGCCCAAGGATTCTTCCTAACCTCCTTTGTTTTGTAGTTTTTTTAGATCAAAGCCAATTTGCTGTAAATGTCTTACATTATGATTAGTTTTTAATTGTGTAGGCTCAATATGGTTATTCCAAAAATAATCACCACCCATGAATAAGGTGATTTTAAAATCCTATTTGTCTAGATGTTGTTTAATTTATTTACTCTAACTCTTGTAGTGTGCAGTATGTGGCTAGTGTAATGCTGAATTATTATTTGAATTATCATGCAAATAATTATTAAGTGTTTTATGTTTATATTGATTACTAGGTTGTGAAATTAGTTATTTTATAGGTTATTTAAGTATACTCATTTGTTCCTTTAATGATATCTTTTATCTTATGTTTCAAGGTAAATCATTTATTCATAGAATGTCATGGTCCCTATGATAATCACGATAAGCATTTGCATCATCTCTTTTGGGTAGATGCTAACTCAAATCAACCTCTATAGGATGAGGGAGAGATACAAGCTAACATTATATTATCTATAGGAGTAATGAATCTAGATACTCAAGTAAACATGAGAACTATCTCTTTCATACCTTAGATAGAATAATATGGTTAGATTGTTGTACTAGTGTATCAATTTTGTACTCATATTCATAGGATTGTGGTGTGAGATTATATTTTTATTGGACCATTGAAATTTTTTCAAAAGAAGTAGAATTCATTGGACAT